>JACTAT010000006.1:5317517-5431600 GCA_014526335.1 Chrysaora quinquecirrha
CCCCAACCCCAACCCCAACACTAACCCTATCCCCAACCCCAACCCTAACCCTAACCCCAACCGTAATGCTATCCCCAACCCTAACCCCAACCCTAACCCTAACCCTAACGCCAACCTCACCCCAACCCCAACCCCAACCCCAACCCCAACCCTAATCCCAACCCCAGCCCCAACCCCAACCCCAACCCTAAACCCAACCACAACCCTAACCCCAACCCCAACCCCAACCCCAACCCCAACCCCAACCCCAACCCCAACCCCAACCCCAACCCCAACACCAACCCCATCCCCAACCCCAACCCCAACCCCAACCTTAACCCAAACCCCAACCCCAACCCCAACCCCAACCCCAACCCCAAACCCAACCCCAACCCCAACCCAACCATAACCCCAACCCCAACCCCAACCCCAACCCCAACCCTAATCCTAAACCCAACCTTAACCCTAACCCTAACCCTAACCCTAACCCCAACCATAACCCCAACCCCAACCCTAACCCCTAACCCCAACACCAAACCCAACCCCAACCATAACCCCAACCCCAACCCCAACCCCAACCCTAACACCAACCCTAACCCCAACCCCAACCCCAACCCCAACCCTAACCCCAACCCCAACCCTAACCCTAACCATAACCCCAACCCTAACCCTAACCCCAACCGTAACGCCAACCCCAACCCCAACCCCAACCCCAACCCCAACCGTAACTCTAACTCTAACCCTAAACCCAACCCCAACCCCAACCCCAGCCCCAACCCTGACCCTGACCCTGACCCCAACCCCAACCATAACCCCAACCCCAACCCCAACCCCAACCCCAACCCTAACCTTAACCCAAACCCCAACCCCAACCCTAACCCTAACCCCAACCATAACCCTAACCCCAACCCCAACCCTAACCCCAACCCTAACCCCAACCCTAGCCCCAGCCCTAACCCTAACCCTAACCCTAACCCTAACCCTAACCCTAACCCTAAACCTAACTCTAACCCTAACCCTGACCCTGACCCTGACCCTGACCCTGACCCTAACCCTAACCCTAACCCTAACACTAACCCTTACCCTAACCCTAACCCTAACCCTAACCCTAATCCTAACCCTAACCGTAACCGTAATCCTAACCCTAACCATAACCTAACCCTAACCCTAACCCTAACCCTATTCCTAACCCTAACCCTAGCCCTAACCCTAACCCTTAGCCTTACCCTAACTCTAACCATAACCCTAACCGTAACTCTTACCCTAACCCTAACCCTAAAACTAAACATAACCGCAACCCTAACCCTAACACTAGCCCTAACCCTAACCCAAACCCTAACTCCAACCATAACTCTAACACTTACGCTAATCCTAAACCTAACTGTAACCCTAAGCCTATACCAATCCGTAACCATAACCCTAACACAAACCCTAACCCTAGCCCGAACCATAACCCAAACACTAACACTAACTCTAACCCTAAAGCTCAGCCTAACACTAACCATAACCCTAACACCAACAATAACCCTAACCCTAACCCTAACCCTAAACGTAGCCCAAATCCTAACCTTAACCCTTAACCCTCACCCTAACCCTAACCCTAAACCTAAACCTAAACCTAAAAGTGGTCCTAATACAGAACCTTGAAGCACACCTGATGTGATATCGAGCCACGAGCTATAAGTGGAGTTAATTTTGACAAGCTGTTTTCTCGCCGTAAGGTAACTATACAATAGTCGAAGGCTGTTCATCCCAAAGCCGTACGCTTCAAGTTTTGTGATAAGGAGATCGTGTTGTAGGCAATCATATGCTTTCGAAAGATCCATAAGCACCATGCCCACTATGTTTTTACAATCTAGTCCTGCATGGCAGTTTTCGAACAGTTTTATCAATGCATGCTGGGTGCTGTAGCCTTCTCTGAAACCGCAAAGTAGATCTGAAAGACTCTGTCTTATGAAAGGTAATATTTGTGACAGCATCAGCCTTTCAAAAACTTTTGAGAGTGCTGACAGGACACTGATAGGTCTAAAATTTTCTTTGAAGTGGGAATCTCCGGTTTTGAAAATAGGCGATACATCGGCTATTTTTAAATTATAGGGGAAGGTGTTCATGTCCATTGCATTGTTGATATGATAGGAGATCTCCTTATAGCAAGACTCTGCAGCACCTTTTAGTTTATCTACTTGCACTGGGCCACTTGTTTTCTTGGCACTGTTTAGTTTATTGATTTCATGGAGAACAAGATTTGGATCTATATAAGAGAACTCAAAGGTAAGATCCCTCTTCCTGTCCTTAACCACTAAAACGCTAGGATGAGTCTTGTATTTCTCAACTGCGTCGATTATAGGATCACCAGTTTCTTTAATAGGTCATACTTAGTCATATGAGGCTTGTTATATCCCCTGGTAGTTATGCTTTTTAGGGGAGCATGCTTCCCTAGGGTTTCATCAAATAGTGATTCAAACTTATGGAGGTCATTTGGGCACTTTACTGCAATAGTACTGGATTAATTGTCTTTCAAAAAGTTGCGGTACTCTCTAAACTGGATTCGTTTTTGGGGCAACTTTTTGTGTTGTACTTTCAGGATCGTATAAACTAGATGATGAAATTCACTGAAGCCAGTCTCGAAAGACTGTCTTTGCATGAAACTGTGCTTCATATTAGTTAACATGAGGTCAATACACTGTCCTAGCCTCGAATTGAAACAAGTCGGAGTTTTCAAAAGACTGTACAGATCATTGTTCTCAATGTAAGAGGAAAGTATCGGATTATTTGTAATCATATTAAAGTCGCCTATAACAAGTAACTGTTCTGAGGATTTAATATAAAAGTCAGATACTTTCTGTAGTTGTTCCACAAAATAAGCCTCATCCTGATCAGGAGGTCGATACAGCGGTAGTAACAGCCACTTTTGTTTCCTAAAGTTTAACTCAATTGGAATAGTCTGGATATCGTTTGGTAGTTTTAAGTTCTTTAATTCCCTTCATATTATTTGTTCAATAACATACACCGAAAGGCCACCGGAGTTTGATGTAACATCAAGTCTGTATGGGTTTTTGAAGCCAGGTATATGAAACTGGGAAGTAGGGAATGTATCATCTAACTTTGTCTCAGCTATTATAATTACATCAAGATATTGACTGGCTAAATCAACAAAATTTTGAAATTTGTATCTGACTGAGTTGATGTTGATATACAATACTATTATATTATTAGGATACCTTACCCGAAGTGCCTTCATTTTTGCAAAAGCATTGAGGTTATCTTCATCATTGAGAATGACCGAGGGTTGGCTGTTAGCACGGTTGGACTCCTGTTGATCTATATACTGAGGTGGTGGAGTTTCGGCCCTTCAGAGCTCGTTAATTACCCTAAGGAAATTGTTAGCTAAATAGG
The DNA here is from genome assembly GCA_014526335.1 of Chrysaora quinquecirrha. Taxonomy (NCBI): domain Eukaryota; kingdom Metazoa; phylum Cnidaria; class Scyphozoa; order Semaeostomeae; family Pelagiidae; genus Chrysaora; species Chrysaora quinquecirrha. The sequence continues at coordinate 5,320,893 of JACTAT010000006.1, forward strand.
AGTTTCCTTGCTTACTGAGATGTAATTTCCTTTCTGCGAGGCAAGCACCATCCAGATTTCAATTTCAATTGTTGATTCCTGCAGAAATCTTTGATGCGGCTGTTTAGATCTGCAAAATTCTTTATCATACCTGGCTTATCCCTCCTGGTTACCAAGCCGGATATCACCAGTTGTGTTCCTTCAGATTCAGTTTTTGCTGTATGTACGATTTCTTTAAGGCTTTCTATTGTATTTACACGGTTAGTCAGGTCATTTGTGCCGCAGTGTAGTATAATGATATCAGGTTTCTTTCGCAAGTATGGTTTGATGAAATCAATCATGTCCTGTGACGAAGCACCACTGTGCGGTCTGCACTTCACATTATGTCTATCTTGCAAACCATTTTCGCTTATTCTGTTCAAGAGAGAGTCCCCAGTAACAAAAATCGATTTCTTGCTCAGCTTTACCGTCAAATCTTGTTTTGTTTCATTTGCTACAGTTGCGGCATTTCCATTAATCTGGCTTGATTCTTGCGTTGTTTCATTCGTTACCGTCATTGCATTTCCATTATTTTCACTGGAATCTTGTATTGTTTCATTTGCCATGGTTGGAGCATTCTCTTTATTTGTTGAATTCTTTATTTTAGGCTTCTATTTTCTTTCTTTTTTCCTTTCAGGCTCCCGTTTGTCCTTGTTGGTTGTTTTAGCATCGCTTTGTTTCTTTTGTGTTGATTGCTCTGGATTGTTTTGTACAGCTCTCAATTGTGCCTGTGCTTTGATTTTATTGTTTATCAACAGCTTTTCAATGATGTTCTGTTTTCAAACAGTTGTCGATCAATGATTTCTTGTTTTTGCTGTACTAATTTTAACTAACGTTAATATTCTCTCTTCCAGACTTTTTAGCAGGGCCTTCCACGGACGCTGGAGAGGGGGGCATGGGGGGGGGGGGCAAGCGCCCCTCCTGCCCTTTCTTAAGAGGGGCAAGGGGGGCAAAATTGCCTCTTCAATGTAAATCGATAATTGACTTTGACAACATTATTGTGTCATTCGAAATGCGTACAGGTGGAGACATAGCCAAAAATTGTTTTAAAAAAACATTATTTATACTCGTTGAAAAACTTTTGATGCATTTTAAGCCAATCTAGAGGGCGTGGACACAAAAAATTTTCTAAGCGAGTACCACCAAAGCCCGCTAATTTTTTATGTCAATTGCCCTTACGTTCCTGGCCGCCCCCCTTGCCCTACCATCGCTCCGGCTTCCCTGGGGCCTTCTCATACTTTATCTCCACAGCCGCATCAGCTTCTGCTTCAACTATATTTACATTATTTTGTTTTCGCTTCACTGCTTCCAATTCGCCACATATATGCCTTTTGAAAGCTGTGAAGTCTGCTATCAGATTTTCGATGGTATTCTGCATGTCTGTATTATCAGTTTGAGTAGCAGCTGTGTTGACATTATCGCGGATACATATTTTCTTGGACTTCTTGTCATTTTCCCTGTATGAAATCTTTTTGTCTACTTGGACTGGACGGACGAGGTTCCTTTCTGTCGCGTGTTGTAAGGCAGTGGCTGTCGTGGGCCTATCCCAGCTGAAGCTCTTTTCACACTCGTTTCCAGATATTGGCCACTGTGCTTTTTCTTTACGTTCCAAATTGCTTCGATAATATTTTCTACCAAATAATCTTCGTTCTGATCCGAACTTCCCTCACAATTCGACATTTACACTGTATCCACTCCCAAACCACATCCGTCAACCACTTCACTTCGAGTTGAAGATGTAGTAATAGCTACTAAACCTAACCCTTACCCTAACCATAACTCTAACCCTAACAATAACCCTAAGCCAAACCCAAAATATAACCCTAATTCTAGCCCAAACCTTTACCTTTACCCTAGCTGCAAACCTAGCCCTAACTCTAAACCTAACCCTAACCCTAACCCTAACACTAACTCCAACGCTAACCCTAACCCTAACCCTAACCATAACCCTAACACCAACCATTACCCTAAGCCTAACCCTAAGCCTAAGCCTAACCCTAACCCTAACCGTAACCCTAACCCTAATCCCAACCCTAACAGTAACCGAAACCCTAATCCTAACCCTAACCCTAACCCTAACCTTAACCCTAACCAAAACCCTAACCCTAACCCTAACCCTAACCCTAACTGTACCTAAACCCTAACGCTAACCCCAACCCTAACTCTAACCCTAATGCTAGCCCTAACCCTAACCCTAACCCTAACCCTAACTCTAACCCTAACCATAACCCTAACCCTAACCCAAACCCTAACCTTAACCCTAACCCTAACCATAACCCTAAACCTAACCCAGTCGCTAACACTAACCCTTAACTTGTCCCTAACCATAACCCTAACACTAGCCCTAACCCCAATTTAACCCTACCTCTAACCCTAAAACTAAACCTAACCATAACCCTAACCCTAACACTAACTGTCAACTTAACCCTAACAATAAGACTAACCTTAACCCTAGCCCTAATGCTGACCCTAAGCTTAATGCTAACATGATCCCTAACCCAAACCCTAGTTCTTAACCCTAACCTTTTCCCTAACCCAAACACTAACCCTCATCCTCTCATTAACAATACTCACTACCCTAACCCTATCCCTAATCCAATCCATAACACAAACCCAAACACTAACCCTAACCCTAACCCTAACCCTAACCTTTATCCTTAACCTAACAATAACTGTAGCCCTTACCCTACCCCTAACCCTAACCTAGCACAAACATTAACAATAGCCCTGACATGAATCCTAAACCTAACTCTAACCCTAACCCTAACCCTAACCTAACCCTCATCCTAAGCCTAGTCCTAATGCTGACTGTAAGCTTAATGCTAACCCTATCACTAACCCTAAACCTTGTCCTTTACCCTAACCATAACACTAAATCTAACCCTGACCCTTACCCCAACCCTAAAATTAACTCTAACCCGTACCCTAACTCTAACCCTAAACATAACCCGAACTCTAACCCTAACCATAACCTAAACTCTAACCCTAATCCTAACCCCAACTCTAACCCTAAACTTATCCCTAACCATAACCCTAACAATAACCCTTACCTTAGCCCTAACCCTAACACTAACCCTAACCATAATGCTAATTCTAACCCTAACCCTTATAGTTACCCTTACCCTAACCCCAACATTAACACTAACTCTAACCCAAGCCCTAACCCTAAACCTTAGACTTACCCTAACCCTAACCCCAACACTTACCCTAACCCTAACCCTAACCCTAACACAAACCATAACCCTAACATAAACATTAACCCCAACCTTAACCCTAAACATAACCCTAACCCTAACCCTTATCCAATCAATAACCATATCCATGATCCTAACCCTAAACCTAACCCAAACCCTAACACTTAAACTAACCCTATCCCTAAATCTAAACCTTATCTTAACAATAACCATAGCCCTTACTCTCACATTACCCCTAACCCTAACCATAACCATAACACCAACCTTAAAAATAGCCCTGACCTGAACCCTGACCCTAACTCTAACCCTCACCCCTACCCTAACCCTAACCATAACCCTAATTCTAACCCTCTCCCTAACCCTTAGCCTTACCCTAATTCCAACCCTAACCATAACTCTAACCCTAACCCTAACTGTAATCCTTACCCAAAAACTAGCCCTAACCGTAACCCTCACCCTAAATCTAAGACTTACACCCTTACCCTTATGTTGAGAACGGTTAACACAGCGAAGATTCTGCACAGTTGTTAAACAGTATATAAGAATAAGCTAGATATTATAACATAATCAATAAATTTAGCAAACAGCAAAACTACACGAGTTAACAGAACTTTTCAATCCAGAAGTCTAGAAAATATGCAAATCAGATAAAGGTCAAGAGTCCAAGTTATGTAATGTGAATAATAGTGTTATCACGGACTGATCACATAAATTATTATTCATGCATTGACACTCCCACTTTATGAATATTACGTAGTACCAACAATATATCAAAGTTGAAATCAATAAAATCTAAATAGCCAAAAAATTCAGACAGGCTTTATTACGAGAAATAGTCTCAACTATTCAACCTTCAGTTTCGGAAGTCCTTTTGTTAATGTTGGCTATCATGTTCTCTCTTGCACAATAGACGAGTTTGATGTTTGGGTTAGTGTTTGTGTTGGGGTTACGGTTTCGGTTAGGGTTATGGTTAGGGTTAGGGTTAGGACAAGTGTTAGGGTTAGGATTAGGATCAGTGTTGAAATTAGTGTTAGGTATGGGGCTAAGGTTAGGGTCATGAGTTTTGTTATTGACAGGATGAGGGTTAGGGTTAGGGTTGGTTAGGGTAAAGGTTATGGTTAGGGTTAGTGTAAGTGCTAGGGTTAGAGTTATGGTTAGGGCTAGGGTTAGGGTTATGGTTAGGGTTAGAGTGAGGGTTAGGTTTGGGGTTAGAGTGAGGTTTAGGGTTAGGGTTAGGGTTAAGGGCTAAGGTTTGGATTTGGGCCAGGGTTAGGGTTAGGATTAGGGTTATAGTTGGTGTTAGGGTAATGGTTAGGGTTAGGGTTTAGGGTTAGGGTTAGAGTTAGTGTTAGGGTTTGGGCTATGGTTAGGGCTAGGGTTAGGTTAGTGTTAGGGTTATGATTAGGGATAGGTATAGAGTTTGGGTTACAGTTAGGGTTAGGATTAGGGTTAGGATGAGGGTTATGGTTGGTTGATTGATTCTGGTGCAAGCCAGCGTATAACACCTGATAAACAAAGCTTGAATAACGTTCAATAACTCAATTGAAATTAAGTTAGCTAACAACAGTGTCCTGTATTCATATGGAATAGGTGATGTGAACATGAAAGCCTATGATGGTACTGAAAATATCCCTGTACTACTTAAGGGAGTTCTATATGTACCAAAGATCCAAAACAAGTTATTATCATTGTCTTCAATTACTTAAAAGGGAACCAAAGTAGAATAGAATTGGTCAGTCATGTAAAATCAGTATAAATGACAAGACATCATCCATAGGTCATAAGCATGGTAAGCTTTATAAGCTGAACTCTGTTCCAGAAGATGAAAAATGTTGTCTTGGGACTGCAGAAAATAAACCTGATTTGCTTTTGTTATGGCATTTTCGTTATGGCAATTTGCGTCAAGATAATATTCATGTATTAAAAGATAAAGCTATGGTGGATGGAATGAAAGTTGAATTCGCTGGTGGAGTTGACAGGAAGAGTTGTGAGAGCTGTGCTATGGGAAAACAGCATAGACAACATTTTCCAAAGAAAAGTGAACACAAAGCCTGCAAGCCTCTTGAATTAATTCACACTGATGTGTGTGGTCCTTTCAGTATCCCTTCAGTGGGAGGTTCTTGCTGTTTTATAACATTCATTGATGACTACAGCAGATACACCTATGTATATATGATCAAACATAAAAGTGAAGTGCCTGAAAAGTTCACTGCAATTGTTCAACAAACTGAAAATTTTACTGGTTATCGAGTGAAGTCACTGAGATCTGACAATGGAACTGAATACTGTTCTAAAGCCTTTGATGAATGCTGCAAAAGTAAGGAGATAAGAAGAGAATATACTATCCCATATACACCTCAACAGAATGGAGTTTCTGAGAGAGCTAATAGGACAATTATGGAATCTGTGCGCTCAATGCTTTACCATGCCAATCCTCCCTTGGAGTTTTGGGCATAACTCCATATGAATGCTGGTTCAAAGAGAAACCTGATGTCAGTAATATCAAAGTTTTGGATGCAAGACCTATGTTCACGTTCCAGATCAAAAGAGAGGAAAACTAGACAAGAAGTCTGCTCCTTGTGTTATTTTGGGCTATACAGATAACAGTGAAGGACATAGACTATACAATTTGAAAGTAAACAAATGGTTCGAAGTAGAGATGTTATTTTTCTCGAGGACAATTTTGATCACAAGCTGCAAGATAATAAAGATAAAGAAGTGAAACTGATGGTTAAGGAAGATGTAATCAAACCTGAATCTGAATCACTACGCTTAGATTTTGATTATGCTGTTGCTGATGATGAGCAACTGAGCAACCTCGAGAATGATGCACAAGAAAGCAGAACCTGTAAGACCACAAAGAAGAAGAATTGCACCTGATAGGCTCGGAGTCATTACTGGAGAATGGCAGAACTTTGCTGTTTCTGTAGCTGATACTAATGAAATAGAGCCAAAGAATGTCAACGAAGCTTACAATGGAAACAATTCAAAAGAATGGAAAGATGGGACATGAAGTGAATTTGGATCCTTGACTTAGAATCACACCTGAGACTTAGTTGATTTGCCGAAAGACAAAATTGTCGTAGGCTGTAAATGGGTTTTCAAAATGGAACGTGATGAGAAAGGCAATGTAAGCAGATATAAAGCCAGACTAGTAAGGCATTGATTATGAAGATGTTTTTGCACCTGTTGCAAAATACTATTCTATCCGATCACTTCTTGCTATATGAAATAAACTGGACCTTGAAATTCACCAGATGGACGTCAAGTGTGCATTTTTGCAAGGAGAGCTAGAGGAGGAAGTATATATGCGACAGCCTGAAGGATTTATCAATAAAGATCATCCAGATACAGTATACCGACTTCGCAAAAACATTTATGGCTTAAAACAATCAGCCAGATGCTGGAATTTTGCTGTTAATAGTTTTTTAAAGAACACTGGATATGTTCAAAGTGATACTGACCCATGTGTGTATGCTAAAACTTTCGATAAAGATGGAAAGAAGCATCTGAAGTTCATTGCAATTTATGTTGATGACGTTCTACTAGCATCAAATGGTACTACAACAATGAAGGAGGAGAAAGCTAAATTAAGTAAGCATTTCGAGATGCTTGATCAAGGCGAGATTCATTTCTGTCTTGGAATGACATTAAAGAGAGACAGAACAAGAAAAATACTTTCTATTAATCAGAGAGCATATCTGGAGAACGTATTAAAGAGATTCAACATGCATGAATGTAAACCTGTATCTACCCCGTTGGAAGCAGGTAGAAGATTTAAGCAATTAGAAGATGAAGAAGAAACCGTTGATATTAAAAATATCAAGCCAAATATCAATTGGATGCCGGACCTATGCATCAATAGCAACTAGACCTGACTTGTCTGCTGCGGTAGGTGAATTGAATAAATACATGTCAAATCCTGGAAAATAGCATTGGTCTGGAATAAAACGAATCTTGCGCTAAATCAAAGGAGCTTAGGAGTACGGTCTGAATTACGAATCTGTTGGAAATGAAAAAATTAGCCTGTCAGGATATTCTGAAGCTGACTGGGGTGGAGATTTGGTCAACAGGAAATCAACCTCAGGATATGTTTTCAACATTGGAAACTCAACTATCTCATGGAGATCAAATGAACAATCTGTCGTGGCGTTATCGTCAACTGAAGCTGAATACATTGCTTTTTATGGCAACTCAAGAAACAACATTGCTAAGAAATTTGCTGAAAAGTATTGATTTCAAACAAGAAGATTAAAAACAATACTATAAGAAGCTTCATTTTAAAGAAGAAAGATGTTGTTTTTCGTAAAAACTATATATTCGGTCAGACATCCCACTGGTTTTTCACGTTTTATTATCAATACCTCTGCTGTTGTCTTTTGTCTTTCGCGACAATTTCAAAATCTTCTCTGGTAACATTTTTATGCCCGGTCTCCATCGTGTGCGTTGCTACGTGGGATTTCTGATCTCTGCTGCTGTGATCTCTGATTCTCTCTGAACATCTTCTACTAACCTCTCCAACGTACGTAGCACAACATGTCAGTTCTGGACAGGTGACTTTGTAGACTAAGTTGTGTTCGTGTTCAATCGGTGTCTTGTCTTTAACTGCAAAATTAGCACCTAGCTTTCTGCCTGTGTATATTACTTTGGTCATATAATCACTGTTCAGTTTGATCAACGTTTCGACAAGACACGATATAAAGAAAATGCTAAGTGAATAGTAAACTGTTCAAAAAGGTGGAAAAGATCCAACAGCAACAATAGAAAGAAAAATCCAAAAGGCAGTGCGCAACATTAAAAGAACTTTGTCGAAATCTGAATATAGTACTTTGTACCCCACAGGCTCAGCACCGGGAAAGTTTTACAGGACAGCTAAAGTTCATAAACTGAAATCGGGAAACGTTGAGGAGCTACTGTTACGACCAATAATCTCCAATGTTGGGACGACATCATACCAACTAGCTAAATATCTAGCCAGGCTGCTATCACCTTTAAGTCGATCTGAATATACAGTAGAATCAACTAAACAATTTCTACAAGATTTCAAAAACACTGATATACCAACAGGCTACAAGCTCATTTCGTTTGATGTCACCGCTTTATTTGCAAATGTCCTATTGGAACATAGAGCAGAAATGTTACTTATGCGCACGAATTTTCTCCTGCACTTGCAAAAACGAAAATTGAGTTGAATTTTCTGCTGTTGAACAAAGGCACAAAGCTGTGAGGATTTTGCTTGTGTGTTTAATGTTTCGAATTTTGGTTAATTATTTGTGTTAAATAAAGCTTTGGAAACTCAGATGAAAATAAAACAATGATATCTTCTGGAGAAATCAGTGATGATGGATGATTAAATTTTCCAAAGAGATAGTAGATGTATTATGCACACAAGTCTCATCTCTTGGTTTAGGCCACACCATTATAAACTCTCTTTGTGGAAAAAACAATAAATTACTCTTTTGTGTAGAAAGAATCAGTTTATTGTTTCATTCTTGGTTTTTCATGAATAACTTCAGATGGCAGCACTTATTCTCATTTATCTTAGTCTACCATTGCCTTCTAAAAAAATCCTTTGGTCTATCCTGCATATGTTCTGGTTTTAGAAGAACACTATGAAATGTTTAAAAAATGTGAAAAAATGAGTAAAGTAAAGAAAGTGAGATAAAAAATTAGTTATTTTAGCTTCACCGAGAAATGACAAGTTAACAAATTCAACAAAACCAAATTTTTGAAATTTAAAATTCATGCTCTATTCCAAATAAAAACAGAGATATCTCTAACAACATCCTTCATCAGCATTAATTATCCTGTCAGCGACTGCCTAGCTTATCAGTTAAAGTACAGATCTGCTCCACAGAATATATCACAAGACAGGCCAGTTTTGCTTACTATTATACATCCTTTGTTGCTTGAAGTGTGGTTCACAAGTGAGATTCTATGAACAGCATTAATGTTGGATTATTTTTGAGCCCTCATTCCCAAAAAGCTTTGTCCTGAACAGCAAAAACTTCAGGACCAAACTTTTTTTGTGAATGATTGAATGAAGATGGCATTTATTTCCCCCATAAAAATTATTTGTTAACAGCTGTGTACTGACTCTGGAACGCTCAACACTTTTCAGAACATTGCATAGGTGATCTGAAAGAAAAAAACAGACACTAATTACCCTAGGATTACAAAACACAATATTTTTTGAAGTGGAAAGTCCCAGTGCCCTTTGAATATAACATTCACATGCTTTGCTAAAAGAATTTTAATCAATATTGTACATTACATAAAGCAGAACAGTACTTGAAAAATAGAATGCAATGGGCCTAGGCAATATGTCATTGAAAGCTAAAATCATGAATACATTTCCCATTAGACTTTACAATCGAGCTTATTCTGAAAGCAATTTACGATCGCAAAGAAGTGGTCACTGACATAACAAGAAACGAAATGAAAGAACTTCTTTTACTTTGTACAAAAAATGTTCACTTTACGTTTGATGGTGTTGTTTATTTACAAGCGGACGGGGTTGCTATGGGTTCACCACTGGGTCCGGTCTTAGCTGGAATTTTTATGGTGGAATTGGAGCAAACCTTACTTCCCACCCTCACGGAAGATATGTTACCTTGGAAAAGATATGTGGACGATACCATCTCATGGATCAATCCACAGTCAATAAATAAAGTCACCAACATTCTGAACGGATTCCATGAAAACATTAAATTTACGCATGAAATAGAAACGGATGGGAAGATCTCCTTCCTAGATGTTCTTCTAATTCGAAAAGATGAGACTCTTGAAACAACTGTTTACAGAAAACCAACAGACAACACCATATACTTACATTGGAACTCGTTTGCACCTTTAAAATGGAAACGAGGTACACTTCGAACACTCCTCCTGAGAGCACATAACATTTGTTCTAACGAGAAATACCTTGCGGAAGAGTTACAACACCTAAAGAAAGAGTTTATCGACATCAACGGGTATCCGAAGTGGATTTTCGAACAAGTGAAGAAGGACATTAGAAACGGTAGAGAACAACCCATACAGGGACGAAATGAACCCCCCATCGTGGAAAGCAATTGAGTAGAGACCAATATTGTGCTACCCTACCAAGGGGAACAAGGTGACTGATTAATTAAATCTCTAACTAAAACGTTGACCAAACTGAACAGTGATCATACGACCAAAGTAATATACACGGGCAGAAAGCTAGGTTCCAATTTTGCAGTTAAAGACAAGACACCGATTGAACACGAACACAACTTAGTCTACAAAGTCACCTGTCCAGAACCGACATGTTGTGCTACGTACGTTGGAGAGGTTAGTAGAAGATTTTCAGAGAGAATCAGAGATCACAGCGGCAGAGATCAGAAATCCCACGTAGCAACACACGCGATGGAGACCGGGCATAAAAACGTTACCAGAGAAGATTTCGAAATTGTCGCGAAAGATAAAAGATTAAGTAATTATTACGCTTGTACAACAGCAGAGGCATTGATAATAAAACGTGAAAAACCTACACTAAATGCCCAAGAGAAATCCATACCGTTAAAGCTTTTCAATTGACTTCATTGTATACACGATTTTGTCTTGTTTCTATAGCAACTTTTATTTACAAGCAGACAAGTCGGGTCTAGTTGCTATTGATACATACGTCAGGCATCTAATCGCTGCTAGATATTCTTTTATATCAACGGTTTCTTCTTCATCTTCTAATTCCTATATCTTTTATCTGCTTCCAATGAAGTAGACACAGGTTTACATTAATGCATCTTGAATCTCTTTAACACGTTCTCCAGATACGCTCTCTGATCAATGGAAAGTATTTTTCTTGTTCTATCTTATTTTACTGTCATTCCAAGACAGAAATGAACCTCGCCTTAATCAAGCATCTCAAAATGCTTGCTTAATTTAGCTTTCTCCTCCTTCTTTGTCCTTGTATCATTTGATGCTAGTATAACGTCATCAACATAAATTGCAATGAACATCACATCCTTATTTCCATCATTATCGAGAGTTTTAGCATTCACACATGGATCAGTATCACTTTGAGTCTTGAGCTACTTATCTTGCTCTATATCTGTTTACATTGCCTTAGTCATCATGTTTCATTTTGAAAAACATTCACAGCCTACGACATTTTTGTCTCTTGGCAAAGCAACTAAGTTAAAGATTCAAATTCACTACATGTCGCATCTTTCCATTCCTTTGAATTGTTTCCATTGTAAGTTTCGTTGATATTCTTTGGCTGTATTTCATCAGTATCAGCTACAGAAGCAGCAAAGTTCCACCATTCTCCAGTAATGACATTATTCTCGAGGTTCTTCAGTTGCTCATCACCAGCAACACGCTAGCAAATCTATACGCACTACTGTGGCGGATACGCACTACTGTGGTGGTGTATTTTGCGTACTGTGGTGGGGTTTTTTGCGTACTGTGGTGGATAAGCTCTACTGTGGTGGGTTATTATGCGTACTGTGGTGGGTTATTATGCGTACTGTGGTGGGTTATTATGCTTGTTGTGGTGGGGTTTTTTGCGTACTGTGGTGGATAAGCTCTACTGTTGTGGGTTATTATGCGTACTGTGGTGGGTTATTATGCTTAATGTGGTGGGGTTTTTTGCGTACGAAAAGTCGGGAATTTATGAGATTGTATGGGGAACCTCTTAGGGGAAACCCTTTTTTGTGCTATGATATTGATAATGAAATTTGTTCTGGTGTTTATATAAAGCAATGTCAATAGGCCAATGTATCTAGGTTTCTTTCAAGAAGAACTTTTTCTCTTTTTTGCTTTGGGCAAGGCAAATATTATGGATGGGATTTAAAAATAGCTTTCTCACTTTTGTTATTTTTTATGCGTCTAAACATATATATAAACTTTGAAATTTTCGTGGTAGGTTGTTTGTTATTACTACTATTGTTTTGACATAAAATAAAATACCCTTTGAAAAGAGTTTAATAGCCTGCTGTGGTTATTTGTTTTAACACCAAATAAAATCCCCTCACCAAATATGCTGCCAACTTATTAAACATGGAAAACAAGCATTACCCCAAGCCTGCCTGTTGAGAGATCAAGAGCAACTGCTGTTTCAAAAGAATAATTGCCTGGTTATTTATGATTGAAAACAGCCTTAATCCCAAAACAAACATTCTTCCTCTATCAAAACATGGATGACAGTCATAACACTTCATCAAAGATTTATCATGTATTCATTTCTCGTTTCCCTTTTATTAACCTAATTTTAGATGGCTGGAGGGGGGGGGGAGGTAAAAATCACCCCCATCACAACCAAACATTTTAGAATAATTCCAAAAGCATAGGGCAAAATGTGATAAAACCTCCTGACTTTCACATAAAAGATATTGGAAAAGATATTTTATTATTTCTGTTGTCATATATTTGATCATGTTACCTCCAGATAACCATATTTGGAGAAACGTCAACAAAAAACTAAACTTATAGCATAACATCCTTGAAACTTATAACATATTGGAAACTTGTCCAAACTCAATAAACCATACATAAATTGATTTGTCTTCACAAGTGTTTATTAAAAGATGGGAAAACCTGCTGCCCAACAACAAACATTTCCCGTTTATTAAATGACGGGGAAAACCATTAACACTGCAAGCCTTTACTCCCAGCAAGCATTCCCCATTTATGAAAAGATGGAGAGGCTACCCGTTATGTTACCCCCAACTCAACGAATATTCCCCGTTAATTAAATGACGGGGAAAACCATTAAAACTGCAAGCCTTTATTTCCAACAAACATTCCCCGTTTATAAAAATATGGAAAGGCTACTCGTTATGTCACCCCTCAACTCAACGAATATTGTCCGTTTATTAAAGGACAGAAACAAAGCCTTTACCCCCAACAAACATTCCCCGTTTATTAAAAGATAGATAAGACACCCGTTACACCTGAACGAATATTGCCCGTTTATTAAAGGAAGGAAACAAAGCCTTTACCCCCAACAAACATTCCCTGTTTATTAAAAGATAGATAAGACACCCGTTACCCCTGAACGAATATTGTCCGTTTATTAAAGGACCGAAACAAAGCCTTTACCCCCAACAAACATTCCCCGGTTATTTAAAGATAGATAAGACACCGTTACCCCTGAACGAATATTGCCTGTCTATTAAAGGACGGAAACAAAGCCTTTACCCCCAACAAACATTCCCCGGTAATTAACCCTATCTGTTTTTGGGGGGGGCATTTTTGGCCCCCCCCTTCCAAACAATCTATTGTAGCATAAAAACGAAGGCATTCTTAAGGATAGAACTTGCTTACTATTACTAAAATTTAGTACTCTACATGATGACATAATGTTTGGTACAATTGAATTAGTCACGTGACCACAAGATGCCCATATTTGGAAGGCAGTCACAAATAAATTCACATTTCTACTTATAAATCTGCAGTTTGATGACCAATCAGAACGATACATACACAAATCAACTCGCCTAATCATGACGTCATACATCTTTATGACGTCATAAATCTTATAACGTTGGTAAAAATTTTTGAAAAATGCTTCTTGCGCAAATGGCAAACCCTAAGCAACACGAAAATATACAATTATGGTTATTAACATGCCATTTTCATCAGAAAAATGAGCGATGACTTTAAGTTTAGCCAACACGAAGTAAAAAATGTTGATTATTTGTAAAAATTTTGTCCAATTTCATGAAAATTAGAAAATATTGGCTAGAATATCACTTCTCTTTCAAATTAAAACAATTTGCACTGCTTTAGAACGATATTTCTCTATAAAAACAGCTCTTTTTACGGAAAAGCTACTTTTCAATGAAAAATCACCAAAAACGCATTGCCTAGCAACATGTCACATGACTAATTAAAATTCGAAGCTATGTTTAGAATGCCCATTAGCAGGAGATAATTTGTTCCAAGTTTGGTTATCCTATCATGTATGGTTTCTGAAATAACTAGGGGGGCAAAAAACGCCCCCCCCCCTCCAGTACAAAGTCGATCCAAAATACCCCAGTACAGATAGGGTTAAAAGATAAGACACCCGTTACCCCTCAAGGAATATTGTTCGTTTATGAAAGGACGGAAACAAAGCCTTTACCCCCAACAAACATACCCCGGTTATTAAAAGATAGATAAGACATCCGTTACCCCTCAACGAATATCTCTTGTTTATTAAAGGATGGAAACAAAGCCTTTACCCCCAACAAACATTCCCCGGTTATTAACCCTATCTGTACTGGGGGGCATTTTCGCCCCCCCCTTCCAAACAATCTATTGTAGCATAAAAACGAAGGCATTCTTAAGGATAGAACTTGCTGACTATTACTAAAATTTAGTACTCTACATGATGACATAAAGTTTGTTACAATTAAATTAGTCACGTGACCACAAGATGCCCATATTTGGAAGGCAGTCACAAATAAATTCACATTTCTACTTATAAATCTGCAGTTTGATGACCAATCAGAACGATACATACACCAATCAACTCGTCTAATCAAGTGCTTTCATGTGATATATAATTTGTTTACTTTATTTCTTATTTTTTAATTATTATATGTATGACGTCATACATCTTTATGACGTCATAAATCTTATAATGTTGGTAAAAATTTTTGAAAAATGCTTCTGGCGCAAATGGCAAACCCTAAGCAACAAGAAAATATACAATTATGGTTATTAACATGCCATTTTGATCAGAATAATGAGCGGTGACTTTAAGTTTAGCCAACACGAAGTAAAAAATGTTGATTAATTGTAAAAATTTTGTCCGATTTCTTGAAAATTAGAAAATATTGGCTAGGATATCACTTCTCTTTCAAATTAAAACAATTTGCACTGCTTTAGAACGATATTTCTCTATAAAAACAGCTCTTTTTATGGAAAAGCTACTTTTCAATGAAAAATCACCAAAAACACATTGCCTAGCAACATGTCACGTGACTAATTAAACTTCGAAGCTATGTTTAGAATGCCCATTAGCAGGAGATAACTTGTACCAAGTTTGGTTATCCTATCATGTATGGTTTCTGAGATAACTAGGGGGGCAAAAAACGCCCCCCCCCCCTCCAGTACAAAGTCGATCCAAAATATCCCAGTACAGATAGGGTTAAAAGATAGATAAGACACCTGTTACCCCTCAACGAATATTGTCCGTTTATGAAAGGACGGAAACAAAGCCTTTACTCCCAACAAACATTCCCCGTTTATTAAATGACGGGGAAAACCATTAACACTGCAAGCCTTTACTCCCAGCAAGCATTCCCCGTTAATGAAAAGATGGAGAGGCTACCCGTTATGTTACCCCCCAACTCAACGAATATTCCCCGTTTATTAAATGACGGGGAAAACCATTAACACTGCAAGCAATGGCGGATAAGCAATTCATTTTATTCAGCAACAATATTACAGTTTACAGTTCAAAATCTACTTGAAAATAAAAATTATATTTCAGTTTACAAAAGCACTTAATACAATTCGGATCGTTGCCTAGGACACTGAGTTTAACCAAAACAGATGGTTATCGAGCTCAGTGCCCCATTTATTTCAATTTCTATAAATCGTTGAATCAAATAAAAAATTTTTTTTTTTAAAGTTAACAAACAACTTAAAAAAGAAACGTAACAATAAAATTATGAATGAAAAAAGAAATGAAAAAAGAAATAAAAGTGAAAAAAAGGAAGTTATAAGAAAGGGAGGAGGAAGAAGGAAAGGTTGGGCACGGGAATGTTAATTTGTGTTAGGAGATAGGAGATGTAAGGTGTATGATTTTTGATGTATTACTGATTTATAAGGAATGAGTTCTTAGCGGATATCAGCATAGCTATTTAGCAAATATTTTTTCAAATGCTTGCCAAAAAGCTTTCTCGTTCGTTTTGATCTAATATCCGCAGGTATTTCGTTCCAGATTTTGATACCTTGAAAGGTAATGGAATTTTTTTTCGTATTTGATCTGATAGAAGGAAAAGAGAAGAGATTTTTGGTTGCTTGACGAGTTCGATATGCGTGTCTAGAGGTGGTCTTTTGGAACAGATTACAGAATAATTGTGGAAGGTTATTGTGTACAATGTGGTACATGAATTTTGCACATTCTAATGTATATGTATCTTCAAAATTCAAGATACCAAGCTTGGAGAAGAGAGGTTTAGATTTCGATGTAGATTTTTCAAAGCAGATAACTCTGACTGCCTTTTTCACGTTACGTGTTAGTTTATTCAGGTGTGATTTAAATGCACTTCCCCATGACGTAAGCGCATAGGTAATGTGTGGAGAAATAAAGGCATGATACAGATTACGTAGTATACTGGAAGGGACAAAGTGCCTCATTTTAGCAAGAACACCAACACCTTTAGATATTTTCATGTTTACATGCTGGATGTGCTCTTTCCAATTAAGTTTGTTGTCAATCAAAACCCCAAGATATTTGATATGGTCTTTTTCAATCAGTGGTGTATTGTTTATTTTTATATTAACCCTATGTGTGTTTTTGATGTTCTTTGGATGAATGGTAAGGATATTTGATTTGTCTATGTTTAGAGTAAGTCTGTTTGCAGAAAGCCAGTTTGAAACGCTTACTCTGTCGGATTACATGATTCAGCTTATTTCTATAAATTTTATAGCGCTCAAACCAAAACGAGTCTTTAGTTTTCATATACTTTTTGAATAATAAATTCTTAGTTTTAATTGATTTAAGAATGCCTTTTGTTATCCATGGTTTGCGCTGTTGTTTTATCATCCTTTTTGACTTTTTCCTCAAAGGTGCATGTTTATTTAATAATGAAGTGATTTTGCCTTGAAAATGCGCATATTTAGAATCAAGATCACATGACTCAGGTCCTTCTAAAGATAGCATCAGATTTCTGGCATCATTGGCATACGTCTCACTGTTAAAGTTACGATAATCTCTGAACATTGAATAGTCAGTCACATTACTTTTTTTAGAATTATCTTCAAAGAATACAAAGTTAGGCAAATGGTCTGAGATTTTGTCAATTAGATTTCCACTTACTGTTGTATGTTCAAGAGAGTTTATGAAGATATTATCGATTAAACTTGGAGATGATTTGTCATTAATTCTAGTTGGCTTCGTAATCAGGGGTTTTAGAAAGTTAGAAAGCATCAGGTTTAAGAAAGAGTCGGCATAGACTGACTTGTCTAGACGAAGTAGGTTAAGATTAAAGTCTCCGCATACGAAGATCAGCTTGTTTTCGCCGTTAATTTTATTTAAGGTACTTTGCATATAGTCCAAAAACTGTGATGAATCTTTTCTTGGATGGTTATAGATAGCTCCATAAATAGTATTTTTGCCATTTTTATTTAAGACCTCGATCCAGAAAGCTTCATACTCGCAGTCATTATTCTTAAAAGATTTGTTTAGTTCATTTCTTGTTTAGTTCATATTATCTTTAATCAAGAAAACACACCCACCTTTAAGACTACTGCCTATTTGGCCAGTGTATTTTTGATATCCTTGAATACTAATATTTTTAATTCTGTCATCGTTGTCTTTAGTGTGCCATGTTTCGCTTAGTGCTATTATTTCAAAACTATGGTCAAGGTTTTGCAGAAGAATTTCAAGATTTTCAATATGTTTTAAAATCGAAGATATGTTAGTGTGGAGAATACTAGAGTTTTTTTCCTTATTTATGGAATATGAGTTCGTGAGTTTGTGGAATTCATGATTATCATAAAAATCAAATTCGGTGAAGCTATTCATGTTGGAGTCGATGTCGTTGCTATACAAAGTTTCATGATCCTTAAGAGTTAATTTACAAGTTTCAAGTTTTTCAAGATGATCATAGTCTGACAAAGATATGGCTGATGAATTGCATTTGCATGAGTAATTTGAATTGAAAGTAAGATTTAGCAAACTATTATTTTCGATTTCAAAGAAAGGAAGCGAAGATAGTGGTTTTACGCAACATGACGGACACTCCCAGGTCGTTAAATGACTATGCATGTGGGCGATATGCCAGTTAGGAGACTTTGAACATTTTTTATGAGTAAGGTGACGACAATTGCCGCAAGGAACAGAGGATTGTACGAGACGTACAACTTTAGAACAAACAGAGCAGATCTTATCATATCTGTTTAAGATTTCCTTAAACTTAGTAACGGATTTAGCACTAACAGGATTAAGTTCCTTGATGAGTTTTGTATTACATAAACTATGGAATGGAAATATGTCATGTAAACAAATAGCGCAAAAATATGGATCGTCTGTGTTTGAAATTTCGTGGAATAACTTTTTAGTCAAACCAGAACATTTCAAATGAATCCAAGAACAGCATGAATCGCAATATATAGAATTTTGATCATCATGTACTGCATTATTGCATTTTGGGCAATATATAGACTCTTCAGAAGTCATCAGGGCGGTAGAAAAGGGTAGATAGGTCAAGTTTTAAATTTGCCATGAAATAAGTCAAAAGGGTAGAAGGGGATGGCGTAGGAAAGATGTAGTAACTAAGATTATTTTTAAAATAATGATGAGCAAATAGGTAAAAGAAAATATGTAAAGTTCCTTACTCAAGTTTGTTCAAATCACTTGTATAGTTAACCTTGATTGGAGGTGAGGAATCTTCCTTACGCATGTAGATAACTCCATTTCTGGACCACACATACTTATAATCGAGCTCCGTCTTTTTTATTTTGGCCAGTCTCAGGAGGTTCTTGTTTCTTTGTGTTAAACTTTCGTTTATGAAAATTTTTTTGATTGAGAGCCAGCCTCTTTGTTCGTCCCTTTTCTCAAGATCTCTTATTCTTCTCAAGAGCTGTTCATTTTCATTTTTTAACTCCGTATTTACTCTTAAGACGTTACCAACTTGGACCCGAAAAGAGTCGTATTGGTCGGACTGAAATTGCTGCGCCTTTTCTATTTCAGCTAATTTTCCTTCCATTGATTCTAGGCGTTCAGAGAAAAATGTATTTATTTCTGCTTTCATCTGCACTTGAAATCCACTAAGCATGTTTTCCATTACTTTTTTGAATTCATTCAGTTTTTCTTCCATCTGCTCTCCAATTATTTTGCTATCCATTTTGATAATTATAATTAGTATAGCATAACCGTGTCGATAAGAAATAAGAAAATGAAAAAGAACTAGATAAGATTAATAAAACACATTTCATTTCATGCCATATTGGCAAATAAAACGAAAACTTTAAGGTTTTCAAACCTTCACCCTTTGAAGTAACCGCCGATTAGAACACGTCCGCTCAGGTCAAACTTCAAGAAGGAAACAAAGCCTTTACCCCCAACAAACATTCCCCGGTTATTAAAAGATAGATAAGACATCTGTTACCCCTCAACGAATATTGTCCGTTTATTAAAGGACGAAAACAAAGCCTTTACCCCCAACAAACATTCCCCGGTTATTAATAGATAGATAAGACACCCGTTACCCCTGAACGAATATTGCCCGTTTATTAAAGGGTAGAAACAAAGCCTTTACCCCCAACAAACATTGCCCGTTTATTAAAAGATGGAAAGAATACCCCTTACCCCTCAACGCATATTTTCCATTTAAAAGGACGGGAGCAAAGCCTTTAACCTTAACAAACATTGTCCATTTATTACAACTTGGGAAAGGCTGTAGGTTGTTGGTTGTAGGCTGGCAAAAAACATAGCTACATAGCTATGCTGTGGTTGTAGGCTGTAGGTTGTAGGCTGTAGGTCATAGGTTCGTAAAATAACATAGTTACATACATATGCTGTAGGCTGTAGGTCGTATGTTGGCAAAAAAACATAGCTACATAGCTATGCTGTGGTTGTAGGCTGTAGGTTGTAGGCTGTAGGTCGTAGGTTCGTAAAATAACATAGTTACATACATATGCTGTAGGCAGTAGGTTGTAGGTTGGCAAAAAAACATAGCTACATAGCTACGCTTTTCGTTGTGTGGTTGTTGGTTGTAGGTTGTAGGTGGTTGGTCGTAGGTTGATAAATAACATAGCTACAAAGCAATACTGTACTGTGTGTTCTAGATGGAGGGTCCTAGCATGGCGGACAAATATAACTATGACCCTATGTTGTAAGTTCCAGGTTGTACGTCGACATGATTAGGGCTCCCAACCTTCTGCAGGCCACAAATGCTAATCACGCATGGGCCATGTAGGTACATATGCACTGATACACCCGTAGGTTGTAGGCTCACAACATAAAAGGTATAACTTCGAGGTGGTCCTGTATTCTAAAGGTAATCCGTTAATATAGATGAAATGTCATGGACAAGTTACAGAACGAAAATATTCTATAATAACTTGAAAGTAATTATCAAAGTATAACTTAGCAGTAATTCTCAAAATAAACTTTTAGACTTTAGTCTGCCATACATTCAAGATGTTCGGCTTACTTTAAGAAAAGAAATCTGTACAAATCTTGCTCCAATCACGGGATTCCCATTGATTTCGAATGCCTTATTCTGTCAATTTTATTTTACTGGAGGAAATAAATTAGACTGACACATATACGAAATGGAAATATTTTTTGTGTTCTAAACGGGTTGAAAATTTTAGGAAGCAAATAAATTTAGTCTTCTCGACTTGACTTTCCTTTTTACAGAAATGTTTGTCAATAAAATAAAAGAAATAAACAAAAATAAAAAGCAACCATACTCTCATGAGGGGAATCGAACCCCTGACCTCGTTCTTTCCAAACAGTTGGACAAACACGCCGCGCTAATCAAAGTATCGAGATGTGCAGAAAAAGGGATTAATCCCGCAGCGAACACCTCATTCTTTTGTTTTTAGTGGCACCAGACTGCCCAGATCAAAGAAGGGTTGGCCCCAATTACCCCAGAAACGATAGCAGAAACGTGAAAAAGAAGGTTTGATGGCTTAACTACACCAGGAGCGGCAGGGAAAGGTGCAAGAGCGAGCACTGGATCATGAAAACCCTAGGATGATCTCGAACAAAATTGGTATCCATGACTACTACTACTTTAGTATATAAGATGATATGTTGTTCCCTGTTAAATTTCAAGATTTAGTTTACGAGAGTTTTGTTTTGTTACATTTCAAGATTTAGTTTACGAGAGTTTTGTTTTGTTTCCAATGCAGCGAAATCTCTTCTCGTTTTCTTGTGTTTGTGTTCCCTTATCTCAATTGTTCCTGAAAGAGGAGCTCCACAAAACTAACACATTCCAGGTAAACATCAAGTCCGTAACAATCACTTGCTCTGCATGGAATTATTTGTTGCTTCAATAAGTGGAAATTGTCAGGTGTAAGAGGATTAAAGATTCTTGGAACCTCAATTCCGCTTTCATCTGTGTCGGGGAGAGGACCATCCCAATCAATACCATATGTTCCATCATATGGTGTATATCTCAGCTGACCTTGTAACCAAAGCATTCTTGTACTCATGTTGTGCTCGGTGCAAAGTCGATGGAAGTCCCAGCCATGACGAAACAAGTCAAGATGCATGTTGATTTGAGGAACAAACACATATTGCAGACAAAATAGGTGTAACTCATTTGTTAAATCGAGTAATCTATTTTCCTCTAAATGCGAGAAGAGGTAATAGAAAATGAAGATGCATCCTTGAAAAACGTCTCTCCACAATCTTTCTATTCTTTGATTGTGACAGCTTTTACCAGCAATAAAGCTGCCAGGATCAGATCCACGATTTGGGTGACTAAACATATACCTTGCTACATCAGTATTTTCTGTTCCCTGGTTGCCCCTCACTCTCGACGGCAGGCCAAAATTTGAAACAGCTTCCAAGAACAATTCCAGTACTGTGCTTGCCTTTTTGTTTGTACTGCATTTTAAAAACATAATTCTACGGGAATAGCCATCTATGCAGCCATGGATCACAAAGTTCTAATCAGTTTGTGATTGCCATCCATATGCCATAATGCAAGGGGTCCAGCAACTGAATAATGTCTTCTGTTCACTATATTTAACTGAATGGATCTGAGAATCATTCCTGTTGGATCAACTCTCCACATTGAATGACGCACTCTCTCCCACTGAATTGTGAACCCATCTGCTTCAAGATAGCCTTCCATACAACAAATTCCACAATTAGGAAAATTGCTAAAAACTTCTGTTATTTTCGCATCCAAATCATCATCTGACAATTCTGAGTGCTTTTTTCGAATAATGCCAGAACGCCTGACATGTCTAGTTTTTGCACTAACACCAAGAACATCTGCCATCTGTTTATATATGAATCCATTATCGATAATCAACTGCAAAGTTTCCTGCGGTATTAGAAAACACAGGCGACCAGGGTGTCCAGTATTCTGGATGTTAATGAACATACGTTGATCATGCGTTGATATTTGTGACTTGAGCAAATTTCGAGCTTGCAGAAAACAAGAGAGCAAATCATCAGAACAAAGGTCTGGCCACACATCTTGTGTTTGACAAATCAAGTGAATAAGTCGTTCCAATCGATACATCAAATAATCCCCATTTTCTTCATTTAGATTAACTATATTGTTAAGTATTGAAGAAGTTGCATCTTTCGAACACGAAACGAAATTATCTCTCTGAGGGACAAATGGACTTCTTCCGGGCTTAATTGATCATGATAAATAAAGTGTTCTTGGCGCATTCTTGTACCGGTACGTTCTTGTTGAATCCTTTCGGCACGCATACGTAATGCACGTCTCGGATATATGTTGCGCCTCGGGGATACAAGTTGCGCCTTGTGGATACGTGTTGCGCCTCACAGGTACGTGTTACGCCTCACGGATACGTGTCGCGCCTCATGGATACTTGTTGCTTGCCACAGATTCATGCTTGTTTCGCCTCATGGATACGAGTTTCGCCTCCGTGGAAACGAAAATGAATATTGTCCCCCACATGACTCCATAGATATTACTGACATCAGGTTTCTCTTTGAACAAGCAATCATCTGGATTTATATCTTTCAAATGAGTAGTAGGACTTCTATTCTTGAGATATACTGCTGTTGAAACTGCCTCTGCCCAAAATTCTAAAGGAGGATTGGCATGGTAAAGCATTAAACGCACAGATTCCATAATTGTCCTATTAGTTCTCTCAGAAACTCCATTCTGTTAAGGTGTATATGGGAAAGTATATTCTGTTCTTATCCCCTTACTATTGCAGCATTCTTCAAAGGCTTTAGAACAGTATTCAGTTCCATTGTCAGATGTCAGTGACTTCACTTGATAACCAGTAAAATTCTCAGTTTGTTTAATAAATGTAGTGAACTTTTCAGGCACTTCACTTTTATGTTTGATCATATATACATAGGTGTATCTGCTGTAGTCATCAATGAATGTTATAAAATAAAGCACCAGGTGCATGATCAGATTTCTTCATGCTACTGGAAATATTCTTTGATTTTTCCATCTCATCAGCTTCATGAATCAGTCGATTTCTGAATTATTCCAGTGTCAACTTTTTTCCCCAATACTTTCTAATGCTGTTATCAAGTAGTTGTACTCTTCTGGCAAGCTGCTGATAAGAATTATGACGAAATCTTTGTCTTGTATAGGGTCCTCTACAGCTTAAAAGTGTTCTGATAAGGTTTTGATGTAATTTATATGCTCAATCATATTTCCGCCTTTCTCCAGCTGCTCATAACATAGCTTCCTGCGATAAAGAATTTTTCGCAACAATGACTTTTGCTCAAAATGCTTTTCAGGTTTATCCAAGCATCTTTAGCTGTAGTAGAAGAACGAACATAAATCCGCAGACTCGTTGATACAGAGGAACAGACAGTTGCCAGAGCCTGATTGTCACGCATTTTGAATTTTCTTTGTTCCTTTTCATCTGCATTCACGTCTAGGGTTTCAGTGCCCATAAACCCTTCCCAATCAGATACATCTTCAAATTAAATTTACATGAATGATAATTATCAGCTGTAAGCTTCTCTACTTTGAATCCAGTGTCTTCAGCAGCCACCATCTTCGTGCTTCAGTTTCAAGACAGCTCTCAGGCCACAACTCTAATGAAAAGCTGGGCTTATTTATTCAAGAATTCATACGACAAGGACCCATAACCTGTTGAAAGCGGTTAACACAGCAAAGATTCTGCACAGTTGTTATATTGTATATAAGAATAAGCTACATATTAGAACATGATCAATAAATGTAGCAAACTGCAAAACTACATGAGTTAACAGAAAATTCAATCCAGAAGTCTAGAAAATATGCAAATCAGATAAAGGTCAAGAGTCCAGGTTACATAATGTGAAAAATGATGACATGAATTGTTCATGCTTTGACACCTTACCCTTACCCCAACCCTAATGCTAACTCTAACCCTAACACTAACCCTAACCCTTACCCTAATCCTAACCCTAACCTTAACCCTAACCCTAACCCTAACTGTAACCCTAACACAAAACCTATCCCTAACAATAAACCTACAATTAACCCTAACCCCAGCCCTAACCCTAACCCTAACCCAAACCCTAACTCTAACCCTAACATTAACCATAACCCTAACCCTCACCCTAACCCTAACCCTAACCCTAGCCCTAATGCTGACTCTAAGCCTAACGCTAACCCTGTCGCTAACCCTAACCCTAGTCCTTCACCATAACCTTTTCTCTAACCCTAACCCATATCCTATCAATAACAATCATCATGACCCTAACCCTAACCCTAACCCTTACCCTAACCCCATCCCTAACCCTTACCATAACCCTAACCCTAAGCCCAACCCTAACCCTAACCATAACCCTAACCCTAACCCCAACCCAAACCCTCTAACACTAACCCTAACTGTAACCGTAACTGTAACCCTATCCTTAACCCTAACCCTAACCCTCACACTAACCCTAACCCTAACCCTAACGGTTGAGAGCTAAAAGCCTGATGGCAGACAAGACAGCTGCTACAGGTGAAGCTCTATTGCGAGCTAGTGATTCTTGTGACATCAATATCTCTGCAGTCCAAGATAACGAAATTGAAAGCATGATTCTGAACCATACTTACTTGACCATTTGGAAATATTCATACAAAAGAAAGTGCTATATGTATACAGAACATATTTAGGAAAGAGACTACACACCTGATATGATGGGCATATCACAAAAAATGTATCAATTTCTGGGTCAAATTGATTTCTAAAGCAAGGTTGCACTCTGTGCTTGTCAGACGCATTAGAAGAAACTCCATATGCACCTCGTTCTTCCCAAGTTAACAACTTAATTGCTGCAATATTTTTGCTTACACCATCACACACTACACAAGCTGTCTTCAATCCGACGTTACTAAAGGCTCTCATTGTTTCCATCAGTGTCTCAACTACAATTGGATGGTTAATTATTGCCTTCAAGCTGAAATAGGGACCAATGATATCAAAGCTGGATGTGATATCTCTCCAAAGGAAATGTAGAACATATTCTGCTGGCACAGGCTGGGTAGTCTGAAGAGTCTGAAAAATATCATGGAGGCTATGTATTTCCTTCTCATTCATAGCCATTCCAAGGAACTTCTCATTTTTCATATTGAGTGCCACTTTACCTCATCAAATCTCAAGGCCCCAATGCCAAGTGGTTTCTTTGACCCATTTTTTACACATTCTTCTGAATACAGAACATAGTCAGACTTTTTTTCAGCTAGGTAATCCTGGTTTATGCCAGGCTCATGGTTATCTACAGCAACAGGAGTGAAAAGCTTAAGACTTTTTGTTGATTGCAGCTCTAGGACCTTGGAGCTTTTCAATGCAGAGTAGGCAGCAGGAGAGTGTACAAATATAGCAAGGGCTGGAAAACAAAGATAACATTAGCTATTTGAAATTTCTTGAAATTGACTTTGAAGTAAATTGTGGAGTCTTGCAAAATAGTACAGTTTGCTCTTAATGTTTAGTTTTACCATAATATCTTGTCCTTTGAAAACAAGTTTGTTTGTATACAATGATTATTCCAATTGGAAGAAAAGCGTTGGACCTAAAGCCAAGGTGGATATTAAGAACAGAGATCATCTAATCAGCTGCAGCAACAAACAACATGCAGCTTTGCTTATTTCTCTCAATCTATAAAGCATCAAATTTATTTATACCAAAATGACTTTTCCCACCAATACGATACGTTATCATGCTCCAGCGATGTCGGTTTTTATTCTTCATTCCTATGAGAAGAAAATGTGCTTCATAATGCATGTGGTAATAAAGAATACTTGAATATTGTATTGCAGATGTTCAAAACACAAACAAGCACTAAGTTTTTCTTTATATGACAAAACAACATTTGTGTGCACATGATATTTCTTTTCAAATTTTACTTTGAATTCTTCTGTATTGAAGTTGCTGCTTCACGGAGTGGAAGAAAAGTGGGGGGAGGTGTTGGCAATTCGCATTGTTTACACAAAGTGTTTGTAAAAAGATTGCCACACATTTTGGGAAGGTAAAGTGCAAAATTGGAGTTGAGGGGTATTCCACAATAAATGTAGAGTTTGATTTTGCTGCATAGAAATAGAATATCTCTTATCTGTAATTAAATATAACATGTCTACCTTGGATTTTTAATTGATCTCTATAGAATTGGCCTCTGTCTAGCGTGTCCTTCTTCCAACTCTCTCTAACAATGTCAGGCAGCTCTTCATCACAGCCAAATCCCTCATGCATTAATGTTTCCAATTCATCTACAGCATTCTGGTTGATCCAGGATATATCCTTCTCCATTTCATGGTAAGCAAGTTCTCCAAAGCATTTATATCCAACTGATCATCTTCATCGAGAAGTTCCAAAGTCCTATTGGGTTTTAAAAGAACCTGGAAAATGGCAGTTCCATCAGATGAAATAACAGCTTGGGCAAGATTCAAAGGCCTACCTTTGTTGGAGTCAAAAAAATATGGGAATCGCCTGTTGACTTCAAGAAAGTCACCACCCTTCCCAAGCTTACATCTTTCCAATGTTATACTTTCCATCTTATATCCAAAGTCCTATTGGGTTTTAAAAGAACCTGGAAAATGGCAGTGCCATCAGATAAAATAACAGCTCGGCCAAGATTCAAAGGCCCACCTTTGTTGGAGTCAAGGAAAATCTGGGAATCACCTTCTGACTTCAAGAAAGTCACCACCCTTCTAAAGCTTACATCTTTCCAATGTTATACTTTCCAGCTTTTTCCCCTTTACATACATGTCAATGACGTCCAATTTACCAGACATGATGTTGCTGTCTGTCACAGCTGCTGAAATAATAATACTTTCTTACTCACCAGATAACTCAGGGTGCGATTATTCACTATAGGCATTTTCGAAGCTTTCATTCAGTCGTCTTTGAACTTTCCCTCTCTTACTTAGTTTTTCAAGTAGCCTAACTTTCACTTCTTCCGAAAACAGATTTGCCGTGTTGTGATCATCAACCATGTTCAATTTTGAGAGATCAGTTTCCTGTCCTCTGTACAGCTGAACCCTGAACAAACGAAGCAACCCCCAGGTTTTAGTGGCGCAGAGGTCTGGAACGGGGCAGAGAGCATCAGGGTTTTGCTCTAAAAATAGAAGCTGCACATCTGCGCGTTCTTTTACTTCTTCACTTTATCTTGGGATTTGCAATGAAAGTGGTCAGAAGTGCCCTGCATTTTGGCGTCTGTACACTAAGAAAAAATGCAGTAAACCTGAGGGCATTGCTCGCAAAATGCTCGCCAAGGTTTGATAAACAAGATGATGTCATTTTTTTAGAATCGAGACAGGGGAAGGCGCCGAAATGGCCTAGCAAAAAGTATGTAAACGAACCAGATTTAGTTAGACTATCTTAGTTCTCTTTATTTTATCTTGGTGAAAGAAAACAGTGTGTATGATATTCCACCCTTGCATACTGCTTTTGTGCATGTACATGAATAATTGCCCCAATGTAAAATTGTCAGGGCCGTGAATAAATGGCCAGCAAGATTAGAGAAGTGCATTGATTAGGATGGAGGACATTATTATGCAAGAAGAGCGTACATAATTTGATATCCTTATTTGAAATGTTAATGTTGCGAAACCCAGAAATGCCAGGAAAAGTCAATAACCAGCATGGGTTGATGCCAGTGATGCCGTAATTCTCAAAAGTGCGTCAAATCTGTTGTATTTACTTCAGGATGAAGAGCTAAGTGGCAATGTACACCTTTTCAAGAAATACAGCATCACTGGCATCAATCCATGCCGGGTATTCACATTTCCTAGCATTTCCAGGTATTTTTGTCATAATTTGTACTTGCAAAGTTTTATAGGGGTTTAAAGTACATTTTTCACATGTTGATGACGTAAGCATAAAAGTCAACTTCTGGTCAAAATTTTTTTTGGCCCATCTCGGATTCGAAATCTCCATGCTCGATTTAGTCAAAATGTGTAATAAAATTTGAGGTTAAGCTTTGAGCCAGTTTTTTCAAGAAAAAACCCTGTCTACATGTTCATACATAGAAAGTTAAAGTCCTATGCATAGAATGTTATAAAGATTTGGTTATTTTATTCTCTTGGACGCTAATCACCAGATGTAGGGCCCTCTTATGTGAAACAGTATTGCATATGTTTATCCATGGCCATTTTTCTGCTGTTGTTTAAATATAGGGAATTTGCAGAAATTTGAAACTAATGGCCCATGTAATGATGACTCCAATAAACCAGAATTTGTTTTATCAAAACCAGCCTGCCCAAGCAGGATTCCCCTTTTGAGATTGATATGTTGTCACAGAGCATTTCGGCAGGCATGATCTGGCAGCAAAATCAGAATCGCGAAGAAGAGAAAACATATAGTCAACTGTTTTAAATCTTTCTCTACATTTTGCATGCAAACCTTTTTATCAAAAATCAAAATTGATTTTAGGGGTCAGGTTTGTTGATGTTTATTCTACGTATCTAGATAATATCTACAAGTGCTTTTTATAAGGAACTTAATTTTTTTTTTTTTTTTTAATCAAGGTCTCTAGGCCGAGATGGCCCTTAACCTACTTACAATTTTAACAGAATTACAGCGGTAATAGCAACGTGTTAATACAAAAATAGAAACTAAGCTAATACAGTTACAAAAATATGATTTAACCTAGGAGTGCTCGAATTAATTAAACGAAAAACTAATTGTCTCTTTACATAATCATAAAAAAGATAAAAAAGAAGTAAGGAAGGCGTGGCAAAAGCGGAAGTGAATCAAAACGGCGATGGAATATTGTATTTCAGTTATTGTTTTCCATTTAATTAATCTATTACTTTGGGTGAAGCGATTGAATAGATTGTTCTCTTATTTTGCAAGATTGCCTTGTAAAGTTTGCTATCGCAACTAAACATTGTGGGTGTTCTTGACTCATTAACCAAACGAACAAATTTCTTTCATTCAGTTCATTAATCGATGGACAGCAGTCTTTTGCTACCTTAAGCAGGCTTTCTCGTTCATTAGAAAATAATTTACAAGCTAGCAAAAAATGTTGTTCATCTTCTAACACAGTAACACCTAATGTTTTGCAAAATTCACAGATCCTCTCTGCTCTGGGTAATCTGTTCTTACCACCAAACCTTCCTGTTTCAATTTTCAGGTTATGTGCACTTAAACGTAGCTTCGACAATTCACTTCTAATTTTAAAACTAGGAATGATATCAAGATAAGTCTCAAACTTAAATGTTGTTTTAAAGAGGGCGTATGTTTTTAACTTTCTATCTTCAGCTATATGTTGCTTTAGTTGATCCATTACGTAAGATTGAAAATGATCACGGACCTTAGTCTTAATGATTGGCAGCTTATCTGAAGGTAAGATATTATAAAGGGTTTGAAGGGAACGAGCTTCTGAGACCCAATTTGGAAAACCTGCATCAGCATCTTTAATTAACATACTAACAGCTAAATACGAATAACGATTATTGTCCAACTGGAGAAGACGATTATAAAATTTTAAAATATTTACATGCAAATGTTGCTTGACAGAAATCCTACCCAGCTCAGCATAAACAGCTTCAGTGTTTGTGTTTGATTTTACTCCTAAAGCATATTTACAAGCAGAGAGATGCAGTCGTTCAAGTTTTGCAACATCGGATGTTCCCCAGACTTCTGATGCATAAGTCATAATTGGCATAATAGTATGATCGAAAAGATACAAAATAGCCTGGGTTGAAAACCACCCCATTCTCTGCTTTTAGATAAAAGAGAAAATAGGACTTCTGTGCTTTTCTTTCACTTTATCTATGTGTAATGAAAATTTACCATTAGATTTAATAGTAACTCCTAAGTATTTGTAATCCTCGCATTCTTTAAGTGCTTTTCCACCTATCTTCCATACTTTGACATTTTCAGGTTTTGCTCTGGATTTACGTTTTTTATTTTTCAAGACCATGACTTTTGTTTTATCCATATTAACCTCCATGTTAACTGCACTCGAAAACGCATGAAGCGCATCAAGTTGCAGCTGAAGATCAACAGGAGATGTAGCAATCAAAACTAGGTCATCAGCATAAAGGAGGGAATGTATTGTTTCCTCATTCAAAGGAACACCAGAGCAAGAATTCTTAATTAGATTATTTAGGTCGTTTAGGAAAAGAGCAAAAAGTATTGGGCTTAAGACGCATCCCTGTCTTACACCACGAGAACATGGGAATAGGTCAGATAGACTGTCCTTCCCTCTAACACAAGATTTTACTTTTGAATACAACGAAGTTATTATGTCTAAGAATTTTCCCTTAATACCATAGGTTACAAGCTTATGCAATAATTCTTTGTGGTTTACCGAGTCAAAAGCTTTTCTAAAATCAACGAAACAGAGATACAGAGTGCCTTTACGTTGAAATGAATATTCAATTATAGAACGAAGCGTAAAAATGTGATCGGAAGTTTGATACCCTTTCCTGTAAGCAACCTGATTCTCGCAAAGAATATTAAACTGATTAACGACTTTGTTTAATCTATCTAATAGTGTACCAAGAAACAGTTTTCCAAAAATGCTCAATAAAGTTATTCCCCTATAATTATCTAGGCTGCTTTTATCACCCCCTTTATAGAGAAGGACGATTATGCCTACTGACCATTCCTCTGGAAATTGACCCGATTTCAGTATTTTATTGAAAAGTTTTACAAAAACAGAAACGAATCTTCCATTCAAATTTTTTAAGAGTTCAGCATTCAGCATATCAAGGCCTGCCGCTTTTCCAGATTTTAGATTTTTTAACATATTTTCGACTTCCATGAAGTTAATAGGGCAATTTAAAGAATCATCTATTGCAGAAAGCGCAAAATCATTAAGAGAAGGTATAGGTTGACCTTGATTTATAATATTTTCACTTGTACTTATTGCAGAATCATTGGTGCTGGTGCTATTTCTATTCAATAAGCTGTTGAAGTAGTCAAATAATTCTGTATTTGAAAAATCATGATTGATTTGTTTCTTACCCTTACTAAGCTTTTTCCAAAAATCCTTTGGCGAATCACCCTTCAGTGCCCAAAGTTTATCTTTTTCCATATTCAAGAAAGAACTACGCTTATGTTTCAGGAATTTTTTGTATTGCCTGCGTTCCTCAAAATAGACTTTTCTTGCCTCTTGCACCCTTGGGCTGGTTTTACAGACAGAAATTCTAATTATATTTTCATAGTATTTTCTAGCTTTGTTTAGTCTTGTCTTAAAATCTTTACATTCTTGATCAAACCATGCACAGAAAGATTTGGATTTTTTCTTATTTTCTGAAAATACTGGTTTTGAATTCAAGTTTTGCTGCGCGATCTCAACAATTTTTTGTCTTAGAGAGCTAACTGTCCTTTCAACTAAAATATTCTCGTCATCAAGCTCAACTTCGATATCCCTTAAAAATGCAGATACATCGTCACAATTATATGCCAATTGCAGCAGATCAGCAGAGTTATCTTTCCATATTAATTTCATTTTGTAATTATCTTTTAAATTTTCAATCACATTCTTATTGGAATTTGTATTTCTAACACTAGATTGCAACAAGGGAAGCCGAGAATCATAAGAAGATGAATAAGTTTTTATTTTGAATTCTATAGGACAATGATCGGAAAGTTGACTCAGCTCACCTATTTGCAGATTTTCAATTAGGTTAAAGTCATTTGACTTTGATAATACATAATCAACGACACTATTGCCATTGCTTGTAAAACATGTAAAAGAAGAGGAATTTTCTGGGTTAATTCTGCCATTAGTAATCCTATAACCGGTACTTTTGCAGAAATCAATTAGCAACTGCCCACTTGTATTAATAAAATCTTTATCGTCATTTTTCCTAACATTTAATGGAATGTCGGGTTCATAATTATCATCTATTGGCAAAAAATCATCCAATTCATCGTTAAAAATATAATCTATTGCGTCACTCGTTCTTGCATTGAAGTCACCGCACAAAAGAACCCGGCCCATTTCATTGAAATGCGCACATTCCTCTTGAAGTGACTCAAACGTAAGTGATCTGCCTGATTTGAACCAATTAGAAGTGCTAGGAGGTATGTAAAGAAAACAAATGAAAAGATCTGAATCCAAGCCAAAAAATGCTTTATTAAGTCTACACCAAAGATGAAAACTGTCTGCCGACTCAATAGAACAGGATTTCGCAATGGATTTACGTATTAGCAACGACATGCCACCTGATGACCTGCCGTCGCGGTAAATTCTAGCACCGGATTCATGAAATTCAATAAAATTGTCATCCCAGTCTAAAGGAAAAGTATCATTGGAATTTCTCCAAGTTTCAGAAAAACAGATCAGATCGTTAGAATTTAAAATCTCAAAAAAAGCATCGTCATTCATGTCCTTGATATGCTGAACCTTAGAACTCCTTAGACCGTTAAAATTCCAAATACAAATACGAAGGAAAGTCGATTAGAATCATTTAAGTAGGACTTGCTATTTTTAGTAGACGAAAACCTCGGTTTAATTAAATCTATATAAGTCAGACCACCTCGGCAAATATCCTATCCCGATCCCATATTATAAGCCCCCATTAAGCCATTATAATCTGAGAAACTCCTGATTTCAAAAATACGATTACTGTTAAAATGCTTAAACTTAATACGTCCGTCAATGGTCCAGAGGCTGTCAATGTTCAATGGAATTCTATTCACATTTAGAGAATCAAACATACGCTTTATCCCAGGTGCGAGATCTTCAAAGATTTTAATATCCTGTGCCTCCTTCTTTTTCCTCATCACTTTTTCTTTCGATTTGTGTGAAAGAAATTTGATAAGAATCGCACGATGCTTACCTGCCTGTTGACGCCCAAGACGATGAACTATGTCGATTTCCTCCGGTTTGATTTCTACATTGATTTCATCTTTCAACTTCTGAATTATGACATCTTGCGTACTTTCATTTTCAGCTTCATCCACATTTAAAACTCTCACTGAACTCTTCCTGGAATACTGCTCTTGTTTGTCTAGCAAGAAAGCTAGGTCCTGTACCCGGCATTTGTTGGTGAAGATATCGTCTTTCATTTGTACAGACGTAATTTCAACCGCATCATGCCGAACTTGAAGATCACGAACATCATCCCGTACTCTAACAAAATCAGATTCAAGTTTATCGATTCTTGATAAAATCGACTGCTGGTTGTCCAAGATCAGTTTTTGCCCATCCTTTAGGTCACTAAGGAAATCCAAAATTGAAGAATTTGTTGTAACTGCCTCAGGAATATTCGGACTTTCTGATATGCCAGAAGAAGCTTCCACAAAAATTTCTTGATCATCAGAGTCCATATCTTTAGGAACATTTGATCTAGTGGTTGGCCCAGGATTTAGCTCCACATCACCAGCAAGCAAAAGAATGAACACTAGAGAAAACGTTACGGATGGAATATATTTAACGTTAGGCCGATACAAACCACGGAGCTTTCTACCACGTTTGCTTAAAACTTTTTTAAACCATTCTTTAGCCGACTTGCCATCTACAAAATTTCGAGCTATTAAACCATGGTAGAGAATTTTCTTGAATGAACAACGTTTTGATCCCATTATCTCAAATCTTAGAACAGCGAGAATGCCAAAAAGAGCTAAGAGCGCAAAAGCACGTCCTACCACCGCCATGAT
The DNA here is from genome assembly GCA_014526335.1 of Chrysaora quinquecirrha. Taxonomy (NCBI): domain Eukaryota; kingdom Metazoa; phylum Cnidaria; class Scyphozoa; order Semaeostomeae; family Pelagiidae; genus Chrysaora; species Chrysaora quinquecirrha. The sequence goes on from JACTAT010000006.1 coordinate 5,355,008, forward strand.
GCGTCATGTCCAAGGTAAAAAATTCACCGAAAAATTTTCATGAATTGTCAAAACATGGTATTGTTTGGTCTCATTCAAGTGGAAATCGACTCTAGATTTTGAATATAGCATTAAGGTTAGTTGCTGTACATATAGATCAAAAAATATTTCTCAAGACATCGGATTTTTACAAAAAAATCAAAAAAGTAAAACTAAGAAAAATTTTCTTTGAAAAATTATCTTTCATTTTTTAGTTAGCATAGCTTGTATGTTAGTGAGTTAGCAAGTTAACTTTTGAAGATAGTAAGTTAGTTAGTAAACCAGTTAGCAAATTAGTTAGTTACTTAGTTAAATTTAGTTTTTTTTGTTAGTTTGTTAGGTAATTAATTAGTTGGTTTGTCAGTTAGTTAAATAGTTAGTTTGTTTTATTAGTTAGTCTTATCACTAGTTAGTTACGTAGTTACTTACTTAGTTAGTTAGTTAGCCAGTTAGTTATTTAGTTAGTTACGTAGTTACTTACTTAGTTAGTTAGTTAGCTAGTTATTTAGTCAGTTAGTTAGTTAGTTAATTAGTTATTTAGTAATTAAATCAGTTAGCAAATTAGTTAGTTAATTAGTTAAATTAAGTTTATTTGTTAGTTTGTTAGGTAATTAATTAGTTGGTTTGTTAGTTAGTTAAATAGTTAGTTTGTTTTATTAGTTAGTCTTATCACTAGTTAGTTATGAGTTACTTACTTAGTTAGTTAGTTAGTCAGTTAGTTATTTAGTTAGTTAGTTACTTAAGCAGCGTAGCTTGTAAGTTAATCAGTTTGTTAGTTAGCTATTTCCAAATATTGTAAGTCAGTTAGTCAGTTAGCTCGTTAGCTACTTAAGAAGATAGTGATTTAGTAAGTTAATTTGCTAGTTAGCTACTTAGTTAGGTAACTAGCTAGTTAGTTAGTTAATTAGTTAGTTAATTAGTTAGTTAGTGAGTTAGTCAGTTATCTGGCTTGTTAAGTTTTTAGATAGTCAGTAAGTCACTTAGTTAGAATTCCGTGTAAATTAGTCAGTTAGTTCGTTAGGTACTTTAAAAGGTAGTAAGTTGGTTCGTAAGTTACTTTATTAGTTAGCTAGTTAGTTAGGTAACTAGCTAGACAGTTGTTAGTTAGTTAGCTAGTTAGTTATTTATTTAATCAGTTAGTTAGTAAGTTAGTTAGTTAGTTAGCTAGCTAGTTATTTATTTAACAAGTTAGTTAGTAAGTTAGTTAGTTAGTTAGCTACTTAGTTTCTTAGCTACATAGTTAGTTAGTTAGTTAGTTAGTTTTTTAGTTAGCTAGTTAGTTAGTTGGTTAGTTAGTTTGTTAATTAATTAGTTAGTTAGTTAATTAACTAACTAGCTACAATGCCTGCCAGAATTATTGGAACACCCATCATATTTTTAAGCTTAACTAAGCAACTTGAAAGTTACGCTAATTAACTAACCAAATAACTACCTCACTAACTATTTAATTATCTTACTAACTAAGTTACTAAGTAAGTAGTTATCTAACTAAGCAGCTACTAACTAACTGACTAACTAACTTAGTATCTTCCAAAGTAGCTAAATAACTAACTGACTAACTTACAAGCTATGCTAAGTAACTAACTAACTTACTAACTAACTAACTTATTAACTAACTAACTAACTAACTAACTAACTAACTAACTAACTAACAAACTAACTAACTAACTAACTAACTAACTTACTATCTTCCAAGGTAACTAACTGACTAATTGACTAACTAACTAGATAGCTTAATAACTTACTTAATAACTAACTTACTATCTGCCAAATTACCTAATTAACTAACTGAGTAATGTGCAAGCTATGCTAACTAACAAACTGACTAAATGACAAACTAGTTACCTAACTAACTAACTACCCTTTCTAACTAAGTAACTAACCAACTTAATATCTTCGAAAGTAGCTAACTAATTACCTGACTAACTTACAAGCTATGCTAGCTAACTAAAAAACTAACTACCCAACTAACTAACTAACTAACTAACTAACTAACTAACCAACTAACTAACTGACTAACTAACTAACTAACTCACTTACTAATTAAAAACTTACTAAGTTATTTACTATTTTAGTACCCTCCAAAGTAGCTAACTAACTAACTTACTAACGTACAAGCTATGCTAACTAACTAAAGATCATTTTTCAAAGAACATTTTTCTTAGGTTTTCTTTTTTGAATTTTTTTTTGTAAAAATCAAATGTCTTGATGCTATATTCGAAATCCAGGGTCAATTTCCATTGGAATGAGACCAAACAACACCATGTTTTGACAATTTACAAAAAATTTTTCGATGCATTTTTTACGTTGGACATGACGCATATTCGGCAGGTCATAAAAAAATTTGCCGAACACTTGGAAGGGGCAAGTTTGGCTTTTTCGAGTCTTTTATGACCATACAAACAGAAAATAAAATAAAAACCCATATGTACTCGATGTCAAGGTCATCTCAACTGGCCACTGGACTAGAACTTAAAAAAATTAACATTCAAACAAGTAAAAAAATTGTGTAGTGTCATTTTTTTGGTTGTTATACGCATGGGTTAGAAGTATATCTGACAAATTTAGTCTTGCTTTTTCTTGAACAATCAGTTTTTTAATCACTTTCCTCTTCCAGATCATCGGGAAGGTTATCCTTTATATAATCTAGGAAGATTTTTCTTATTGTTTCTCCTTCCCCAACATCACATGAATAAATTGGATCAGGATTGTTTTGGTTCTTTATTTCGTTCTGCTTGCCAATATCTAATTGTGCTCTGACTTGGGATTCATCAATGTAACTGTTGTTTCTCTCACAGTAGTTGTGCAGGACAAAACATGCATAAACAACAGTAAGTACTGATTTAAGTTTCAAATAAACTTTTCTCGTAAGAATTGACCAGCCTGCCATATGCACACTCTATAGGATTTCTTGCTGCACGAAGAAGGCCATTAAAAATAACTTGCTCTTTTTTTCTTACATGTTTCAAATTCTTTCATGCAGTATGGAGTAAGTGCATAGGCTGGATCCCCTATCAAATAGTTCGGGATTTTCACACAACCAGGTGTCACTGTTTGAAATTTTTGAGTCAATCCATTGTTTTTGAGTTTACGATGAAGGGACAAGTTTGAAAACATTTTTGCGTCATGAACACTACCAGGCCATCTGCACTCAACATCCATGAATTGACTTTGATAATCACACTCTTCCTGTATGTTCAAAGAGTAATAGCCTTTGTAACAGAAGTAATCTTGCGGATCCTTAATAGGACGTTTGATAGGTATGTGTGTTTCATTAACAAAACCAAAGGCTTGTACCATACCAAATTTTGTTTTGAACTCTGAAACTTTTTGTCTCATTTCATTTTGGTCTGCTGGAAGTTTCAAATACTTAGGCCCTAGAACTGTTCCAATGGTTTTACAAACTTGTAAAATGACAGAAGTTCCTGTGCTGACAGCTATGCCAAACAAATTTGCAGTCATTATCAAAGATCCAGTGTCTTTTAGATAATAGAGTGTGATTGCTACCTTCTTATCAGCACTCAGCGCTCTGTAATTTGGTGTAGAATCGTCAGTGGAAATATATGGCCTCAGTTCTTCCACAAGTTCGTAGAATACTTCTAGTGGCATACCTACACTTTTTCTCCAGTTTTCCTCAGGAACGATGCCTCCTATCATATTTCTCCACCACTTTTCAGTTTTTCCAAATGATACCCAGCAGCTCCTTTTCTTCCGTAGCAATCTTCTTTGCTTTGCAAGTTTCAACTATTGTAACCCATAGTTTCGTTTTCTTTGGAAAAAGGAACAATCATTTTGTTGCATTGGTTCATTGGTGAATTTTCCAGATAGCAAGAAGGCCATATTTTAGTAATATTAGCGCAGTAAAAATTGATATAACTTGAGAGCACATGAGATGAAGATGCTTTCTATCCGCCATGGTGAATCTATTATGGCGCCAAATTTCCCTCTGCCTTGCCACATTCTGCAAGGGAGCGTACTCCACCAGCCCTCCTAAGCGGGCTGGAAAATTCCCATGTAAACGCCAAGCAAAATCTAGCCCTCTTAGAAGGGTTAGCCCTCCTGGGAGGCCTGGCCCTCCTCATATAAACAGTGCCTTAGGATCAATTTGACTTACTGTGAAGTTCTAACAGAAGAATACGTCTGCTCTGGAAAATTATGCTAAGAGCAAGTGTAACCAGAAGTTTACATCTGTTCCTGGGTATTCTTCTAGGATGTCCAATATAATTGGCAAAATAGAAACGTATATTTTGATGCTATATGTATTACAAAAATTCGGTAGAATTTTCGCCAATGGAGATTTATTTTGGAAAACTGTGCTGAGAGGGAACTTCGAACTCACTGCCTCTTGTGTTCATGACAGGCGCTCTACCGACTGAGCTATCTCACCATGCTATAATTACGAAAACATAGAGGTAGTAAGAGATAGTTATTCTTTATAATATATTTTGATTTGTATTATCTCCTATTTGAAGAATTTTTTGTTAGCCTTGTTCTTAGATGCCCTTTGAAATTATTGCGACTGGTTATGTTATGTTTTACTTTGTAAATGAAAAAATACTGCAAATTTTAAAATGGTTTTTCTCAGTTTCTTTACTGTTGTACTGCCAAGAACATTGATCTATGTACAGACTACGTCTATAGAACAAAAATGACAAATCTAACTGTTATGCGTAGTGTAAAGCAAAGTGTTATGCATACTGTTATGCAGTGACAGTGGTTTTATACAGTAATTAGGTCTGCAGTTTTCACAACTTCAAGATACTTCCACTGGTAATAATTCAATGATACGATGGCTAAAACATAGAAGACCAGTAATATAGGACATCACTTTGACTATTTGACAAGTTCCCAACTTTTTGGTGCAGTTTGATCAATGCACTAACCAGTTTTATTTTGTCCCGGCTGGTTGCTTTACCCGGCATGCCAGCCTTGCCACAAGGTTTCTCTTTCTTGTCTTCCACAGCTCCCATATGTTTCTTCATGTTACGATATATTGTTGTTCTTGAGTACTGTCGATATATTTCCTGAAGACGCTTTAAAGATTCACCATTCCTTGGCGCAAATACCGCATTTACTGTGACATGTAACTGCTTTTCATAACTCTCGGTAAGCTAGGCTGCCCGCCAAAGTTCATAAGAATCATCAAAAAGTTACATACAGGAGTAAAAGCCAGGGTCATTGTGGATGGTGATCTAACCCAGTATTTTGAGGATAACAGTGGCGTCAAGCAAGGTTGCAAACTAGCCCCAACACTCTTCGACATTTATGCAGCAGTTTTACTTTGGCTCGCTTTCAAGGAAATCAAACATACTTGCAGTGTAAAAATCAGATTTCGTTACGATGGTGATCTCTTTGACCTTAACAGGCTTAAAGCAAAGATCGAAGTTCTTGCAGAATTCATCAGAGAGGCTCAATATGCTGATGACATAGCAATCTTTAGCGACACAGCTTCTGGTTTACAGCTCCTTTTAACAGAATATAATAGTCTTGCTCGACAAATGGGTCTACGCATCAACACTTCCAAGACAGAGACTATGTGTATAGGAAAAAATGCTGATTTCTTCATTGATGACACAAAATTAGCTAATGTCACTCGCTTCAAATACCTTGGAAGCTATGTTACCAATGACTGTTCCAGGAAAGAAGAACTTGTATTTCGTATTCAGGCAACATCATGTGCATTTGGACGTCTGCGAAAAAGATTGTTTGACCCTCATGACATAACGACTGAAACCAAAATCAAAGTCTACAACCAATGTTTAATGCCAATTTTAGTGTATGGAAGTGAAACATGGACTTTATACCAACATCAAGTTCGAAAACTCCGTACAATTCAGCAACGTCATCTTCGGATTATTTTGAAGATCAAGTGGGGTCACTTCGTCAGTAATGAGGAGGTTCTAAAACGTGCAGGTGTTGAAGACATTGAATTGAAGCTAGTTGGAAATCGTTTGCGCTGGCTTGGCCATATTTGTAGAATGGATGACAATAGACCAGTCAAGGCACTTTTACACAGTGAATTATTTCATGGATCTCGACCTGTTGGTCGACCCTATCTAAGATTTAAGGATACTTGCAAAAATGCTTTGAAGTGTGGTCATGTATTAGATCTATGGAAGACTGTTGTAGATAATAGACAAGAATGGAGAAGGCTAATTCGCACTGTCTGTGAAAGTCATGACATAAAAAGAGTGAAGGAGGACGAGAGTCGCAGAGAGAGAAGGAGACGAAAGAAGTCAAGACCATAAAACTTTACTGTGCAACATCCGTTGTTTTTTTTTTTGGGTTTAGAGGCGTATTATTATTAGTATGACGGCACCCTTGTATAAGCCATTGTTAAGTTGTTATGTTTACAATATCTGTTCTGTTGCCTTAGCTTTTGATATTTTTCTGAAAAAAAATATAAACCATTTCAGCTTTTTATCTCCTTGTTGATCTCAGATTTATTGACCTAAATTTCGCTCCCAATTGTCCTCGTATTTCTTCCCCGCAGAGGCCTTAGCCACAGTGTCAGACATTCCTTCACAGCCTTGTTTTTGCGACTTTTTTGGCGATTTTTGGTGGAAAATTGAGGAAATGAGGAAACTGTTAATTGTGATTTTGAAAGTTTAGCACATGGTTCTTGTTCTTCCGTTACATCTAAGACAGAAATTATGTCTGATTCTGATGATTTTCAGCTAAGTCAAATGAAAAAGAACCAAAGGAGAAGGGCATATCTTATTACACACAGCAGGGATAACCTACAGTTATTCCGCACAGGAGCATCTTTTGGATTGCAATTGCAGATTCTTTCAGTGCAGATGGTCGGAAAGTTGTTGTAGCATATTATGCCTCTCTCTTAGAAAATCACCAGGATGGAAGCTCAGTGAGCTGAAGGGGTGGTTATCAGTGAAGAATGCATTGATTAAAGAACATCATATTATTGTAAACTTTTCCGAATCACATGATAATTCCTACAGTGCATACTCCTATAATACAAAATCAAATGATGAAGTGTTCCGTAGTGTTGAGCACCCAGACCTCACAAAAATAGGTCCCCCTCGCGTCAAGAGTTCAACAATAGCATACCAGCAGGAACAACAATCAAAGAAATCCACAGGGGTTAATGAGAAACCAGGGCCAAGCAATGCAAAACGGGTGGCATGAAGACTGAGCAATTTTGGCGTCAGTCAATTCCTCTTCGGAAATAGCCTTAAAACTCCCACAGAGCTATTGCAAAAGCTCAAGAACAGGAAAAGGCTGGCAAGTATGATATTACAAACTTTGTTCTGTCCAGATTGTCGAAATCCTTGAGCAATCTAATATCAGATAATTGGGCAATTGAGGGGTCAGTCAAAAAGGTTGCCCATAGCTCAACTGCAAGAATTGAAATGGTGAAGAGAAGGCACAAGAAAACTGCAACAGTGTTGGGCTGCAAATGGTGGAGCAAGTGTTAAGACAAAATCCAATCGTTTTTGCTGAGGCTCTTACAGAACTGTTGATCAAAGGACATGGAAAACAGGTTGATGATCAATATCAACGGCTAAAAGGACCTTGCCGAGAATGAACTTCTCGTGTGTACGCTTGCATCCTTTTTCGCATTCTCTGTCAGCCAACCTCTTTTATCGGCGAAGGACACACCCAACCTTCAATCGCCTGCCATGATTATTTATGGCAGATAGGCCTAGTCTATTTTTGCTGCAGCTGAGCATTTTTTCGGATATCAGAACTTGAAGTCGTTCGAAAGAAAAACAAGAAGAGGAAGCAGAGAAAACTTAGCCTGCGCGCAGCCTGAAACGCTTCTTCAAGGAAGTGTACAGTCTGCGCATTAAAGTCAAAAAGCTTGTTCCCTGAGTCAGCAAAAATCGCAGCCTCTTTCCCAACTTGAAACCGCGCGCGGGCGAATCTCTCACAACGCCCAGTCGCTCAAACATGTTGACAATGGCGGATTCTTACTTGCTGTACTCAGGTCGCTCAGTCTTCCATCTAAAAAGATTTGACTTGCACATTGAGTTTGCAATTTTGGAGAGAAAATATGCTGTGTTTTATTTGAAAATTATCACCTACGGAAAAATCATATTTTAATCTCATTGATGGAAATATTTTAGGGAAGCTGTGCATCCACCTCGAAGTCTGACGTTCTATCTTAGGCCGTGTCCTTCATCGATGCTTCCTCTTCGTTCGACTCAACATCGTCGAGCAGCCAGGACCGAGGGGTTCTTTAGTATTTACTTGTCTTCATTCCTAAAGATGTTGGTGCCTAATACTGTGTGCCTTTTTGCCTGGTGCTCAATAGTATTCAAAATTTCCCTAATGTGAATGATGATTAGCTTTTGATTTTTCATTCAATATATACAGTAGAATTGTCTTGATGTGAGTCTGATATGATGAGATTTTCATCTCATTTTATACTTTTTACTGCCTATTATTAGCAAATTTGCCAAGTAAGATTAATTCAGTAAAACAATCACAAAATTACAAATTGAAATAATATTGAATAATGAATTATAGTCATAAAGAAAATAGACATTTTTAGCATACATAGATTGACAATGAGGAATGCTTTCAATTCTACAGACCAATTTTGATAAGGCTTTGACTTATTAAAACAGAGAAATTAAAGAATTCGGGTTCTAGATCAGATCTGAGGACTTCAGTAAGGCTTGTAAGAAACCCATTCTACAGGAGGTAGCAGCAACTAGTTTTACCATCACAACCTGCTGCCACATTCTTGAAGGTATGATTCAACATTTTTTGAAGGACAAAAATGTATGATCCTGTACACTTGCTTGCAATACACTCCCACTCCAAATGCAATTGTGGCAAGCAACACACATAGGGAATTATCACTACTACCTATTTCCTTGAGAACATGTGCTTTAACAGAGGATGGTGTACCAGCATGAAACATTTCCACCAGGCGACAACGGGGATCTTCACTGCCACCTGCAAAAAATTTTTTATCTAGCTTCAGCTGAAATTTCTTCCAGACAAGGGCACACTAATTTTGTGTTTAACAGAAAATTATTGTTCATTCTGTCTCCTTTCCCTTAGTTGCTAATTCAGCTAAAAGCTCAGAAAACATTGCTTCAAACTTTGTGTCATTGCCAACATACTTGGAATGAAACAACAGACTGTTCTGGACTGGGCTCTTCTTGATGACATGTGTTGATACATGGGCCAAATTGAGCACTGAAAATATTGCTACCTTTGTTGCACTTGAAGCCGTTGCAGTGAATACAGCAATCTTCACTGATGAATCCAGAAATGATCTGATTTCACCAATCTGACCATACCATTTTCTGAAGGCAGGTTTCTGTGAAGGGTCAAGCAAGACCCCTGAAAAATAAAAAGAATTACTGTTAACACAGCTGTTTCAGAAGTAGGATTGTTAAAAAACGAAACTGAAATCTTTATCAATTTGCTGAGAAGTAAAATAGTCCTTACCATTGTGCAATACAATTAGCCTTGTCAAATGCAACACAAACACAGTTGTTGACAAATTTCTCTGAAGAAAGAAATTTCCGCCATCTGCTAGTGGCCAACATTGACTCTGGGCAAGTGAGGATGATGTTGTATGCTCCATCTCCATCTTCAATGTCTTGCAAGACCTCTTCCGGCTGATCTGCATAGATAGCTGCTGCATTGATTCCGATCTCCTTCAGTTTGGACACTTGGTCAAGCATCAAGGATTGCAACGGTGACTCGGTATGCAACTCGGTAATGAAAGCTGCTCCATACGGTAGGCCTAATCAGCGACAAAAGGGGGATGGCCTGGTAAATTTTCGAGACTTTTCATACCCAGTCGGTGCACTGAAATACAGGTTCTTCCCTTGGAAAAACTACTTCAGATCCTTCAGTTGATCTTTGTATATTTTCAACTCCATCTAACATTTTAACGAAGTCTAAGCTAAGCCTTCTATAAACTTCTCTTCGTTCCAAACAAGATCCCTCGTAGCTGTAGTGGGCACATTCGCCATCTTTGGAATCTTTAACTTTTGCTAAATAAAGTCCGCGCGGTGAATTCGCTGAGAACGTGCAAAACAAAAACAAAGCCTTTGTATTTGAAGCCAATCAATGATCGAGCTACCTCACGAAAAGTTGTGAGGTGAATTTTATTGGTTGTTAAACAATTGTGTAACAATGGCAAATTTGAAAATTCTACCTGAAATGGAGGCTGGAACAAGCTTTTTGACTTTAATGCGCAGACTGTACACTTCCTTGAAGAAGCGTTTCAGGCTGCGTGCAGGCTAAGAAAACTTTTTTCACTGAAATCTGATTTTAAGTTATTGCCAAGATTTAATCATTATACTATGCCTAGGTAAGGTCATTTACTCTATAAACAATGCAATTTTGTTTCTTATAAAAAACTGCGTACATATAGATAATATCTAGTTCCTAAGGCTGAAAACAAAGTGTTGTTTTTTCTTTGATATCATAAAAACGTTAATTTGTAAAAGCAAACATAATTTTGATACAATGTACCACATACCAACCTAAGAATCACATAGGAGTTATCTAATATAGGTTTACAATACTTATTAAAACTGAAAAAGAAAACAACAAAAAGTTCTTGACAGCATGGAATTCATTGATTGACCAAATTTAACAATAATTGTAAGTTGTAAATCCTTGTTTTCAATTCAAAGGATTGAAAGTTTAACTCCTTACGGATTGATTATCTCTAGTTCGTCAGCACGAACAGGGCTGTCGAGAGGCAGAGCAGGGAAATGTAATTGTACCAGGTTTTTAGGAGGTTTCATGAGCCCCTTCACAGCCCAGGCTCTAGACCTCTGGCCCCACCCCCAACCCCTCTTGATGACACTGTTCATCAATATTTGTCAACAAACTGTTGGGGGATAGTTAATTCTGCAAAAATTGTGTATTTAAAGGACATTTTCTAATACTCTTAAAAAAGTTATCTTTGAAAATTACTTGCCCCACTATTTGCTGGCTGGTGCCAACCCTGATTCAATAAGGATGAGATATTGCATTTTTAGAGAAATTAGTTTTATCAATTTTCTGTAAGGTTTATCCAGATTTAACAGTATTTAGCTTACAAGAAATTCTTTTTCATCTGCAGGAAGAATTATCTTTTCAAGAAATCAATACCCCTTTTCTAAGAGATTTAATAATTTACATTTTCAAATTCAATCCTAAAATGATTGCGAATTGAAATGCTTTCAGCTGAACCATCCTTCTCCACACCCTTACCTAAATGTAAAATGATTCTTGCATAGACCATGGTCTTAAGTAGCTTAAGCTTATAAACTAATGATCTCTCTTATCTAACATTTTCATGAAAACAAAACCTTTATTCATTTCATTGCAACACATAGCTCACTGGTTTTAGTCAAAATAAGACATTATTGAAAAGGGAACTTACTTTGCAAAAATCCTTCAATCTGATTTACTCCAAAGTTGACGACATCGGCAGAAAAATTTCGATTTCAATTGTCTTTTGTTGGCATTTCTTCAGTTTTGCTGCCGTTGTAGGGAATGGAGCCAATCTATTCTGAAGCAGCGAGTGAAGTAGATGAGACCTCATCTTTACTTGATCGAAGTTGATGCCGTCGAGATAAATATTCCCATCAAGTATGGAGCGTAAAAACTCAATTGCAAACATACCACAGTCAACAGAATTAGATTGTTGTTGCAAAGATAAAACATTCAATTTTATAACATCTTCTTGACATTGTAGAATATTACAAATTTGTTTGGCTATTTATTTGGGATTCTGCCTTGAAAGAGATTGCAGCCATATGTACTTATGGCAACCCAGTGCAAATTTCCGTCATGTAGCACCTGTACAAATGATTCACCTGGGAGAGGCTTGAATCTCAGCTTATCTCCCTGCAAAGTATCTTGCAGCCCTTTAACATCTTTGAAATCTCTTGCCATCGTATTCTGAAAGGCATTTATAACATTATCATTCAGCATATCGTTGTTAGAAGAAGCCTTTAAATCTTTGTGTGTAAGAGATGACCCTATGGTGTCACTCTTGAATGGCTTATCATCCTTGAGGGGCAAGACATCATCTTCTAATATTATGAACTTATCTACATTGCCTTCGTTGCTTTGCTTTGTGCATTGCTCACTTTCTGTTTCATTTACATGATCAACGTCCTTTCCTTGAATCATCTATTACTGCAGTATCTGTAGTCTTCTGACTTTGTAACAGAACTGAAAATCTGGCACTTGTATACATGTCATTACTTTCGAAAGCCAATTCCTCCTCTATCAAAACCTCTTCTGTCTGTTCAGATAAAACCCGTATATCTTTTCCAGCTTCCATCTTTTCCTTTTTGTCGCGGATACAATTCGCAAATGGCCACTTTCTCTTCCTTTTCGGCAGTAATTTAAGTTGAGATTTTATTGCACCTTTTGTCTTATTCCCATCTACCTTTCGTTTCTTTTCAAGCAGTGCTTAGCCGTCTTCCTGCGGGCTTGCCTGGAACATCTTAAGTTTGATGGTTTTTAGATCGTGATAAGTTTGCATCAGGAGATGTTGCTGTCCGTCCAATAAGAATGAAATATGCAGTGTTTCATTTGTCAGCTCCGGACAGACAGAGCCAATATTCTTTGGTGGGCTTTTTTCAACGCGTTTTTCATCATTCCGGGAACTTGCCTCAGAAGTCGATTCTCTGATAAGCTTGTTAGCTTCAGGCCTTTCACCATCTGTACCCGTATCTTCAAAAACCATAGAGCTCTCCTGGCTTGTTTCAGCCAAGCCAATTTCTTCTGCTTCACTGCTTTGCTTCTCCTTCCCAATTGGTTTTCGGTTAACTCGAAGTGTTTCTTCTAATGCAAAGAAGGAAGCATCTCGATATAATGGTCACAAAGCATCCCAGGACCATAAGGGAAATTTCTTGAATATCAGAAAGAAATGTTTGCATAGAAATGGTGATCACTTCCAGTAATAGCATGTACAACTTTGAAGCGTATTCCCATCACCGAATGAGACCTCATAGTCTTGACACAGGGTGTTACATTAAAGGCTGCCGACGAGAAACTTTCCATAGCCTTCCATGGAGACATGTGATACAGTGATTGTATCCACTTGATTACTCTTATCCATCCAATGTTTAACTCTGTAGGACGGTTTTCTAGGAATCGAAGTACATTTTTTGCATATTAACGATATGAAGAGCCTTGTTTAACATTTGCTTCAGAATAGCTGTGGAAAAATTGAAATTTATAGTAGTACTTCATTTTTCTGTTAAATTTTTTATAGTTCGCTTCTTTGTTGGTCATGTTTATTCAGGCAAAGTGGCTCATTTTCATTTATATTGTGTAAAAAACATTGAATTTCTTGCAGTTTGAAAGAAGTTTAAATCAAGTCGAGCCTTTCTTGACTCTCCATTTGAGCGAGAAAGTCGAAAGGCTTGACCAAATTGAAAATGGTTATATTTTGCAAAGACCTCACTGGTTCAGGGGGCTATGAGCTATGCCTAATGAAAGAGGGTGCCCATTATGAACAAAGACGGTCTTATCAGATATATGTAGTCTTTGCAAATGCGTCAAAAAATGTGCAGTGTTAGTCATTCCCTGTTATTTTTGGCATTGACAAATTTTTTGACTAGCTTTGCATATGCCGTGTTTCTCTATACTTGACTGTCTCATAACCTGTTCAGCGGCCTGGAATTTTTCTTGTGTTGATGACTGTGCTATTCTTCTTAGCATTGACAAAACTTCTGAGCGTATATTAGCACATCAATTTGTTGATTTCCAAAGCCAGCGATCCCAGGCTTGTTCCCGATGAAAATTGCATAATAGGGTAAGGCAACCTACAATCAGAGGAAGACAATTTGGTAATCCTGATCTTGATCGGAAATCACTTTTTACTGGTTCAATCCTAAAATCTTTGCCCCTTGAAATTCCGGCCCTACTTCCAGGGTCAAACAAAGGCATAAATAGAGAATACTTCAAGTTAGATATAATTGAATCTATATGAATTAGATGTAATTCGCGATCCCTTATCATAAAAGTCCAGAAATAACACAATTTGTATCAACGAATAAGTGGAACAGCCAAGTGATCGAACGGCAAAAATCATACAGTATAATCTGGTTATAACATTTTATTTGATATAAACTTCTTTTCAATTTGTACTAGCGCTAATTATGTTTATGACTTCTCTTATAAAGTACCAATTTCTACGGGTCCTTCAGTTATGTTGTAAGGGATTATACTGATATAGTTTTACAATTGTCCTTTTGTGTATAGGCACCTGTAAAGGTATATAGCAATTTGCTCAGCTCAGCAATGATTAGATGCCAAAAGACACTTGAACAAATCTGGAAAAGATGGGTTACTTGGAGCAAAATTACAGTGAAAAAAAAAACGTGTCATTTTTCAAACAAAAAATAAAACTCTTAACTCACCAATTTCATCCATATCTTTTTTACCCTTGACAGTATACCTATTTAATTCTTGTAGTTCTGAACTTACGTTTTGCTTCAGAGTAAACCACCACCAACTCACTTCATCAAAACAACTTTCCCGCCAAAAACTTTGTTGTTTGTTTCATGACTTAGACCCACATATTCTATAGGAGGGTCGTCTGAGAGCGAAAAAGTTAATCATTTTTACATTTTTGTGAAGGACACTTAATTCTCGGCATGGTCCTTTGACCATTGATATCGATTATTAACACGGAAAACACAGAAATGTTGTGATGATTGGGCCATTCAAATGTGGGAAGACATTTCTTCTAAAGCCTCTTTCCACAATATTTGAAGTGTTTTCAAACCAGGCCAACAACAAATATGCATGGGTTGAAGCTGCAGATGCAGAATTTATTTTCTTTAATGACATTTGGTGGTCAAAAAACATGGAAAGAGTTATTGTTATTGGTTGAAAGGGAGCTAGTGCATTTCCCTACTCCAAAGAGCCATTATTCAAAAGACATCTGTGTCACTAAAGATACACCACTGGTGGCAACTTCAAAACATCGCATTAAATATTCCAGGATTGGCAACACAGATGACATAGAGAAGAAGATGATGAATGCATGCTGGAGAGTTTTTGAATTTTCCCATCAGATTCCAGCAGATGAACAAATGTAGGTTTCACCGTGTGGATGTCTCACAAAGTTAATTTTGATTGGTGAAATTGTTAGAATGTAGGACGAAAAGCAGAGATGAGTCGATGATCTATTTTCTCCCCCTTTTACAATCTACTTCTAATGGTATAATATTTCGTAGCCATCTCCCAGGGGGGTACTCATTGACTTTCAATACGGGGGGGGGGTCCATGCCACTATTTCCTTGCTGACCCTTAAATATTAACCCTTATGTTTCAGGGACCCCAAATATTGAGTCCAATTTTTGGAGACCCCAAATATTGCTATCTATTTTTGAAGCCCTAAGATGTTTTGGAACAACTTTAATTTGAGCTCTTGATCTTTCTCAGTTATTTAGTGATATCAAAACATTTCTTGATGCACAACAATTTAAGGGTCACACTGCATTCCATGTGAAGTCACTGCAAGACGTTTTTGGGAGAGTAATAGATCAACAACATGACTGAAAAACACTTTCTCTACATAAAATGTAGCTTGGGTTCAGAAGGGGTCACAAAAAAAAAATATAAGCAATGTAAAAAAACCAAAATACTTGAATTTGAAATCCTGCTCCAAAAGCAGTTCTTTCCATAACCTGACATCATTCATTCATAATTTTTAACGGTTAAAATTGTATATTGCTTTAATTTGACTTATAAGTCTGTTCTGTCTACTAATAAATCTGGATGGCCTGCCCCTGCCTCTCTGTCTGGCTGGGTTTGACATATTGTGAAACGCATGTGTTCTTAGCATAAAATAGCCCTCTTGATGGTCCCATAGGTCCCATAGGTCCTAGTGATTTTGTGGAGCAATGCAATGCCATTGCCAACATAACTGCACTGGACTGCTCAAATACCTTTTTGACACTAGCATTAGCAGATCAAACAAGCTTTTGCGCATGTTTCCACCACCACAGCACCACACACAGCATCGTGCTGATAAGTACTCAAAATATTAGTTTTATTTTGCTTTCTTCATCCTGCCAGTTGCTACCACATCTTTGGATGAGCTGAGATGCGATGCGAATGAAACGAAACCGCCAAAAAAGCCGAGTCCTTGTTTTCGAAGTGAGGCTAACACAAAAGAGTTGAGTGTAAAGAAAATCGTTTTTGTGAAAAGTTAGGTCAGACATGGAAGCCACCAAGAAAATAAAATTGGTTGTTGATGGCAAAACACGCAAGATAAATGTGGAACGTCATAACGTGTTGAGGTCTGTAGCCACCATCGTTGGTAAACCGAGCAGTTTTACTTATTTTGACAGTGATGATGATGAGATTACTTGCTTGACAGAAGAAGAAATTTCATGTGCAATTTTTGAAGAGAATGTAACTAAGTTTGCCACTGTGTTCACTAGTGAAGAAATTCCGGCAAGTTATGAGAGAAGGCAACCAAGGGCTTTGCATGAGCTGACAGATGCAGAGTGTGAGGCTACTACTCTCTCAGGGGACAAAGAGGTCACACAAAACGGAGACTGTTGCACTAACAAGTCAAGCAGCAATGTGTCAGATAATGCAGGAGCAACAACCAAGCCTAAAAATTCATCAACTGAAAACACAGTGGCAGAGCCTAAAAGTCAATCAAGGGCTGTTTCAAGCAAATCTGGAAAAGACAACTCAAATCTTGATAAATTCCTTCCTCAACTGAGAAAAGAACACGCTAAGATTTATGGAATGGATTGTGCATTCTCTGTCACTAATGATAAAGAAAAAGAAATGGTTTACTGTCCTGTCTGCATGTATGCTGTAAGCAGCATCCCAGAATGTGTTAATACACATTTAAGGTCATCGTCTACCCATAGAGCAAATGTTTATGCAATTTTGGGCCATGACATGCCAAGTGATGCAGCGGTTGATCAAGTAGAGCTGTCTTTTGCAATGGCAAAGCATTTTGTTGAGACAGCAGCAAAAGATGAATTGGAAGTTGTAGAAGACGAGACCGGCAGTGGACTCATAAAATGCCTAACATGTGTCCCTCTTGTTAAGATAAATATCAGTGGTAGGAGCAGCTGTCAACAAAGAGTTGAACAACATATAATATCAGAAGGACACATGAATTCAAAGCAGCAAAAGCGCATCACTAGCATGTTTGTATCAAAGATATCAGGAACAAATCCAAGTAGTTCTTGACAGAATCTTTTGCCCCTGGAAAGCTGTAAAGAGTTTCGTTCAAATGATGAATTGGTTATTGATAAGCGGAGTAATGAAATTATGAAGGCAAATCCAAAAATACTTATTAATGATGATCCATATATTGACAGCAATGGGGAAATGCAGTGGTTTCCAGAGCCTTTCTTTGAATCTGACAGTATCAAGGGCACCTTTAGACACAGAAACTGCGTCCGTGTTGCATACAAGTGTCAAATGCTTAATTCTATTTGTAGGTTTTGCAGGTCCATTCCAAATTCAAAAATATTTAGAGAAAGGCTTAGAAGGAGTTTTCAAAGAGGAGACTCTATAGAGAATGAGAAGTCAATACCATACAAGTATCGTAACAAAGCTCAACTTCTAACTGCCATGCATGAGTCTGCAGAAAAACTAGATTCATATAAAAGGAAGTGTTTTTTGCTAGAATGTGACATTGAAAGACTTAAAAGATCCACTGGCAGGCTGAAGGAAGATATGAAAGTTATAACTGAAAAAGGTACATTTGGGGAGGTGGCAATAAAGGTTAATAAATCTATAAGAAAGGGAATGCTTCAAAATAAAGAAGGAGTCATTAATATCATTACAACTATTGCAAAGAATATGCCACGGTTGTCGAAAGGACATAGATATCAGTCAAAGGATAACTCTGATTATACTGACCTTTTTGAATCAGCCTTGATAATAGGGGGGCCACGAATCTGTAACTTGCTAGCTGATAATCTTGGTGGCCCTCATATTGACACAGTGAGATCATGGACAAAAAAACTCATTTCAGTACGACTTTTCTAACCCTGAAAAGAATATAAGATTCATCGCTGCCCTGTACAAAAAATGTAAAGAGCAATTAAGAGAAACAAGAGAGATACCATACTTAAAAGCAGAAGATGAGACAGGTATCATTAGGAAGCCAACATATGATGAAAAGAAGGACTGTGTGTTAGGTTACTGTGGACAAAATGGTCATGAGGAATGTCAGGACCATTATGTGCTGTCTGTTGGTGACAAAGATGATGCCTATGACCAACTAGTGGCAAACATGAGTAACTCTAAAATTGCCAATTATGCTAGAGTCATTATGATCAACCCTCTCCATGAAAAGCTACCAAGAATTCTTCTGCATCTCCAAGCAACCTGCAATTGCCTGTCAAGTGATGGCATATTGCAACAATGGTACAAATTTGATGGAATGTGTAAAGAAATCCTTGATCCAGTATTGGGTCCTGATATTGGGAAAAGCTCTGATGGTGATGCACGTCGAAGAAAGCTGATGCTTTATCAGGCATCTTATGATATTCAAGGAACACGTTATCAGCCTGTTCCAGCAGTTGATGGATTTCTGTTCAGTGCTGCATTTTCCGAAGATGAAGGAAGTTGGACATTAGTTAACAACCTGTCGGATCAAGACTATATACATAATCATAAAAAGCTAGACAATCAGCTCGATTATGTTACCAGAGATCTAAGAATAGGAAGATACCCTGTGCATAGAAATTTCCTTCGACTTGTCCGTGACACATTTTCGAAACATGAACATAACTTGAGAGACTCTGATGTCAACAAGAAGGACCGTCAAAATTGGGCAGCTGCTCAAAGGACCTGCTTTCCGTCAGTGCGGCAGTGTTTGGAAAGGATTGCAAGTGGCCATAATGACAAAAATATCCACAATCCATCAGCTATGGGCACCCAAATCTATTTAGAAATCGTATGGTATTACATGGAAATCTTCATCAGCATGGAAGCAAGTCTAGAAGAAAGAGTTTCTTATGCGGCCTTGGTTGTTACCTTCTTGGGTATCTGGCGAAATTATGTAATTTTGCATCCGAATCTGAACTTGAAAGAAAATTTCAGAAGTCGAGAAACTTTCCAGGATATCCTCTTGTCATGTCACTTTGCCGTTATGCTGATAAGCTTATTTGGTGAAAAATATTCGTATTTGGAATGTCCTCTCCACCTTACTGGCACAGACGCTGTCGAGGTTTACTTTAGTCAGAATGGATCATTTGTGCTAAATAAGCACACCTACACGATAATGGACATGGAAAGAAACTTGACCTCCATGAATCGATTGAGTCAAATTAGATCCTGTAATCCAAATATTGCATTGCGTAAAGCACATAGCAAGCAAGATAACATTTGGATGAAGCAGTACACTGAAGAAAGAAGGGGAAAACTTAACGAAGAAATCACAATGAAGCTGAAAGATTATCCAGGCAAAGTTGAGTTGATCGAGAAATGGAGAGCTGGCTGCCAAATGGGTAAGGCGCTTGCAAAAAAAGTCGACCTACACCAAAATCCATCAGCTAGCAACGATGATACATTTTTCACGGCTCCTTTTGATTTCAAACCCTACAGATTCGATCTTGAAGAGATGAATAGTGAAGCACAATTTAGCGCTAATGAAGAAGATGCAGAGGATACTTTAATCGGATATGATATAGAGAGTGGAACAGTAAGAACAGAGGACTGCAGTGATGCAGATGCATCCAGGATCATTGATGAAGCACTGACGAACGAATGCCAAACCGCTCTACAGAATCAGCTTTCCGGTGAACTTGACCAAGAAACAGAAACTGGGAAACATCAACTAAAAATTTATGTTCCGGAACTGAAAGCTTACAAGTACAAAGCACAAGTGATTTCAGAGCTGGCATTGCATGGGAAAATATCCGCCGATAGGTTGGTAAGAGTGAGGGAAGTTGCATCTAATAGTGACACGCGTAAAACTGATTGGACACAAGCTGATAAGCACTTAATTGGACTCTTCGAGTTTATTGCAATTAAAGATGGCAGAGATGTCGAGTTTTTCCTTGGAAAAGTTATCAGAATAATGAGAAGGTACAAGACCAATAATGGACGGTCAAGGAAAATAGATTATGTAAGACCAGTGAATTCAAGGACGCGATTGCCGACCTAATATTTACAATTAACGTTTTGCAAAATGAAAGCAGGGGCTATAAATATTCAGATGAGATTCTGGAGACGCCTTTGAACAATGTTCTGTTTGCTGTAGAAATGTACAGAGACTAGGAAAGTGGCCACTATTCACTCAGTGCATTAGATACATTATCATTGGAAAGTAATTTTCAACGATCACATGGAACACATGATATTGATGATGATGGAAGGAGAGTGCACATATCGGTGAGCGCAAGGACGAATTAGACGTAACATCACACATACTCATTAGTTTGTAAGCTGTGATGACTGTTTCAAACTTACCTAGCAACGTATAGTTATTGCTGAATATTTTAGTCATGAAATTTTTTTGTTATAAATTCAGTTCTAAATACTAGACGTGCAAAGGGATTCTTTACGGATTGTTCTTGAAAGCGAATGGATTTTTGACCAAGATGTATTAGATTTTTTACAGAGTTTTTATCTGATTGTTTTGTTTTCCTGAATTTAGCGATCTTTCAAAAGATAGGTCCATATGGTTGCTGATTGGAGCAAAATTCTTTTTCATTCATATGGACGAATTTTTTCATTGACATTCACGAATTTGTCATTCACATTTACAAGTTTTTCATTCACATTTACAAATATTTCATCCATGTGCAGATTTTATGTTCACAGACACTTATTTTTCAATCACATTCACCAAGTTTTTTATTCTCTTTTAAGAAATCTCGCTTTTGTTCATGACTAAAATTCACTTGCACGAATTTTCTATTCACATGCATGGTTTTTTTATTCATGCTCCTCTGTTTTTCACTTGCGTGCAACGAAAAGAATGCATGAAGTCCCGGATCTATCAAAAAAATGCGTTCTGGGTTTTCCAAAAATCGTTCTAGCTTTTTGCTGAGAAAAGTTGGTGGCCTGGTCCTGGTCTGGTCCGTGTTTTGATTATTCAAGAGCACGTGTTTGCCCAACCAAATCTGCAAAATGGCTGGCATGCAGCAAGAGCAATCTGATGGAGAAAATGTTCGTCATATTGTTAGATAGGAAATTTCTAGACTACACTGGGAAGAAAGTCAACCATATCTTTTTGCAAGAATGCAAAACCTCATACACAACGCTGTTAGTAGCTGTAATGAATTAAGAACAGAAGACCAGCACCGTGCCGGAGCAGCTGCAGGACCATCATCAAACGGAATTAGGCCCGTCAGCATCGCCAGCAGACCAACTTTTAATTCTCCAACTCTAGGAGCCCAGGGTTCAGGCAAACACAAGGACCAAACAGGACATCCATGGCGATTGAAAACCACAAAAAAAGTCAAGAAAGAAAAACCAGGAAAGTCTGTATATGTGTGGCTGCTTGACTGCCCTGATGAGGTTCGTATGGGGGAATATTACTTTTCTGATTCGATTGTAGTTCTAAAAGGCTACGTGAGCCTCAATCCGCAAGAGACGCCATATGAGATCAAGGCGAAAATAACAGATCTCTTCCAGACCAAATTTCGAATTATATCTGAGGATGACTTCGAGTATGTAAGGAGAGAGAGAGGAACAGTGTCATTGCCAGTAACACAGATGGGTTTTGAATGGGATTTCCAAAGTCTGAAAAGTTTGTGGGGGCAGGGAAACTATATTGCAGAATACGGAAATCGTCCCGCAAAGTGTTGGGGCTTGAACATGAAAGTGAAACTGTAAATGATAATGATTTGCAAGGTAGCAGTAATGAGTGTAACACAGATGTAGCATTTGAAACTGCAGATTTTGATGCTGAGACACTGCCAGTGCCAGAAATAGTCCCAGAGTCAGTGCCAGGAACATCAATGCAAGAGTCAGAAACTGAAAGAACACCCCATCCACAACAAGAAAGTGATCTTTTATCTTTAGTTAATGAGTTGCTTGACAAACAGGATGGCAATCATCTAATTTTCCAGTCCATTAAATCAGCCATAGAATACTTACAAAGCAAGCTTAATACAGAGAAGATCAGATTAAGAGTTCAACCAAGTTATGCTCTGGAAGAGGCACTGTTACATTATAAATTGCCAGATTTTGATCCTGCTGTTAAGCTTGTAATACAGTACAGAGGACAATCAGCCATAGATACTGGTGGTGTACTCAGACAATTCTACACTGATGTTTTTGAACAGATGGTAGCTGGTTGTGAGGATGTTCCCCCACTTTTTGAAGGCCCAGATCATAAAAAAGTGCCAATTCACAATGCATTATCTGTCTTGTCTGGAGTCTTTGAACTAGTGGGGAAAATGATTGTGCATGGAATTGTTTTAGCAAACGTTGGTATTTGTTGCTTCTCACCTGCATCGTACAGATACCTTATCACTGGGGACCTGGCAGCAACAATAGATTTCGTAACAGTTGAAGATGTTGCAAATCCAGTTGTGACACAGTACTTAGTGAAGGTAATGTTTTTGCTGCAATATACAATACAATATATAATATCCAAGACATGAAAGCATTCTGTTTCGTTCATAGTGTTTGACAGCATAATAAAATGAATTTTATATTTTTAAGGTCTTTAATCCAAATGCAACTGAAACAGACTTGGCCAGTATTTATTATGAAGATGAATTTCAAGGTCTGGTGTCAGATAGTGGCGTTAGTCAGCGCTTGATGGTACAAGTCCTATTAAAGATATTTACAGTATGGCACAAATCATGGCAATTATGTGCACAACATTTGCACTGCTTCCTCTTGTCATACTTGGGGACTTGGTTTGACCTGGGTTATAATCATTTTAAACAACAAATTCACTTGACAGTATTATATAAAGCAAGTTTTTGCAAGAGACTTATATGCCAGTTATAAAGTTTTAGTTATTCCTATTCTTCTCCTTTCCTGGCAGATAAACATTGTTTTGATAAATCTCTGCATCTACTGCATCAAAAGAAAGGAGGCTTCTTGTAACTCATCTTTGGTTGTACATATTGAAAATTGTTTGTTTTATCTTTGTCCTAGCTTTCTAACAGAAACAAAGTAATGCAATACATCATTTTGTATGATGTGATAGGGAAAAGAGTGGCAGCATTGGAACAGATTCGCAAGGGGCTACAGATGCTTGGCTTTCTTAATGTAATGGAGAAGAACCCATCTTTATTTGAATCATTCTTCGTGCACAAAGATGAGAATTTATCAGCTAGCCTGCTCATCGAGAAGCTCAGATTTGATGCATCACTAGATGAAGTTCGGAATGTTCAGTGTTTCCTCACAAGATACATTCAAGAAGCTTGTCAAGATGATCTAGAAAAGTTTCTTATCTTTGTTACTGGCTGTAAGTCACTTCCTTTACAGAAGATAGATGTGAAGGCCCATTATGAGACAGGTTTTTTTGAATCAACCTGCATGCTCCAATTGAAAATTCCTATTGGATTTAAAGAGTTCCCTGACTTCAAAAATGCCCTTGATGCTATGATTAAGAATTTTGGAAAAGCATTTACATGTGTTTAGCCATAGACATAGACATGATTTGGACATAGAAAAACATATCCCTTCTGTTATTTAGTTCTTTGTTGTGTTAAGCTAATAGTTTTGTTCCTGTTCATACAAAGTTGTTGAAAAAAGTTTGTTGATTTATGATTATGTACAATGTTTTTCTACCTGTCAGAAGAGATTGACAGCTTCAATGAAGATATTAAGTCCATAGCAAGGTGATTCTCTTAATACATGAAGCAGTTCAAGCTGGGCCATCTCTTCGAGGGTGAATGGACTTTGAATGTCATCCAATTTAACTTGTGGGGGGTCATTGTCACCTGGAATGGGGCCTTGAGGGTCAACTCCATACCATGCAAGATCATCTTCTCCCAGTTGCTCATTAAGACCTGCCATTTGACACAGATATCTATTTCTCTTATCGATCATTCCATTCAGCCAGATACGCTCAGGTGACCAATTACCCTCTGTGGGCAATGGATGCTTGTTCCAACTGACAATGAAGCTGGATATTACTTGATTTAGCCTTGGTAAAAATATATAGTGTAGAAGGAACATCTGCTTCTGATTTTCCGTGTCTAGCAGGCCTTGGATATGAAAGAAATAGAGAAGATTTTTAATATCAAAGAACAAATGGCATTTATTTAGTCCCAGATAATAATGTATTCCATTTGGACAGGGAAAGAAGAAGGTTTTGAAAGAAAACTTTCAGCTTTGAAAGTTATAACATACAGCCCATCAACGTCTCCCATCTCTTCCTTAAAAATTCATTATGGAACATGTGACAGCAAAATTAGTTTGTACCAACCTTCTGCTTCCATTGCTTGGAATAAGTAGTAGAACTCATGACATATGCACATATGCACATATGCACACATCTCTCCATAGGCGTTCAATGCGCTGATTTTGTGTGGAAGATCCTGCTATGTAGCTCCCACGACCTGGTCCCCTCAAGTTTTCCATTTCTTGTCAAACCATATCATTCTCCCCACCTTTGTCAGTCCTAACTTGAGAAGGGATGCCGTATGTTGCAACAGCCTCTTGAAATAAATTGTGCACAGTTTCTTTCTTGTTATTGGTAGACCATTTCAAGTAAATGATTAATCTAGAATGTCCATCAATTGCCCCATGAATAACAAAGCCCCATGATATCAAGCTATGGTGTCCATCAATATTACACTTAAAACCAATGTCGTGAAAAGAAGTTATTGTCTCGATCAAAGACTATTTTGGGGCGTCTGACTCCTTCTTGAACCTTTTTATTGTTGTCTGAAATATCGCGAGACGTGGGTCTACAGTGTGACTTTGGACTTCCCTGCGCAACATTTGATGAAAAATTTCGAGATTTTGCAAGATCTCTAAAATCACTTGCTTATTATGCTCATTTACACAAGCATGCAAGTGATGTAGACTTTCCAAGGCCAAATTAACATGACTTTGAAGCATGTCAAGCTCCTCTCTGTCGGAAGACTGATTCTCCACATCAACAGCCAATGCCATTAGCTCTGCAAAGTAATCTACCCATGCATTTTGATCAGTAGCCGCCTTTTTTAGTGGTCTTTTTGGCGAGAAGCTGTTGCCGAAAGGATTGCATGATAAAACACGGACCGGACCAGGACCAGGCCACCAACTTTTCTCAGCAAAAAGCTAGAACATTTTGAACAACACAGAACGTATTTTTTTGATAGAACCGGGACTTCATGCATTCTTTTTGTTGCGCACAAGTGAAAAACAGAGGAGCATGAATAAAAAAACCGTGCATGTGAATAGAAAATTCGTGCAAGTGAATTTTAGTCATGAACAAAAGCGAGATTTCTTAAAAGAGAATAAAAAACTTGGTGAATGTGATTGAAAAATAAGTGTCTGTGAACATAAAATCTGCACATGGATGAAATATTTGTAAATGTGAATGAAAAACTTGTAAATGTGAATGACAAATTCGTGAATGTCAATGAAAAAATTCGTCCATATGAATGTAAAAGAATTTTGCTACAAATCAGCAACCATACTTAACATCCTTCGAAGCACACTTAAAAGTTTTGGCAATGTCTGAAAGAATAGTTCTGATTAGTCCTCTTCTTGCTGTAAAATGTCTACATGCGCGAAGAAATGATACTACGTCTAACCCGTCTACGAGTTCTAAATGTACTGCATGAGTCGAAGCACATGTAAATAGACAAATGTATACCTTAGAATTTTATTTTGAAGAATTGCCTAACGCATATAGAGGACCTGCAAAGCCTATACCCGTGTTTATAAATGGTGGTCCTTCATCTACACGACTAGCTGGTAAATCTACAAACGGTATGGTCTTATAGGGCAAGCCTTCTACTTTTTTACATAGAATACAAGGCATACAATTTCTTTACAATTTCGCGACCCCTTAATATTCTATACTTGGTTCTGGTTGCGTTTAAAGTATAGACAATTCCATTATGAAAGACTCTATTGTGATATTCTTTGACTACTTGATACGAATAATGATGTTTCGATGGCAAGAGAATAGGTTGATTTTTTCCCGACCCTATAGTAGCATTCTTAAGTCTGGTTTTCGTTCTTAAAATACCATCCTCATCTACAAACAAGTTAAACTGAGATACGAGAGAAGGAGGCTTGCGATTATGCTCTACGTTCAATAGATAATTCAACTCTCCAAAGATTGCGATTGAATAAAATGTAGTATGCGTTTTTCTGCTTTGTATAGTTCTATCGCATTTAAGTTTGACTCTATGACTTTATCCTTGTGTCTAACGTTCCTAACGAATCTAAGAGTCCATGCAAAAACCCTGAGTAGTTTTGGTTTGCTATTGAATTTATTGATATTCAATGGGAAGTTAAAATTCTTAGAACCTTGTTAGTTTACCAAAGCTGACGTGGATTTCTTTGGAGTTTCAACCATTTCTAGATATGCTTCTTTGATATCTAAATTTCCTGTGGAAATATCACCAGGCCAAGTAGCAGAGTTAGACTTTACAAATGTTGGACCCTCTGACCATTGTGGTTTGTTGGAAAGGGCACTCCCCCAAATACCTTGAGAAGGCAAGTCTACTGCATTTATAGCTCCTGGACATTATCTCCACTGACTCTTATCCGATAAATCTAAGATCTGCTGAACCCGATGCCTCACGAATTGTTTCCAGGGTTTCAAGTTTTTAATCCAACATAATACGGTGTACGAATCTGTCCAACAAAATCGTCCAATCGGACCCTTATATAGATTTTCCTGGAAGTTTAATGCGTTCAGAATAGATTCTAGATGTTTGAATAATAAACACGCTCCTATAAGTTCTAATCTAGGAATGCTCTGTTTGTTTATAGGTGATACTCGAGTTTTAGATGAAATGAAGTTTATAGCGATATCACCATCTATATTGATACGACTGAGGCATAAGCGAGTTCACTGGCAATCAGAAAAGCCATGTAACTGAATAGACGCTATTTCCTTTTCCTTAAAATAGCATTGAGAGATAGAGATCTGAGTAAGTTTCTGAAGTTCAGAAAGCAAGGAATAGTATTTGAGGCGGTCTTTTCCTTGATGTTCCTCATCTCAAGTTACCTTTTCGACACAGAGCTGCTGGAAAAAGGCTTTCAAAGTTACAACAAAAGGACTTAAAACACCAAGAGGATCAAGAATATTAGCAATGATTTTCAACAAAGATCTTTTAGAAGGTTAAAGCTGTTTTGCATATTCATAGACATCCTGTGTATCAAAAAGGAACTCATCAGCTACAGTATCCCAAGTGACTCCTAAAACCTTTGTTACGTTCTTAGTTGTTGGAAACAAGTTGGTACCTGAGGAAGAAAGATTTTGTTTACCTGAAGCTGAATAAAAACAACAACATGGTTAGCAACATTTAATCCCTCGCGTTGTTGTATTTGTGCTAACAGTTCCTCAGAGTTCGATTGTCATTTACGCAGATTGAATCCTGCAGAACTGGTGATTTCCTTAGTGGCCTTATAGATTTCTAAGCATTCCTTAGTACTGTTAGCACCTGTAGTCATATCATCGACATAACAGTTATCGATTACCTTCGAGCCTTTGGGATATTTGTCTATAAAAGAAGCAACGTGATTATGTATAGGTGCACCAAGAATAGAAGGTGAAGATTTTAACCCAAATGGGAGGCAACAGAAACGTAACTGGACAATAGAATAATTTCATGCACCTATGTCTTCGAACCATAGAAATCGCAACATATAATGATCTCTTTGTTTGATGCAGATTTGTAAGAATGCCTTTTCAATATTAGCTGTCAAAGCTATAGAATAACTTCTAATGTTCATAAGAATATCATAAAATGTTGGCACAAAGTTCAGACCTCGGTCTAAACAATCGTTTAACAAAACAATTCCCTTGATACTTTAGCGCTTGAATCAAACACAACACATAATTTACTTGTCTGCCTATCATTACCTAATATTCCATGATGAGACAGAAAATTGCTTTTGATAATGCCGGATTTGAGTTGTTCTTTCATAACATTATCATACATGCGTAATAATTCAGGATTCTTTCTTAACCGAGTTTCTAACGATTTCAAATGACCTTCGCATTGCTCATAGTTATTGGGAAGCAATTCTGATAAATCGTCTAACCAAGGTAAATTAACTTCATAGCGATTGCCATCAAAATTAATCTTACACGATTTTCTAAACTTAGATTTAGATGACTCAAGATTTTCCTTAGCATCTAACGATTCTACTTCAAATAACCTTCTTAAAACACGCTTCTAAACCTACGCTTTCTACTAACAAATTATCCTTGTCTAATTCGCTTTAGACATAAAATACAGATTTGACGTTACATACAGATTTGGATTATAGTTTGTTTCTGACTTTACTGGTCATGATCCATGCTAACTTACTTTAATAGCTACTGGACCAGATTCTCCTCTTATTTCGTCTCCGACAATGAATTTATGATATTGATCTAAACCAATTAATATCTTGATAGTTTGACTTTTGTTATCTACTTTACAAGGATGATCTGCGAGATTCAAACCAATAAGAGACTCTCTGATCAAAGGAATCATCAAACGAATCTAAATCAATCTTAGTTGCTACTGGCGAACATAAAACAGGATGGGTTAGAGCGAACATTTCAACTTATTTACTGACTGGCGTTTCTAGATTGAGGCTGACCTTACTACACCTATGTTTGCGAAATTTATCAGTACCAAAAGTATTTAAATTCAATGTTTCCGAACCTTGCACATCTAGATCTAATTTAGTTTTAAGATTTTCTGTGATATACATATTTTGACTACCGGAATCAAACAATACACGGATAGATACCTTATCATTTTCATTGTCCTTGATTGCAAATGTTCTTGCTGTCTGCATGAGAACTGCTGTCTTCTTCGTTTTCTTACTGCTCATTGCTGTAACATTATCTGTTCCAGTTTCCCTTTCATTTTGATTTTGAATTTGACTCCTTTCACATAACACCTGTTTATTATTTCCCTCACATTTCCTACATTTCCTTCTCGCATCACAGTCCTTTGTCATATGACTATTACTTAAACAGTGAAAGCATCTACCAGATTTCTGAATGATTTCTTTTCTTGCGTTTACTGATTCAACCTTCTTGTATTCTGCCGAATAATGATTTCCTGAACAAAACAAACATTTAGGTCAATTTGACTTCAAATGTTTGGAATGAAGCGTAGTTGCTGAAGGTATTTTGACGAAGGGTTTCTTCATTCCAGGATTGGCATTTGTATTCGTTATTTGGCAACACGGATGACATAGAGAACAAGAGGATGGATGCACGCTGGAGAGTTTTTGAATTTTCCCATCAGGTTCTGGCAGATGAACAAAAGTAGGTTACACTGTGTGGACAATGTCTCACAAAGTTAATTTTCGGTAGTAAAATTGTTAGAATGTAGGACGAAAAGCAAATATGAGTCGAGGATCTATTTTCTCCATAAATAATAGGTATTTACAATGAGCACGTGACATTTTGAGTTTGGTGTGAAAAGCACACAAAAGTCAGATTTACAAAGATTTTAAACACACAAATTAGCATAATTAAAATAAAGGTGTTACTAAGCAAAATAGCAATAAAACAACACAAAGTAGAGGTCTGGGAACTAGCCCATCCAACAGAAATATAGGCATCCTTTGAATAAGATGGGGTGAAGACGACAGGCATTTCAAGTAGAGTTGGTTTTCTGTTGAACCCAAATGGAGCTAATATCTTCCCGATTTCCCCATTGTCACACACAGATAGCTTATGCATAGCCTTGAAGTTTTGAATGGAATGTGCATGATGTTGCTGAGAATTTTCAAAAGTTACAGATGTTTCCATAGTTCATATTCTGTTGATTAGAGGGGAAACTGCTGGACACTCATATAGTAATTTTTTCTGTTGTAAATAGCTGCGATTCTTGATAAAATGGGATGGCAAGGCTTGTTTGATGCGGTTTTTCTGTTGTCAAGCTTCTATCTGGCAGTTTGTTAATAATGTCATAATGTTTCTTTTTTAAATCAGCCTTTTCTCTCTTGATGCTACAATTTATTCAAAAAAACCATACAATTTGCAGTGAAAGTGACCAACATTCAGTTTGCAAGAATATTTACAATTTACAGTTGGAAATTCGAAAAGATCTATTCTAATCCATGAATATTTCATTGGCTGAATGGTAAAATGCTCCCCCACTTCATTTTCATTTGACATAAATAAGGTCTTAAGAAAAGCACTCACTGATCAGATAAATATTACCTGTCACTCCCTCCAACCTAATCATTTCCAAAAGCCTAAAAAGCCCCACCCTACCAATATATAACTAAATCAAATCAGTTAAAACAGAGTCTAACAAACTATTTAGAAAATTAATGAAACTACCATATTTAAAGAGAAGCTTCAGATGACAAAGTCTGACACAAATAAGCTATATAGTTTTTAACATGTAACAATATACAATCACAACATGGTCAAACAAATCCTAAAATAAACACCCGGACCAAATATAACTACACTCATTAAATAAACACAAAGACTACTAAACTATTCACAAATTAATCTACAGTACAAACCTTGGGCGGACAAAAATGCCTGTAGCGAATTTTCCGATGTACAGAAAAACCAAAGATTGTGAGGACAAGTAGTACCACAAACTACCAAGTAATGGCTGTTAGCCCGTGAGAATGATTAATCAAAGAGATGCTTCTGACAATTAACACAGCAAACTGCCTAGCAAAAGATGTTGGCTGGTGAGATACAACTCTGAAGCGAACTCTATTCCTGCAAATTTCCACCAAGGGTGTAGTTCCTGCTTTTCCTGCACAGGAGGCAAATAAAACCATTTGATTGGCCAATTATGCAAGCAATGCAATTCAATGCTTAAGCCTACTTGCCTTGCACTGCATTAAGCCTACCTGCATTGCTGTTGATTGGCCAAGATTCTTTTGATCTCGGACCAAGGTTTTTCCAATTTGTCTCCTCAACAACATTTGTAAGCATAACTTGTAACTGAGCTAGTTAGTTCGCTAGTAAGTTAGTTACTTACAAACTTCGTTAACAGGATAGTAAGTATATAAGCAATGACTGTATCCGGGCCCCTGGAAGCTCATGGTATTTTACTTTCTCTGAGGCCTTACAATGGCGCAGGATTCGGAAAATTCTCCCTTTGCATCTTAATAGAAAATTGCAAGAGATGCACATCCTTGCATATCGCTCCAGAAAAACTTTTTTGAACCATTGAAAAGGGATTTCAAACAAAACTGAGTAAATTAATATGTTATTTAGGAGGAGAAAAACTTTTCGTTAAAATCGCGACTTTGATACACTTCTTCATCAGGCTGCCTGTTTCTTCTGTCTCTTTGGGTTAAAAACTTTGCGACTGCAGGGCGTGGGTCAAAGTTAGCAGTACCCTTTCCATTTAGCTCAATTATCAAGCGGCAATTTTCACTATTGCGACTTTTGGATGATCTTTTTGAAGATTTCAGTTAAGTATGGCTTGAGACAACCCTCTCTGTACTAATGCTGTGGGGCATTGCTGTCATGAAGCACTGAAGAAGTTTGCTCAAGGCTGACCAAGGAATTGATTTTTTCAAAGATCATACATCTTTGCCGTATTTGAATCGTAAAATTCCAAACTTTGGGGCTCCATGGGCAACAAATAACACAATTATGTCATCCGTTAGCTGTGGCTAGATGTCTTCTCCAAATACCCTACTCGCGCATGCTCTTGCAGCTTTAATCATTCCTTCTGGGCTTGTGGAATTCGCAACATTTAGCATATTCTTTATGTCTTCTTCTTGTTCAACATCAATACGTTTAGCCATGAATTTTTTTGTGGAGAGAACAAGTTCCTGACGTACGGCATTGTAATCTCTTCTTTGGGTTGAAATTTGTGATATTTCGTCTTTTGCTTTGTTGTGCAACATTAACATTGTGCGATTGTAATTCTCTCAAATGTTTCTCCTCTTCGCCTCCTGGATATGGACTATTTAGCGTCAAATCAAACGATTGTATTGTTTGTTCTTTCTTGAGAATAATGTCAGGCATTACGACCATGTTTATTTCGCATTCTTTTTGGAGCTCTTTAAGCAAACAAAGAATGTCAAGAATTACAAATGTCAACATCTCTTGTTGACTGCCACATTCCCATACTTTTGAAAAACCATTTGCAGCATGTTTTTCTTTTCTTTCACCATTTTCACACAGCTCCACCCATTGCTTCCTCGCAAAGGGTAAATTTTTTGCGACAGCAAATGCTAAATTCTGAAGGTGTTCTGTGAACCGTAATTAATGAAATTTAGGAAAGTGTACTGCTTTCTTGTTCTCTAAGGTGGCAATGTTTTCCAACTCATTTGTGCAGACGGCTGATGCTCTGTAGAACGTCGCTACACTTTTCAAATTCAAATGCCAGTGCTTGAATTCAGATACTGTAGCTTTTAGATCATCTATGACTAAATCTGATCTGTGGCCTATACACCGAAAGCAAAGAATATCTCTGCCAAAGTATTCTCTTTGCTTTTCCCAAAGACCACCTCTCCTGCCGGTATTCGCATTTTCCCAATCCATTGTTAAAGAGGTTACCAATGCAATGCCTGTCTCTTTTAGCCCACGCTCTTCTAGGTTAATTACAATTGCATCTAGCAAATCATCAGCTCCTCGTTTTGGGGAATGGGCTTTTCCAAGAAAGACAGATTCATGGGTCTCTCTTTATCCATGTAACAGGCTCTTATAAACTTGTTGTCCACTTGATATTTATCAACAGAACTGTCCACTTGAAGTGAAAAAGCTTCGCATGAAGACAATTCATCGACTATCTTCTTCATCTCCAAAGATGCAACTATCTGCAGCATTTTATTGTTTGCATTGGGATTGCGATAATGTAAGATTTGCGGGGAAGGTTGAAACTTCTGAAATTCTACATGAAGACCATGATCGTGGTATTGATTCATTTGATTGACGGCATGAATATGACATAGAGATCGCGATGGCCACGAATTGGCAGACAATGTTTTTATTTGACTGCTATTGTAAACATCAATAGCCAACTCAACCAGTTTGTTGAATGTTTGCGTTTTGAGAGTCTTCAGCACACACATCCATGGATTCTTCTCAGACTATGCCTCCCATAAACACTTCATTTCAGACTGCTTCTCACTTGCTCTATGCACATTACTTGTTAGATGATCTATGACCCTTTGTAGTTCTTTTGCTGCATCTGCACGAATACCTTCTGCCATTGGTACCAATTCCGCTTCTTGATGCCTTTACCGCAGATGACATATTATCCCTACACAGAATGCATTTAAGCCCATTTTGCTCACCAATTTTAATTGGTTTGATCACGTCTTTGAAGTGTGAACAGAGCCAATTTAGTGCAGTTGCAGAAGATTCTTTCTCAGCATGTGACTCTATTGCGTTGGTCTCAATTCAGGGGAGCTTTGCAGCCCGATGGGATGGCCCAACAGTTGCTAAAATAGTAAGGAAAAAAAACAAACATGAATTAATTAAACATATTTGTGACCTTTGTGACCCTGTGATTCGATACATCAGAAAGATCTTGCTGATGCCATCAAGTAAATGTAAAATAAAGTAAAATTAAATAAACCCGAAAAGCTTTTAGGCCAGGAAAGGTAAAAGAGTGAGAAAATAAAATGTTTAAAATAAAAGAGGATGATTTTGTAACTGAAACCCATGAGAGTTAATTGAGTTTCCAAGGGCCTAGCGATTTTCTATTTACGATCCATTTTGTTGCCACTGCAAGTGTCTCAATAATTATTGTACGGGAGTTTAGTATGGTTTACCTGTGCACAAAATGACACTTTATGGATTAAGTTAGTACAGTAACATCATCTGATAACTTACCAAAAGATAACTTCTGTTGCCCTGGTAAGAAAGCAATCTTCCTATTTGACGCCATCTCGCAAAAAGAGTGACCCAACCAGTGCTCCAATCCAACATGCATTGTGCCTTGTAACCCTATGTCGATTCTTCTTATATGCGATTTTTAAGCGAAAAATTTGAATTTTTTTCCAAATGCAGACAAAAAGTGATTTTTCTTAATTATTTTTCATGTTCCTATATTCTGCCACTCCTTGCTACAGTAGATACTGAATTCATATTGAAGGCAAGCAAAAGCAACATCTATAGTTTTATTGCTGGTTTTTATCTTCGCTCTGCCTGTGAGTTTTCCTCGTGCCAATTTTTATGTCCTGGGCGACAATTTTGGTGAACTGGGTGACATTTAGTCGCCCAGTCATACAGTTAAAAAGTGCTATGTTGTTAGTGAGTTAGTTTAGATATTCAGATATTTATTCAGTTACTTCTGTTATTAACAAGTTAGTTAGTTAGCTAGTTACTAAGTTAATTTGTCAGTTTGGTAGTTGGCTAGGTACTTATGTAGTTTGTTATTTAATTAGTCAGTTAGCTAGTTTTGTCGTCCGTTTGTAAAAATAGCTTTTACGTTTGTGAAGATGTCAATTTGTTAGTTGTTTAGGTAACTAGTTAGCTAGTTAGTTTGTTTGCTATAAGCTAGTTAGTTTGTTTGCTATGGTTAGTTATTTATTTGGTTGGTTGGTTAGATAGATAGATAGTTAGTTAGTTAGCTAGTTAGTAAGTTAGTGATTTAGGTAGTTAGTTAGTTAGTTAGTATGTGAGCTATTTAGCAGGTAATTAAGCATAGGTTGATATTTGGCAGGTAAGTAAGCATAGCTTTAAAGTTAGCTAGTTAGCTTGGTCAGTTCATTTTTTAGTAATTTAGTTAGTTAGCTGGCTAAATAGTTAGTTAGTAAGTTGGTTTGTTTGTTAGTTAGCTACTTGGATTATTGAGGAACTTGTTAGTTAGATAGATAGTTAAGAAAATCCACAGTTAATTAGCATACATTTCTTGCAAGGCTGTTAATTTGCTAGGTAGTATGTTAGTTTGTTACCTATTTAGTAAACAAGTTACTCCTTAGGTTGTTGGTTAGTTAATTAGATAGTTAGTTACTTAGTTATTGAATTTGTTAATTGGTTTGTTAGTTAGTTAGGTGGTTTGTTCGTTGAAGGCTTACCTAGTTAGCTTACTAGTTGCGTTGTTAGTTCATTTGTTTGTTCTTTAGCTATTTAAATACACGATTTGTTAATTATCTAGCAAGCAGAGCTTGTAACTCACTGAATTAGTTAGCTAGTAAGTTGATTAGTTACGTAGTTAATTTGTTAGTTTTCTAGTTAGTTACTTAGTTAGTCAGGTAGTTAGTTAATTTGTTAGTTAGTTATTTTCTTAGTTCGTTGGTTTGTTTGTTAGTTTGGTTGCTAGATAGTTAGTAAAAAAGTTAGTTACTTAGATAGTTAGTTATTGTGCTTGCTTGTTGGCGAGTTTGCTATTTAAATAATTAGTTCCTAAGCATAGCTTGTTTGTACCTCAGTTAGTCTGTTAGATGGTAAGTTTACTAGTTTGTTGGTTTTGATTTGTGTCAGGGTTAGGGTTATGTTTAAAGGGTTACATTTAGGGTTAGGGTTTAAGTTAGGTTTTGGGTTGGCTCTAGGTGTTAGTGTTAGGGTATGAGTCAAGGTTATATTTATAGTAAGGGCAAGGTTTTAGATTATTGCTATGGTTAGGGATATGAATAGGGTTGGGGGTATTCATGGGAATAGGATTTGGGCTAGGGAGAGGGTTAGGGTCAGAATTAGAGTTAGGGATAGGGTTAGGGTTAGGGTTATGGTTAGGGCTAGGGTTTTGTTTAGCGTTAGGGTTAGTTTAAGGGTTAGGGTTAGGATTAGGGTATGGGTTAGGGCTAAGGGCTAGGGTTAGGGTTAGGGTTATAGTTAGGGTTAAGCTTAGGGTTAGTATCAGGGTTAAGGGTGAGAGTTAGGCTAAGGGTTAGTGTAAGGGTTCGGGTAAGGGTTAGGGTCATGATTATGGTTA
The DNA here is from genome assembly GCA_014526335.1 of Chrysaora quinquecirrha. Lineage (NCBI taxonomy): Eukaryota > Metazoa > Cnidaria > Scyphozoa > Semaeostomeae > Pelagiidae > Chrysaora > Chrysaora quinquecirrha. The sequence goes on from JACTAT010000006.1 coordinate 5,390,920, forward strand.
TTGATAGGATAAGGGTTAGGGTTAGGATTAGGGTTAGGGTTAGGGTTAGAGTTAGCATTTGAGCTAGGGTTACGGTTAGGTTAGGGTTGGTGTTAGGGTTAGAGATTGGGTTAGGGATTGGGGTAGGGTTGGGGTTAGGGTTAGGATTAGGGTTAGGGATAGGAATAGGTTTATTGTAAGGATTATCGTTAGGAATAGGCTAAGGGTTAGGGTTACAGTTAGGGTTAGGCTTAGGGTTAGGGTCAGGGTTAGTGTTGTGAGACAGGAAGTTTCCGAATATTATTTCTAAGCATGTCAATTATGTAATGGATTCTTCCAGTAATAACGTCATGTTATTTTTAGTAAGATTCTGTTGATGGTGCCATACCCCTTGTTGCACTAGATGATGTGATATTTCCTTGTTTCCTCATGTGTATTAATGTGAGTTCTCTGTAAATTTTAGTTAGTCTCCTGTTGTTAGTGTTGCCATAACACCGAAGTCTTGCCGTTATACTTGCCGTTAAAGTTTCCCATTTTATCAGCCACTTATTTAATCTTTATATTAGCCGAATTAGATGTGAAGCCGTGAGTATCCCAAGTTTCAGGAAGAGTGATAAAGAATTTGCTGAACTGTGTTTACTGTCGAGTTTGTCATTATAATAGAGCCAAACTGCTCCGTAGAAGCCAAACTGTTTCTTGAACTGTAATTGGTATCCTTTGTCTTAATTTTTGTAATTTATATTTCTGTCATTTTGTGGAATTTCTGGACTCTTTGCTTGTCGCTTACTCACACAACTATTTATACCACCACAGTCAATTGTGCAGTATAACATTAGGGTTAGGGTTAGGGTTAGCATTGGGGATTTAGGTTTAGGGTTAGGGTTAGGGTTAGGGTTGGGTTAGTGTTAGGGTTAGGGTCAGGGTTAGGGTTAGGGTCAGGGTTGGGGTAAGGGTTAGGGTTAGGGTTAGGGTTAGCCCATCAATCCATTAGGACTGCTTTTCAGGGGGGGGGCGTGACATATAAGTAGAGCTACTTACAAGAAGATTATTATAATTTTTCAAATTTTGTTGTTAAATTGTGTCTTAAATGTGGCAATAGAATGTTCTTCCTTTAACTCATGTTCGAGTTTATTCCAGAGCTTAGCTCTTCGAAAGGATATAGCAGTTTTCCCATTATTAGTTTTCCTTAATGGCAATATAAGATCGCTTTTGATGTTTCTCAATTTTCTGTCATTTTGCTTTGAATTTTTAGCAAATAAGTTGGAGAGGTACTCAGGTGCAAGACTATGTATCAATTTGTACATGGTAGTTGCTGTTTCACTTTTAATGATGTCATTTCGAGTAGGCCACTTCAAACTAGCTATTATAGGAGGGGCTAAAGTATCAAGTTTACTTTGTGTAAAAATTCTAGCAGCACTGTTTTGCAACTTATGTAAGGTGAACAGTCTGATCACCCCACAGCTCCCCCATACCGAACAGCAATACTGAAACTGCGGCTCAACAATCCCCCGATAAACATTGCTCAGAGTATTTTCAGGTAAATACTTCCCAGAATATTTCAAAAATCCGATTGCTCGAGACACTTTAGCACAAATACTGTTGATGTGATATTCCCAAGTTAAGCTCCGATCAATTATGACTCCCATGTACTCTGTTCGCTCTACATTTTCAACTTGAGAGTCGCCAATAAAGAACTGAGGATTATTAACAATTTTCTTAGTTCTTGGTTTGAGAACCAACAATCATTAAGGTAGTTTTAACGGCATTAAAAGACAGTGTATTAGCATGCAACCATTGCTTCAAGCAAATAAGTTTGCTATTTAGAGTTCCATTTATGTCATTCAAGCAAGTGGAAGAATACAAAATACTGGTATATTCGGTTTTTCAAGGCAAATGGGAGGTTGTTTATGTAAATTAGAAACAGAAGAGGGCCACAACAGGAACCCTGCAGCACATGATCAACAATATCTTTAGTTTTTAAAGACACACCATTAACTTTGCAGAATTGCTTTCTGTTAGTTGGGTATAAAGGAAACCAGGGGCGTTCAAAATCATCAACCCCATATTTTGTCAGTTTTTCAAGTAAGATGTTGTTGTCCACTGTATCAAATGATTTTTTCAGGTCTATAAATATGTTGGCAATGTATCTCCAATTGTCCAAGTTTACATACCTATCATGTGTAGTTTTAAGAAGACAAGTATCAACTGAATGGAGTGGTCTAAAGCCAGATGGGTTTTTGTCCAAATAATTGTAAAGCTGGTTATGAATAAGTTTTTCAAAGATCCTTGTTATAACAGGGAGAATAGATATTGGAAGGTAGCTAGATGGATCACCAGTCTGTCCATATTTCAAAAAAGAAGAAACTCTGGCAGTTTTCCAGCTATCTGGAAAGCATCTAGTAGGAATGGAACAATTGAAAATGTCGCAGAGACATTGGGAAATTGCTTGAAGCGTCAGTTTTAGAAAAAAACTAGATTTGTCATCAGAGCCAAACTCTCTTGAGTGCAAAATAGTGCGAAATCTAAACTTTTTCTGTTGCAGATCGATTGCATATTCATTTTTGAGGAGAGGGTTTTTTAAGGGGATTTTTTGCCAAGTGTCTGGCAAGTTGTAAAGAAAAAGGTATTAATAGATTCAGAAATAGCCGACTTGTTAGTTATGATTTTCCCATTTACGTTCAAGGATGAAATGTTTGTTGTTTTAGCTTGTTTGTTTATAATGTTATTTATGGCTTTCCAAGTGTTTTTTAAAACATCTTTAGCAAAAGTGAAATAATCGTACTTTAGCTCTCTGTTGAGTTTATTAACTTCACTGCATACTTTTCTGTATTTCAGCATCAATGATTCTGATTGAGAATGAATTGCTAATTTTTTGAGCTTATCTCTTGTCTTGCACATAAACTTAAAGTCGTTGGATATCCAAGGGGAAAATTTATCAGAAACACGTCTGTTTCATTTTGGAGCATGTTTTTCAAGATTAAGACAAAGGTGTATGACCATTTGTTGACCCATATTCAATAGAAAAAACACTTGTCTGGAAGCCTTTTGTTCGAACTCTTTGTTTTAAATATTCCTGGTGATGTGCCAAACTGAGTACAAGCGATTTTGTGAGCATTTTCGACAAACAATGAATTCATTGGGAAATCCAGTTACTGGTGAAAGTAAACTTGTGTCTTCAAGATTTATTTAATATGTTTATCTTCATTCCTTTTGCGAATAAAAAATAGACATGCCTGGAGCAAATTCTTCATTTGTGGGTTTTCTAATAATCGAGGAGAAAAGTAAGAGGGAATAGTAATATTTCGTGTTTCTCAGCGAAATCTTCCCAACTATGTTGCTTGGTGAAAGGAGGTTGTTGAAGTCATAAAAATATCGTGTGGTTGATGATGGTTTCATTCAACAAATCAAGGCAAATAACATCAGAACTAGCGAAAGACATTAGAAAACATTACATTACACCTATGCAATTTATTTGTTATCAAAATTCATTGATAGAAAACATTTTTAGGCCAAATGATTGGTCAAATCTGCTGACAAGCCAAGCGAGCCAATGCTATGGCCTACTGAGTAGCTAGCCTAGTCTTCTACTTAACTATGTCTAATTTCTGTTATCTTTTATTTACAGATACAGGGAAAAAAGCTTTGAGATTCGAAGCATTACCAAGCATCAATCTTCCACCAAAATCACACCAAAGAGAAGTGAAAGAAAGACGACCTCTCAGCATTGTTAAAAATATCTCAGGACAGTCAACAAAGAATTTTTCCTATACGACTTCAAAGAACTATGCAACAAGACTGAAAATCTAAAGCTACCTTAATGGGATAGAGAGATTTCAACAAACAGAATGACACTAAGACTATTTGAAAAAGAGTTTATTCTTCCCAAATATGAAATTGTAATTGAAGAAGCTTTCAAATTCACCATAGTTATATATATTTGGTTACTTCCACTGTGTCAGGAATTCTACAGTGAACATGAAGGAAGTGCTCAAAATATAATTGTTTCTCAACTGATTTATAAGGTTGAAGAATTCAATACTTGCGGAGGTGTTTCAGTGCAGCATGTTGATATATTAATTCATGCAATTCCATACAAAGTGAATTTATTACAAGAAATGCAGTCCAAAGCTCAAAGCAAGATGTATTTCAGAACGAAACAGTGCCAGGTTTTGCAGAAACATTAGAATCGATGCCATGGTTGAAAGCTGACAGAGGTGAAAACCATTAGAGAAGGAGAAAAGAAGAGTAAGAAAATAAACATCCCAGTTAAACTTAATGCGCTGTTATCCCAAACACATCCTAATCGCAAACAACAACAAAAATGGTTTGCTGGTAACTCAAAAGGTTTTCAACCGATGATAATCGGTTTTTGCCTGTCACTGGCTGCAAAGTCTGCATCAGCATATGACGAGCTAAGAAACTCTGGAGTGCTTATTAGTAGAAGAACATTGCGATTACGTTATTATAGAAATGTGATAAAGCCAACTACTGGGTTCAGTCCTGCTATTGTAAAGTAGTTTCTTTGTCTTTAGTTGATAAAACACCATTAACAAAGTGCAATAATAAAATCAGTCAAGATTAATTGTTAATTTTACATTTTTTGCAAAGACTTTTAAACATGTTCTTGGAAAGTTTAGAACTCTTTTACCATTTATTCTGATTATTTTTTATTCCTTTGCGTAGGCCTTTAACTCTTTTACTTTCAAGTTGTGTTTTTGTTTTTGCAATTGAAAAAGCTCTCACACGAACATATAGTTTGATCATGTCCTCCAGTAAATTAAGCTTGTTTCCTTGTCTAAACTGCATACAGATTATTGCTTGATAGTGTTGAACAAACTTATCACATCAGTTTCTCTTGTTTGCTTATCTGATATTCTTTGGTAGCTGATGGAAAACATGTTAATTTGTGTTTCCCTTCAAAATTCTTCTTTGACAAGTTTGAATAGGTCAACAACTTCTTTCTTGACTCCCCATAATCCACCTCTAGACTAACATTGAATTAAGCTATGTACACTGATATTGTCACTTCTGCAAGCATTGAGCAAAATTTATTATTGGTGTTGCTGTGGTATTTTCTGATCAAACAAGGAATAATATAGCCAGCTATATATTGCAGCCCATCAAATTTCTATTATACATTTGGTTAATTAGGACATGGTTTCCTTAAAAAATTAAGAACCCACATGCATCATTGCTTGCCAGGAACATAAATAACCCTCTGATTTTCTGTATAGATACCTTTTTTAAACCATAACCTCTGACTAAGTTTATCAATAAATTTTTTTGAAATTTAAAGTAGTGGCGATAATTTTCTGCAGGACACCATTTCAGATCTAAAAACCTTCAAAAACACCAGCATGGGTTATTGATTTACAAACGTTTTACCAAGAAAACGTCTCTGAATGAATTGATGGGATGCCTGGTTGCCATGGAAACGGAAAATTATCACAGTACTTTGATAGGTGTAAGCATAGAGATAGCTGTCAGACACGAGTATTAGATCTTACAACACAACAAAGTTACCCAGAATGGTAAACTGTAACTGTAACCTCCTGTAATACTGTTGTCATAACAAGGCTAGGCTCGTTGCGATGGCCAGTAAGGTTCGTTACTATGGCTAGGCCCATTTAGGAATTAAGCTTGATCACTCATTCTATACACTCATCATGTGCAGGGTTTTACTTCCTTAAAGGTAACACTTTGCAATTAAATTGGTTTATTATTGTGGTATGAAAAATATGGAAATAATTACTTTGATTACTATGTAATAATAATGACTATGAATGAAAAAGAAAGTGGGCGAAATGTGCAAGCACTTACTTTCATCAACTGGAAAAAATGTTTGTTTTGCCAAGATAATTCAATAAATTTACAATGCCCTGCTCTTTCTAAACGAAAAGATAGTGGTGTCAGATATAGAACACTGGTAGACGATATATCTGAAATTGGAAGATTAGGGCAGTTCCCGCTTCAAGCTAGCCTAGCATGACTTGATGATGGTACAGGTACCTTTGAAACTCTTTTCGCAAATAAGGCCAGCTGGCATAAATCATGTAGAGAGCAATACAATAAAACAAAGCTGCAAAGAGCAAAGAAAAGAAAATGCACAGAAGAAGAAGAAGATAATCCTGCAGAAAATGGGAAAAAAACGACACGGTTATCATTGGGAAACATGCCTGGTATGTCAAAAAAAGAATTATGCTTTTTCTGTGAAGAGAAATCACCCACAGAAGCACTACGATCAGCATCCACATTTGGATTAGACAGCCGAGTCCGATCCACTGCTTTGCTCCTGGAAGATGACAAGCTGCTCACCAAGTTAAATTCCGGAGATCTCATTGCAGTTGAGGCAAAATAACATAAAAAATATCTGACAAGCCTGTACAACCATGCAAGAGATAAAAAGAGGAGACAAAGTAGACAATGTGATGATCTTGAAATGGCACATAGCCTAGCTCTTGCTCAGCTTATTTCATACCTAGAACGCTCTAAGACCAAAGGAGAAATCAAGGTTCATAAGCTTTCAAGTCTTGTTAAAGATTACTCTGTAAGGTTAGCACAGTTAGGAGTTGATTCAAACCAACAAGTACATGCAACTCGTTTGAAACATAAGTTGACTACACACATTCCTGGACTTCATACAATTTCAAATGGTAGGGAAATGCTACTATCTTTGGATAAGGACATTGGTGACCTCTTATCAGATAGCCTATTCCAGGACCACGATTCTGATGCAATGTGCCTTATGAGAGCAGCAAATATTGTCAGGAGAGACATTTTAGATCATCAGTACTGCTTTCAAGGTTCGTTTGAGCCTGATTGCCAAAGTAAATCAGTCCCTGAGTCTTTGAATGCATTGGTAAGGATGACTCTGGAAGGATCGAGCATAAAGAATCAAGCATCAATATCAGCAAGGAAAGTAACCAAGCCACTTTAACAATCACCCAATTAATCAAGTTAAATTGTGTCAAAAGCAGAAAGCAAACTTCAAGTTTTGTGAGGCATCAAAACAGTATGGAAACGCCATTACCCTTGTATATTGGAGCAATGATACACACACGAACAAGAAAGGACTCGTGGACAAGTTATTTGATATTGGCATTTCAGTGTCTTATGATCCGGTATTAAATGTGTCTGCAGATCTTGGAAACCTGTTATCTGATCATTTTGAAGCCTTAGGAATTGTTTGCCCATCGTCTCTTCGCAAGAATGTCTTTACGACAATGGCTGTGGATAATATAGACCACAACCCTTCATCGGCAACAGCTTCTGACTCTTTTCATGGCACTACTATTTCAGTCGTACAGCATCCTTCAGCTGTAGGAGAGGGAGCAGAGTTAGAAAGGCTGCCGTTTATTTCTACTGCCAGAAAATCGATAAAGCCCCTTCCTAGCTTTTACACAAATGTATCTCCAGTAGCGAAATCTTGTGTCGAGTCCTCAACCAAATGTTGTAGGGGTCTATGGCATTTGACTCGACCACCATGGCAGCTGCAGCACAAGATGAGTTTGCCTGGTTGGAACAGCTTCATGATGCCCGCAAGGAAGAAGAGTTGTCTGACAGCAAAATTTTCAAGGAAGCGAGAATTAGGCCATGGCCCGTCTTTCACTTGCAAAGGAATGAGGTACAAGTGAGGCCTAAATCTTCTTCCTGTCTCTTACTGATGTTCCCAGATTGTGCACATTCAGTGCAAATGATAAAGCATAGCATGAAGGTGGCAGCAAAACTTACGGATTATGTAAATCCAGGGCACACACCATACCCTGGGTTCCAGAGCCTCAAATAGGGTTGGGCGAAAAAAGTGAAAGAAAGGGGAAAAATTAAGAAAAATACAGGCTCTGGGCAAATCAATAGCCAACCTCGTTCTGAGCGTTCGGTTATAAGCCAATCAGGAGCGCGTATCCTGAAATGGGAAGGTGAGTGATCGACTGGTGACTCTGAGTGATCCACCTAAGTGATTCCTTTGCTAAAACTGTGATTCCTGAACTGACCAACTGTAAAAGGAACAAGATGGAGGAAGAACACTTTCAGTTAGCTGTGTAGCCAGAGAGTTGAATGGTGTCGAAGGGTTCGAAGCATTGGAAAAGCGAGATATTGTCATCGTCGTTTCTCCATTGCTAGCACTGATGGATATTCAAGTTGAAAAACTCGCAAAAGCAAGAATACTAGCCTGTTGTTTACACAACGAAAAAACTGACTCAGATTTGTTGGCGTTAGGCCATTTTCAAGTTGTTTTTGGAAGCCCGGAAGCATGGGTGAGATCGAGTAAGTGGAGAAAAATGCTTCAGTCAAAGCTGTACAAAGAGAAAATCTTGCTAATTGTAGCTGATGAAGCTCATTGCATACCAAGCTGGTTTGTATAACCTTTTTCGATTGAAATTTTAAATCTTTGTGTTGCTGTATTAAATCATGAATTCAAATTTGAATTTGATTTCAGAAACACCATACCCTGTTATGATCCTATGTGGAATTTTTTTAGGATTAAGACAGCAAGCTCCAGATTTTAATTATATCACACAAAAAGGTTTAAAAAATGAAACATTGTTCAACATCACTCACGTGCAACTAGCACAATAAAATAATTATAATAGTAATTAAAGTTGTGTCATGGGAAGGATAATGGTTTCTTCTTGAGTTTCCTAAGCAAATCTTTAATCCAGGTGATGAGAACAGACAAGTCCAACTTTTCTAATAGGTTTTGATTGAAATCTTTAAATTCTTCATTTTTTCTCCCATGCACGTATCCAAAAATGTTTTTTGCTGACAAATGACTGACAAGATGCTCGAAATCTTTAGTCTTTTCTTTCACTTTGTGATGACCACTTGGGCGACCACAACTTAAATCAGCATCCATGGACATGACAATTTCCTCCAAATAACCTATGCATAGAGACTCACGTCTAGCATTTTTTTCATTGATGTTGGCACCAAGATTGTGCATGAGTTCCTTAGTCAAGGCATTGAGCTGTTCTAACCGGAGATTGCATGAGATATTTTGGCCTCTTCCACCTCTCCTGTTAACTGTGCGATTCCAGACAAGTTGCTCTGCCTGGGCTGGTGTAAACAGAGCAGTTACTCTGCTAATAAGATGAAAGGCTGCTAGAGCATATTTATGATGCCCATAAGCTTTGTAAAAGAGGAGAAAGAATCTCCAACAGCAAATAATTCGTTCTCCATCCCCTTCTTTGACAGCATCATCTGCATTTCTTAGCAACAAGCCAAGGTTCAACCTTGCTGTCACATAGTTGAAAATGTCATCATTTTTGGTTGTAACTTTCTGGCCCAAGTTTTCCATACTGACTGTGCTAGGATGGTCTTTCTTCTCATGATGTATACATATTATTTTATATCTGAAGGCTCTGCCACAACCTTCAAACCTGCATATATATTTATCTTCCTTATCAGGGGCACCTTTTTGTTCATCTACTGTGTTTTCCTTCGAAAGTGACATCAGGACAGACTTCTTGATCATTTGACGTACACAATCAAGCAACCACCTTTGTTTTGTTATTTTATCAGCTTTTAAGATATGTGGAGGAATTGTATCCACTTCACTTGCCTTAAGATCAGACATACCAAAATATTGCATTGCCTTTGTCACAACTAAGGCATCAGTTTCAAATGAGACAAAGTCCTTGCATGCATTGAATTTTCCCAAAACATTTCCATGTCCATTTGAATTTCTAACCAAATTCATGTTATAGACCATCGACCCAACATCCTTGACCGAGTCTTCATTGTAGAATATTTCATACAAAATCTGAAAAGAAAATACTAGCTTTTATAGCGCAAACCAGGGCACAAATTCAATAACCTTCTGGGAAGTGCAATCAATTTAGACTGGAAATTTTGAAAGCCGTCTTGCTATGTTTCTAAAGTAAATTATCTATTACAAACAAGAATAGAAATAGATTTTGTACCATTTGAAATTTTCTTATCTAATATAAGAAAATTTCAAATGGTACAAAATGTATTTTTATTCTTGTTTGTTGTACATTGTGCTGTACCGAACGCAAAACACACTTTTTTGGTGTTTAAATTATCTATTGATAGGCAAAAATTTCAAAATGCACTGTTTTAGCTTCTTTTGACTGTACTCTGATTGGTTGGGTTTCAAGGGGACCTTGCATCTCTCTGCACCCCTGATTAGATGAGATGTAATAAAACAGTTGCAGTATAATTTACCAAGCAATAAATAAAAACAAAAAAGATTGTATTTGATTTTGTCATTTTTAGTGTGACCTTTTCAATTGTTGGGGCTGAAGCTACAAAAGTTTTTTCTCCCTTGGAATGTTTTTGCACTGTTGCGTATTTTAGTGTATCACATTTTATTTTGCATAAACAGTATGAATTAGGAAGAATATCAGGATCCAAAGCAAATTTAGATATGTTGGATCAGCTACACTTTTTTGCATTGTCTCCAAGTCAATGATAAATTCAGGCTTACTTGGTACATGTATCGAATTGCATGCCAGTCCTCATTTTTGCTGATAAGCCCCTGCAGACGATCAAAGGCTGTGTCACCTACTGCCATTGCACCCTGCAAGTTTCTTGCACGCTCTTCTGTGAGGTTGTCCCCTCCAAAAAAATGGCTTGCATTACATCTTTTTCTTTATTTCCAACTTGCATGGTAGGGACATACTTTTCTTGAATTATCTGCATGATTTCGATCATATCAGAGCTTTTTGACTCGTTTTTCATTAGAAGTCCCAGAGGAACCTTGATGCAAAAAAACAGAGTAACATTAAGTTTTCATAGGACAATACCAAAAAACTTTATAAATTTTTTATAAAGTTGATTAGAAAGAAAGGATCTAGAATGGCATGACAATGATGAGCAGTCATGCAATGAACAACTTACCTCTGTAGATTTTGAATCCATTTCTTTATTATAATTGTGAGGAATGTGCATTGCTATTGATTTTCTGAATCCTTCAAATGCTTGTATATTGTTTACAATGATCCGCGCAACTATTTGTACTAGATCCTCAAGCAGTTCCAGTTGCAGATCTTGTGATGGTATGAAATCTGACACTTCAATATCTTCAACCTCCTTGATAGGTCCCTCATTGTCTAGCTGGCTACCTGTAACCCTGGCCATAACTCCCAACAAATTAAACCAATGGAATGATTTGTTTTGATTTTCACTAGACATATGTTTCACTGGGACAAAAAAATCTAAATTGTCACCAATAATGGAATATGTGTTATTGACAATTTCTGCTTGAATATGTTGTCGTTCCATATTCATATTCTCATATCGAAGGAGACATTCTTGACTTTGAACAGATGACAGCATTTCACTGCATTCGTTAGCTACTATTCTGTTTATTCTTGCTTCTAGAGAATCATCCTTGCCCTGTCGTGATGGAATATTCTTTATTGATTTCTTTTTCTTTGCCAAATCACAATGCTTTGCTGCACATCAACTTCATCAACAAAACTAATGAATGTGCTGCTTGCTGAGGGTGGTGATAATGTGTTAGTAGCTCGGTTCAGATGCTGTGGTATTGTATGCGAATCACTCTTTTTTAACTCAAAACGCATTTCATCCTCAAGTTGTAGAAGGTCAAGACCAAGCTGCTGGATTTTCTCCTTCTTTGCAATGATTTTTTCACCATGACTAACTCCAATTTCATTCATCTTTTAAATTATACTTGGCTTAGTGACTGTTACACCATATAATGCAAGTCTTTGATATGCCTGCAAAAATATAATAAGTATATATTTTCCTTGCATGCTTCATTCATTGATCTTTCAGAATGACATTATTCTTCATTTCAGGGGAGACATTGAAATTACTGAAGATAAAAGAAACCTAAAAGAGGTTAAAAAGGTATTCCGAGATAGTTTTGCTAAGTTGTCATCACTAAGAAGTATTTTTCCAAAGACGCCTGTACTTGCCCTAACTGCCACTGCAAATAAAGTCACTGAGCAATCGATTGTGAAGTCTCTTGTCATGAAAAAATTCAGCATGATAAGGATAAGTCCAAACAGGTTAAACATTAGGCTATCCTGCATTAAGGTCTCAAAACTTGACCCATCAGTGCTGAACTGGCTAATTAAAGGTGTAAGGAATTACAATAGTAATTATGAAAAGACCATAATATATTGTCAAACAATTGAGAATGTGGCTAGGGTATTTGTTTACTTAAAGGAAGAGCTGGGTGATGATGCTTATGACAGAGAAAAGGGAGTGCAACAAGTTGAATCCTTGCTAGTTGGAATGTTTCATCAGAAAACTCTTCCAAAGCACAAAGAGAGAATACTTTCTGATCTCTCTGGTGATGGATCATGCAGGATTGTAGTAGCTAGCACATCACTTGGGATGCGAGTTGATATACCAGATTTGAGAGCAGTGATCTTTTATGGGTGCCCTAAGAGGTTGGAAGACTTTATTCAAGGAATTGGGCGTGCTGGAAGAGATAAAAAAGCCTCATCAGCAACTCAAGTAGGAAGAGCAACAAAGGAGACAAAAGAATTTGTAAAGACAAAAAGTTGCCTAAGAGTAGCATTATACAGTGGTTTTACGTCATCCGAAGTAAAAGTACCCGAAATGAAGCACGATTGCTGCTCATTCTGCCACACACTTTGTCTTTGTAACGGAGCTGAACAGTGCGACAAACAAATACCTGTTTGTGAAAAAGTGGTAGATCCTCCTTCATTCAAAGCAATTCGCACAGTTTCTGAGGAGCAAAGGAATCTATTCAAAGATGTTCTCTACGAGGTTAAATCAAAGATAGAGATTGAAAATCAAGATATCATTTCATTCACCAATAAGCAATACTTAAATGGTCTGTCAGAAAAAATAATTCAGGATCTACTAGGGAAATTGGATTTCATTGATGGTTTTGAGTTTCTTTTCAATACAACCTCAGTTTTTACAGACAGAATTGCTGGTGAAATTCTACTTGTTCTTGATGAGTTGTTTGCAGATGTGGCAGAAACTGAGATCAATAGAGCAAAGTCTGCAATTAGAAGAAAAATTGTCTCTTTCAAACCTAAAGAACTTTATTTTTCTGATAATGAATTGAGTGATTCTGAGTTGGAACCTGAAGAAAGTGATGATATTTCTGCTGATTTTCTACCATTGACATTCTCTGATGATGAATTGTAAATTTAATTTCTAGATTTTTTATAATACCATTTTAAATACTTTATTTTAAACAAAAAACAGCAACAATCAAATTTAATTACCGTAAGTAGTTTTGCAAAGGCTTTTGCACATAACTGTCATGTTACCTGCCTGAATGTAAAAAAAATAGTAATCACTGTAGACTTTGTTAAATAACATATAAACTTACCCTTTTCTTGGCCCCACTGTGATGAAGAACAAAGCCAATTCTGTAAGAAAGGGCTGTCAGGTTTGGTGCTCTGGCTCGTAACAGGACACTTGTGGCCATTACAATGTTGGGGATTGACTTGTCTTTACATCTTCCTGCCATAATATCTAATTTGCGCTTTCTTGATGCTGTGATATTCTTTAGCACAAGGTGGATCATTGGGGCACGTGTTCTTATTTCCTCATCAACTGTTCCATGGTTGAGTCCAAGCAAATCCTCTGGGGAGGTTTTGGACAAAATGCTAGGGTTTTTCAAAGATACAAGTTTGGATGTCTCATCCTGGATTTTGCTCTCAAGCCAATTATTCAAGTGTGATCTGCAGTCTTCATTTTCAGCAATTTGTTGAATCGCAGCATTAAATCGTCCATTGCACAGAGATATTATTGTCTTGGCAATGCCTCTTTTCGTTACCCTGATGTTCTTCAAACCACTTGGATAGTTAATTAGAACCTAGATGAAATTAAAAGCTTCAGTTGAGTAACAATAGAGTATTTACCAAAATGAAGTCTTATTTAAATTACAAATTATGAAGGTACCTCAACATCTGTAGGCCTACTAGTTTCTGTCTTTCTTTGGTCTCCTGGTGTAGAGTCGTGAAAGATGTGGTCTTCAATATTGTGAAAAGGCAGTTTCATCACTTCTGGTGCATAATTTTCGTTGGTAGTACTTCTTTGTCCAAAACTAGTGGTCACTTGCATTCTAGAAGGGTCTTGCGTTTGAAGAAAGGCAGGCTCTTGGCAAAATGACTTTGCTACAATGTTAACTGGACGCAAAATGCTTTTGGTTGCTGACCCAGACTGATGTGGTGATTTCGAGCAACGTTTAATTCGAATTTCTGCCGGACGTGGCGACTTCTCGGGGACTGACCGCTGTGACTCTATGCTTTGGCCTACGTTCTTTCTGAATTCTTCTATTTCATCTAGCACTTTACCGAAGCGTTCAATTTTGGTGTGACAAGGTCGACAAATAACAGAGGACAGTGCAGGACTTCTAACAACTTCATGACCGATTACCTTTTTCAAAATCTTAAGCAACACATCTTTGTTTCTTCCAAAGAGATTATAGGATGGCTTTTTTCTCGCAGTTGTAAAATCAATTTTACAAAATCGACAGGCAGAGTCACTCGAATAATCTAAATAAACTTTAACGGGTGTGTTCTCCGCCATCTTGCCATGTCTCTCAAGTCACTTTGACTTTCACACTCGCACTGCACTGCTCGCACTTTTCTGTTGTGCTTTTTAGTGATTAGTGATTTCCCTAGCAACATATAATCACTCTGAGCTAACGCTCAGAACGAGGTTGGCTATTGATTTGCCCAGAGCCTCTATTTTTTCTCAATCTTTTTTCCTTTGTTTCTTTTTTTCGCCAAACCCTATTTGAGGCTCTGGAACCCAGGGTACAGGATTCATATGCGAAGTACCTGACGTCAGTTGAAGGCACTGCACCTCTTGAGTTTCTAGATTGGTGTTACTTTAGGGCATCAATGAGTCCCCAATTCAATTACTGGAATAATTGAATTACTTAAGATCAAAGAAGCTTTCCATATTCTCTGGGAAAAGCCGGATTTAAATAAACAATTGTTTCATGTCAATTTAGGTTTGAAATTTAATTTTCCTCCCTGTGTTGTTTTCGTGTTGCTCGTCATGTGCCTTGTACAAATAATGTGTCTTTTACTATTGGTTAGTTTGTCATTAGCTACTATTGTATTTTTAAACTTTCAAATTTCAAATTTTAAGTTACCGTTTGTATTTTCAAATATTGTAACGGTTTTTTGTAAATTTGCCAATTAATTTTGTTATAAATAATCACACAGTGTAAACGTTAATTGAACTGAAGATGGATGATGAATCCGAAACATGTCTTTCAAGCTAAAATCTGTTGTCTTTTTTTTGAAACTGATCTCAAGTCTCATAGTGCTGAGAAATTTTGGTAAATTACTGGAATACTGTTATGGAAATCCAAATTATAATGATCATTTTCATTTGATCCCTGTGGGAGTCAAACTTCGAACTTTACTGTTCTTCATTGAATTCCATGGTAAAATGGTTCTTTGCACTAGATAGAACAAACTATGCAAGGTGGATATCGGTGCATCTCAAAGACCTATTGGAATTGAAGACAAGGCATCCTGATTTGTACCAAGAATTTAAAAATGGCAAATTCACAGCACAGATAACCACCAACAGTTTTTCAGCGATGGCTTTAGATCAGGCGCACGAGCAGCTAACCAGTTTTGTTAAAGGAGATGGTGGTGCTGTTGGGTTGACGGAGAATCCAGCAGCACTATTGCGATGGATGGTTTCAGGTCCAGAAATGGCAAGAATTATATCTGAATTTGAATCATGCAGTGAAGATGAAAAGTTGTATCCTCACCATGAGAACTCACCAGCTCATACAGAAAGATTCAATACCGACGTACGTTCTCTTCTACATACAATGAGGGAACTTGGCAACCCGTTTGATGAAGAAGGGGATGAACTCCTTTCTTTGGTATCAAAAGATTAAGTTAGCCAAGATCTTGTTCTCAGTTTAAAAAAGATCAATCCACTGGTGAATCACAATTTAGCCAATTTGTCGAAGAAAGACTGAGAAAAGGATCAAAAGCTTTGAATGAAACAATCCCGCGTAATAAGTTTTCACTCTTCACCGAGAAAGCCAAAAGGAATTTCTCAAAGAATGCAGGAAAGCTGAAAACAGCAAAGCAAGACACAAGGCTCTTTGCAAGATTGTATGTTGGCTGCCAGTCTAGAGATGGTGACCTGGAAGATTTTTTTGCCCACGAGAATCAGAGTAGCCCTCCAGCTATTTCTGAAAGTGGAAAACTTCGAAGTGGCACTAAAAGTGATCTAGTTCAATGCTTGATGGAGGATGTATACACAGAAGACGAAAGCCCAAAGCCATGCTGTAATATTCTTGATGGTGCTGTTCTTGTTCAGATGCTCAGACCGAGAAATTGCAAAAAATTTAAAGAATACAGCATCTCGATGTTTCTTCCACATCTAAAATCATGGCTCAAAAAAGCTCAACGAGTCGATTTGGTGTGGGATAATTACTTTGACTACAGCTTAAAAGCAGGCTCAAGAGAAAGAAGAGGAAGAGGCCAACGTAGAAAGGTGCTTTCCTCAGCAGCTCTGCCCACTGATTGGCAAGCATTTTTGAGGTTCTATCTAAGGAGGCCGGAAACCTTGACACGGAAGGGAAAGAGCTCATTGTCACCCTGAAAGAAGGGGTTGTTTGTTATCCAGCAAGGGAAACATACATGCTTGCAACATGTTCACACGAGGAAGTGGACACAAGAATGATGGTACATGCTGCAGATGCTGTTGCATCAGGATACAGTTCCATCCTGATACGAACTGTGGACACTGACGTTGTTGCACTCACTGTTGCAGTTGTGGATAAAATCGAAGTCTCAGAAGTCTGGATCATGTTTGGAACAGGAAAGAACCAAAGGATGCTACCGATTCATGAGATATCCAAGACGATCGGGCAGGAAAAGTCGCAGTGTTTACCCCTATTTCATGCTCTAACAGGATGTGACACAATGTCCTTCTTTCTTGGTCAAGGCAAAAAGAGGGCTTGGTTGACATGTCAAAATCTTCCAGATCTGACCGAGACTCTGTTAAACCTACAGACGCTAGAGGGAACAAGTGAAGTGCCTACATAATGCATTCTACGATCGGACAAGTATGTTGTCAAAGGTATGTACCAATATCAAATAAAAGCCAAAATATAGTTGAAACTTGGCTGACGATTACAACCAACTGCATGTCGGCCTCAATATAGCAAGATGTGTTGGCTGGCTCAGCCCAACAACAACTTAAGCTTGTTACTGATACTTCTGCATTATCCACACATTGAAGCTGTACTGGCAGGAGTTAGGAAACACTGAATAAATTTTGCTTCACTGATAAAGGAATTTATAAAGAGTTAACGCATTTTTCAATGATTTGTTTCGGGAACCCTGACTGGCCAAAAATTTGCTTTCACCAGAGAAAACTTGTCGTAATCGGCAAGTTCCTAATGCCCCCTTTTGAAGATTGTGCAGTACCAGTCTGATAATTTTGTTGTTTCCCTTAGGTTAATGAGCTACGACATCATCTATTCACAAAGAAGGGAAAGATGCCGGAAAACATCCCTCCTACATCAAATGCTCTGTTACAACACATACGTCGTGCAATCTACCAAGGAGTATTCATTTGGAGCAAAGCGATTGAAGTTTCGCTAGATTTACCTGATCCACCGAAATGGGGATGGGAGAAAGTAGGAGAGAGATTCTTACCTAGATGGATGACTATTCCTGAAGCCGTAAAAATTTGCACAGAATTGATTCATTGTGGTTGTTAAAAAGGTTGTGCTGCTCGCTGCAAATGTTCTCTTGCTGATTTGGCTTGTACACCACTTTGCAACTGTAATGGGGATTTCGGAAATAACAACAACTGACATTCAGTTCCATTTGGACGCTGTTTTATTCTGTTTTAATTTTAAAGGATTGAGATGAGAGTCACCTGAAAAAGTCTTTTTTAAAGCTTCTGTAACATGCAGATGATGCGTAGTTTCCTTGGCGAGCAGGCGCTCAGTACTTCCAAGTAATAGAAATGCATTTGATAGTATGGCTTTCCTTTCTTCTTTTATGGCTGTGAGTGCGATTTCTTGGATGTATTCATGCCTAAATTGATTTTTCTTTCTCTTGTCTAATAATGCAGATAGTTGGTGGTTTCCATGGCAACCAGGTATTCAGTCCCCATTCCCCCAAGGGAACATAAATGGATTTTGGTTACGTTACCTGCTTTTCAAATGCCTCTAACTTTGCACAGCTTGAAAATTTCCTTTCCTGAATTTAGTCATTGTTTCATTTTTGGAATTACACAGATAATACCCGGTTTCCATGGCAACCAGGTAATTTTTTGAATGGCACTATATCCGAAATTAATCAGAGGATGGTACAGTATATGTGTACCGATTTTCATGCTTGCATCCAAAATGTACACGATTTTAGGGCTTATCCGCTGGACTATAATGGATCAAATTAAAAAGGAAAGGGAAACCAGATGGTATGTAGAACTGAAAGAAAAGTTGAAAGAATACAAAATTTCAGAGGATATAGAAGAAATAAAAGGGTTCAAAAAATCAAAGTGATAAAAATGGTAAGAGAAAATAAGGAAGTATGTTGATAAAGAATACATAGAAAAAAGTAAAGAAATGAAAAATTACGATTTTTAAAAAGAAAAGAGTTTCAAATGAAACAATACATCGAATCATGCACATCTGAAGAAATAGAAAATATTATAAAAATAAGATTAAATATGGAAGAATTCAAAAGTAATTTTAAAGGAAGAAGCATTTAAGTAGATTCTCCACTTTTGGAGAGCAAAAAGACACAGCAGAACATGTATTGGAATGTAAAACTATCAAGAATATACTGGGAAAAATCGACTTTACATCGGAAGATATTGGGAGAGAAGATATAAAAACTCTGAAAAAAGTAAACAGATTTTTTTAACAAGTAATGACTATCAGAAAACAATTAAATAGAGACTAAAAAAAGAATATCGATCTCAAATGAGCTTGTACCATCGTTCTGGCAATGGTGCCTGTCGAGATGGAGTGGCTCAGGTAGAATCACAATAGAATCATAATAGATGAAGATAAGTACTCTTAGGTGCCTAATTGCCGGGGGTCCGAATTAGCGGGGGATTGGATTTTTTGTTGAAAATTATTTGCCGGGGGGTTCCCAATTAGAGGGGTGGTTCGATTTTTGTTCAAAGTTGTTCTCCTTCCCTAGACTCAATTTTTATCTTATTTTGTCTATGCAAGACTGGTATCTATTTATTTTGTGATTTTGAATACTCTGATATGAATTTTCAATATGCGTCACTTACATGAAGTTGAAAAAAATTAATAAGCGGGGGGGGAACTAATAAGAGTGGGGGGTTGGAAAAACTTTAAAAAATTAACTAGCGGGGGGGACGGCAATTAGGCACCTAAGAGTAGATCATACGTTCAGCAAACAGAATTAGAAAAGAAATCCTAGGCATGAAAGATATGTTACGCTGCCAACCACCTGAGCAAGACCTGGTTCCTGAGAAAGTTAGTATAAATGAAGGCTTATTATTAGCTTATTTTGCTATATATTAGCTTATTCCGTTCTGTTCTCTTATGAGGAATCGATATATACAACAATAGCCCTAGAGTAAATTTACTAATAATTCATTTGCAAGACATCATATATGGCGTTTCAAAAGGCAAATGAAAACACCTACAAGCATTCTTTTACCATCATGCTTCAAATCCCCAGCAAAATTCAAAGCCACTTTAAAAGCATCCATTCTCCAATGACAGAGATGTCAACTGTATTTGAATTTCTAAAGAGGTCATGCCTCAATAAAGACAAGTTAGAACTCCCATCAATTTTATGCATTGTCAATCAAGCCATATATGCAAAGGCTTGTGAAATAGTTTGGATTGAAAAATGGAGGCTTTTAGATGATTTATAAAGAATATATTTTTCAAGACAATTCACTAATAGATGGAAGGTTTTTTGATGAGGGTAATGAAAATTGCTATAACCGCTTTAAGGATGAAGGTGAGATTATACCTGAAAGGGATTATGTTCGTCAACAACTTACTGCTGATGAAGATGATGACGCTTATGAAAAAGATGCTATTATGACAAGTGATTATTTTCGCGTTCAAGTCCCGTTATCATATGCCATCAGCAGAAGTTTCGAGCATGGTTTGGATACTACAGAAAGTAAAGCTAAAGTAGTCTATTTAAAACTTTTTACAACTGTAAAAAGTAGCCTAAAAATTACTAGAAACATTTGCAGATACTTTATTTGAACTGGCACAAGTAAAAAGACAGTAAAGACAGTGACTGAAGTGAATAAACCGATTTATTTTCACGAAATACCTCTGCTAAGTACAGAACATTACAACAAAGTTATTCGATTTGCTCAAGAAGAATGCACGGAAGAGCAAATGGAAACTATTTTACACTCTACGTAAAGAGACGTTAATGCCTGCAGATCCTGTTGATTACGATATGGATACTGATGATCTTAATGATGCTGATGATCTGTTTCACAGTGATTTAAATTCTAAAGAACAGAGGTGAATGTTCAAGAAGCGATAAGAACTGTTATGCATATACAAGGAGCAATAAACGCAATATAAGCTTTTTTTGTCTTATGTCAACACTCTTCCCATCTTTGGTTTTAATGGTAGCGGTTATGATTTGCCGTTAATGGCCAGGTATATTTTTCCGCTGATGGTAAAAAGAGACATTGGTATAGAATTGCTTAAAAACTCAACGAAGTATAAGACTGTCAGTCTGACTGCACTAGCCAAGAAAGGTGACGATAAAGAATTGTGGATGAAATTCTTGGACACATAAGCATTTATGGCTGCGAAATATAATCTGTATATGTTTATCAAGGCCTTTACACAACCAACAAAGTCCACAAGTTGCATTTTCTGTATGAATATCTGAATTCATACGAGAGATTACAAGAAACCGAACATCCTCTGTATGAAAGCTTGGTATCTAGTTTAAAGCAATATAAAAACACTCTCAACATTCAAAATGAAAAATTTGAGTACATGTGCGAAGATAAAAGAAAACAACGACACACCGGTGATGAAGCGGGTGATGAAGCTATTGAACGGGAAATTCTAAAACAGTAAAAATGGAAGGAAAAGCCTTTGACTGGTCAGGCGAATTACGAAAAATTGCAGTCAATTTGGAGGGAGGAAAGGATGGCAAACGATTGCTGATTATCTTGAATGGTATAATGTGATGGATGTACAGCCGTACGTAGATGCAATGTCAAAGTACATGAAGGAGTTATATCGTTATTCTATGAATGTGACAACAGATGGGATAAGTCTGCCGAGTCTCGCAGCCAAAATTATGTACAGTAGCAATATAAAGGAACGATTGCTGCATATCGACAATAAAGAAGTGAACTGAACGATTTCTACAATAAACATATTGTTGGGGGTCTGTCAATTATATTTTGATGTTAAGCTGAAGGTCAAGACTTAGGATTTGACGCTGGAGAGCTCTATCTATACTGACTTGAGCAGGAAATGCCAGTTGGAGACGTGAAGATTTGGACAGCAGATCCTGCACAAACTAAATTTTCCGCCCCCAAACAAATTATGGAAGAACAGCAACAAAGAACAAGAAAATCACCTATTTCGCAAGAGTATCTCGATTGGATTGATCATACAAACACTCGTACTAAAACCGAGAGTGAAGCGTACTCATTTCTTCATCGCGAAAAATCATTTGTCATCTCGGAAATGAGGAAGAATGATTTTTCAATCCAAAAGGTGTTAAACTTGATCAATTGTATTGTGATGGTGTGGATGTGATAAATCAAATCGTGTATGAATTTGACGGTTGTTATTGGCATGCTTGTAACGTTTGTCTACGCGATAAGAAATTAAAACAATATGTGCAAAGATCTGATATCTTGTCTAATGGAACTATTCTTACTGCTGGACATTTGCGTAACTTTGACAAGGCAAAAACCGAGTTTTTACCACATCGCTGTTTTACTGTTATTCAAAAGAAAGAATGTGAATGGAGAGAGAAATGTGCAAGTAATCCTGACGTTCAACAGGTTTTACAGTGCAATAAAATGCTGTATGCAAATTCAACAAGCCTGGATCAATTTGAACTCTTGGAAAATATTAAACTAGGTAAAGCATTTGGAGCTTTGGAAGTTGACTTTCATGTGCCTGATGAGCTAAAGGACAAATTCAAGGAATTCACTCCGATATTCAAAACACAAGCGTGGAATTCAAGGACATTGGTGCTTATATGCAGGGAGTTGTTAAGGAGCAAAATTTATCAGAAAAACCTTGCAATCTTTTAATTGGCTCGTATTTTGCTAAACACTACGATCTAAACAATGTTTTGTTGCAGTGGTATTTAAAGCATGGATTGATATGTACGAAAGTACATAAGTTTTATCAGTATAAATTTGCAAGAATTGTCACCACATTTGTTAATAGTATTTCAGCCGACAGATTCCAGGGTGATAAAGTCATCATCAATGTGCACTGAAACAAGCAAGCTAATTGGAAATGGGGCGTTTGGTATTTCAATAATTAAACTGGATAAACAATGGCAGATAATGTATGCGAGAAACAATGAAACATCTAACTGCAGACATTTAAACAAGGATTCTGGATACGCAAGTCTTGGAACATGACGTTGTTGAAGTGGACGCACCTAAAAAACGTTTAATCAAAGGAAAACCGTGTCACTCATTTTAAACAGTCTATTGTGTTTAACACCACCAGAATTTGAATTTCTTATTTCCGTTTTTCCCGTGTCCCAATAGGTCACTTGATGTTCATTAAGAATTTGATTGGTGAATACCGGTTTTTCCTGCCGAATTTGATTAAATGTTAGATTATTATCAAGATAAAACCTGTCACTTACTACAAGTCTATTTTGCAAGCCTTTGGGATCTTGCTTTAGCAAATTCGGGGCATACATTAGTTCCGAAAATAATCGGACCCATATATTTCGGATAAAATATTTTCGGACCAAAAAATTTTGGACGATATTTTACCTATTTCAGACAATTTTCCATTCCGATTTCAGACGACAGAAAAGGCAAGGTGTCAGGAAAGTTTCTTTGTAAAATTAATAATACTAACCGAATTTAAATAGACTTTATCACATCCCTTCCACTAATCGATTCTTGGGTAACTTAATGAGCATACCAGTACTCAAACTTTCCAAACCGATTTGCAAACGCATCAACATTTAGGTCTTAGATTTAAAATGATTTGTTGAATTTGGTGGAAGAGAAAACATAAACATGATGATTTGTTGTGATGGCTTTTTGCACTCCCACAGAAGTATGGCCTTTTAAGAAAATTGAAAATCAAAAGAGCCTTTTCATCGATCCTCTAGAACATCATTTACTATAATAATAATAGGGGTGATTTTTGGTAAAATGTTTCAAACCAAGAAAAAAAGAAATCTGAGGCCTCCTTTCTGGTTTGTTGTCAAATTATGAGAAAAATGGTGAAAATAAAATGTTGGACGTTTAAAATTTCGGATTACCTAAAATTTCAGATTATCTAAAATTTCGGATATTTATATTTTCAGACAAACAAATTGTCCGAAATTAAAAGTGTCCGAAAATTTTCGGAACTAATGTATGCTTGTTCACGATAAGCCCATTTTGCGTTTTGAGAAGTGTTTGATAAAGTTGCATAATCACATTTTTTAAACAGAGGATGCAGCACATTTGTATGTGGTATAAACAAGTCTCTTTTAGCCTCGGGAATCAGCTCTCCTGTCGATGCTCGAACAAGTTTTAGACCCATTCAAATAATGCTCTCTGATAGCCTATAAAAATTTCCAGCTTGTGATGGAATTTGAAAAATACTGTCAGTATGCGCTAAGCCGGGTTGATCGTATGTCTGTGTCAATAAACTCCGTCGGGTTAAAATCAAGACTTTCTTCAACTGTATATTCATTTGTAGCATTCCCGCTCAATAATTGACTTGCGTCTGGAGTGGACATGTTGCATACACAAGTAACACTCACAAATCACGAACAGTTTCACAAATGACTATAGTCGCTAACAACTAACAATTTAATATAGTTATTTATTTATTTCTATATAATTGCAATTTTCAATTAAAACAGTAATTACTTTAAATAATTGTATGCTGAGTTAGAAATATGATGGTATTTTCTTAATGCTTTTCTAATTTTCTAAGGTCGTGCAGATGAGATATGTTTCTTTTTAGGCAGATTTGTCACCTTTTTGACTTTTGAATCTCCTTTTTTCATTAATCTTATGTAAGTGCTATTAGACCCCATAGTGGGTGAATAATATATGAAATGAAAAAAAAATGAAATGAAAAATTGAGGGGTTTGTTGCAGCTGTATTTTTAGCTGTTGTTGCTGTTAATGTCACAAGTTTTATTTTTTTAATTGCCAACCTTATCTTGAGTATGCGCTAATGACTAAGGTGACTCAATTGTGACTTCTTTTTCGGTTTTTTTTCGGTGTTGTAATCTTTTTTATTTGTTCGGTTGTTAACAATTTCGTTGCTCTTTTTGCAGCCTGAGAATTGTCTATTGAAGCGGTTGCCTTGCGATTGCGAGAAGTTGGATGCAATATTTTGTCTAATTCT
Organism: Chrysaora quinquecirrha; assembly: GCA_014526335.1. Classification (NCBI taxonomy): domain Eukaryota; kingdom Metazoa; phylum Cnidaria; class Scyphozoa; order Semaeostomeae; family Pelagiidae; genus Chrysaora; species Chrysaora quinquecirrha. Next base: position 5,415,415 of record JACTAT010000006.1, read on the forward strand.
TTCTTTTTATCATTCATCACTTTAATTGCTAATTGCTTGTCTTTTGTCAGCAATGTCTTTTTTTGTCGTTTATCCCAGTTTTGAGCATTTGTTTTCCTTTATTTAACAAATCCTTTGATGCGATTTTTTCCTTCAGCGATTGGGATGCTTTTTAATTCGGGCTGCTGCTGTTTTTCTAACGGTTCTAAATAGATTACTCATTAACCCGTCACCGTATATTTTCTTGTTACTAGCTCTGTTAAGTCTTTGTAACAAACCACCTCTATAGTGATTATGATTATGCATAGACAGCTGTCTAATAATAAGCTGCATTTTTGCGCTTTCACTATCACAAGTTACAAATAAATGTAATTCAGCTATATTTATTCACTTTTTGTGCTTTTTTTATTTTTCAGCTAACAAACGAAATGCTAAATCGATGTATGCTTTCACAACTATTTTTTCACCTTTTGAATTTAGGCAGTCAAATGAGAGCGTGATAAAGAATAATCTCTTAAATTACAATACCGCAGCATTTCTGGACTATAGGAAATGATTTGGGATGAGTTTTGCGCAGCCAATCGCATTGCCGGAGCTATAGCCAGTAACAGTACATCGCTTTTGACTTCTTTGTGACTTGGTCTGTTGTCATTTGCCAGTCAACATTCAGATAACCCTGCTGATTCCAATTTGAATCGGGAAAATAGTTTACTAACAACTGTTGCTGATTTGCACCGATTTTCGGAAATTGTTGCGCTATTTACTCAAAGGCGTGTTGAAATGTATATGTTTGTTGAGTTGATTTTTCTTTTGCAGTGGGAAATTCGTTAAAATCACTAATAGCTCTCAATACTTCTTGAATTGTAATAGATGAACCTTCTTTATAACGAATTTGCAGCAGTTTAGCCAAATCAATTCAAATAATTGGTGCCATCGGTTTTGAAAAGTCCATATCATACTTTGTTTGATTTTCTAGCGTTAGGTTGGTGATGGCCTTTTAGTGATTGATATAACTTGCGTCATTTGCCACACGAGTTTTGTACATAATCTCTTCATTTAGATTATTGCATGTTATATCATGATTATACTGTCTCCATGCACCCAAATAAAATTCAACCAACCAGTGTTCTAGTTCGTAATTAGCAGCATAGGGCACTCGCACTGCTTTTAACCCGTCTCTATAATTATACACAAACGTTTTCAAAGCAACTTGCCATTGTTGTGTCATATCAATCGAATCTAATTCATTTGTTTCCGCTAATGTCTCGTTTAAGCGCAACTGTGAAGCCGCATCTTCACTATCATAATAGCCTTGTAAAGTAAATCTTTGCCTGTTTGCAAAAGCCATCTTTACCTCTGCATTGACTTACACATTAAACTTCTTCATCTATATACGTTGATGGATCGTTTGTAAATAAAAGTTCTACCATAAAAAAATCTGGTTTAACTAATTCATTATTCAAGATATTACGAATATATAACGTGCATCTAGTTTCATTAACAAAATTACATTCTTTGAATTTGAGATGTGAAGGCTGGAATGTAAACACTTCACCTGTCAGCGTACTATTGGGAACATAATCATACTTATTAAAATGAATATTTGTTAAAATAGACAGTAAATTGACAATTCTTTGTTTTTTCTTGCTATCGTCAATGTAATGAAAATCTGTCCATTCAACGGGAAAATTTATCGGATCAGTAATTACCAATTCATTTACTGGAAACATGTAACAAATACTGAAAACGCTCTTCTGAAAACTGTATTCGCTCAATTGCTACTTTTAATACACCGTTATAATTATGTCTAAACACTGGCTTGTTATTTTGGTTTGTTATAGCGATTTCTGAATTAAATTGTTTAATTAAGCGTCATTCAATCATGTTTCGGATGTGATATATAACACAACAATCGGTTCTCCTTCGTGTTTTCTACTCAAGTCTGATACGATTATTCGGTTTTCTTTGCTTTCATTTATATCAGCAGGATTAGGTTTAATTCCTAACCAAAACATTTGAAATTCTCGTCTGTCAATGTTTGAAAACGCCAGCTGTTTAAACTCGACAACTTGATTTACGTAATTATTTTTTGCTCTCTGTTGTGCTTTAAACTCCACAAATATATTCGCCAGCGATCTAGCTGATACTCTACTTGCATAGTTATAATCTGTTTAATATCGCAGTTCAATGAAAACAGCTTCCGGATGTTTACAAAAACCGTTACAATATTTGAAAATACAAAAGGTAACTTAAAATTTTAAATTTGAAAGTTTAAAAATACAATAGTAGCTAATGACAAACTAACCAATAGTAAAAGACACATTATTTGTACAAGGCACATGACAAACAACACGAAAACAACACAGGGAGGAAAATTAAAAGTTCAAACCTAAATTGACATGAAACAATTGTTTATTTAAATTCGGCTTTTCCCAGAGAATATGGAGAGCTTCTTTTATCTTAAGTTGGTAAAACGTTTCTGCAGAATCCAGAATACTGAAGCAGTTCTCGTTTGAGAGACTACGACAAGATTCAGAACCCTGCAGATGCTTGTATACGTGAGAATTCTTATCCCTAGATAAATGTTCACGAACTCGTGTGGAGAAATGACGATTGGTTTCACCAACGTAAACGGAATTAGATCCCGCACAAGAAAATTTGTAAACAACACGAGAACGGAGCGATTTAGGAATAGAATCCTTCACTGTAAACAAGTTCCTAACCTTATAAGAAGAAAAAACTAGCCTTATATCCAAGTTGTTACAATAATCTCTGAGTAATTTACGAATTTTACGCTTAGCAAAGCTAGACAAATTCAAATATGGTAATTTGAAATACAGAGTGGTTCCTTCAGAATTTTGAGGAGGCGTAGCCGTTTGCTCGGAGACTTGAACTTTATCCAAATACTTGTTAACGACTTTATCAATTAATCTAGTAGGGAAAAGATTCTTTTGTAAAATAGATTTAAGTTTCTTTAAATCCTCATCGAAGCCTAACCAAGTATTATTTATCTTATACGTTCTGTCCACCAAGGTGCGAATAAGACCCAATTTGTAGGAGAAAGAAGTGAAACCAAAATAGTTAGTTAACAAGCCCGTGTAGGTTTTCTTACGGTAAATAGATGTTATGGGGGTGGAGGAATCCCCGGAATCCTTGTTGTCGATTAAAACATCAAGGAAAGCTAACTTATTATTCACCTCTTTCTCTATGGTAAATCTTATGTTGGGGTGCTGGTTGTTAATATAATCAAAAAACAGAGAAGCATCCTGTTCTGAATTAAATAGACAAAAAGTATCATCCACGTATCTACGATAATAAAGCACAGGAGGGCCCTCGTACCTGTCAAGCCAAGCCTTTTCTTGGTGCCCCATGAAAAGATTAGCTAGAACAGGGGCAAGGGGCGAGCCCATGGATACCCCATCTACCTGGTCATAAAAGACTCCCTTAAATAAGAAATGCGTTTGTGCTGTGGCAAATGAGAAAAGTTTAGTAAGATCATCCTTAGACAGCTTAAGATTAGAGTTACCTTCAAGAATATAAGTGACTGCGATATCTATAGACTCATGAAGAGGTATATTAGTAAAAAGGCTTTCTACATCGAAAGAAACCATGAACTTATTAGCCGTGTTTAAAGTATTAAGCTCTTGTACAAAAGAAAATGTATCTGAAACGGTGTACTCATTAGGTAAAAGAGGTTGCAGAAGACTACAAAGAAATTTAGCAAGCTGATAATTATAAGTTCTTACAGAGGATACTATGGGACGAAAAGGAGGAGCGCTGTTAGGGGGCCTAGTTTTATGTCATGTGAACTGCTTCAGTATTCTGGATTCTGCAGAAACGTTTTACCAACTAAAGATCAAAGAAGCTCTCCATATTCTCTGGGAAAAGCCGGATTTAAATAAACAATTGTTTCATGTCAATTTAGGTTTGAACTTTTAATGTCATGTGCCTTGTACAAATAATGTGTCTTTTACTATTGGTTAGTTTGTCATTAGCTACTATTGTATTTTTAAACTTTCAAATTTAAAATTTTAAGTTACCTTTTGTATTTTCAAATATTGTAACGGTTTTTTGTAAATCTGCCAAATAATTTTGTTATAAATAATCACAAAATGTAAGCATTAATTTAACTGAAGATGGATGATGAATCCGAAACATGTCTTTTAAACTAAAATCTGTTGTCGTTTTTTTGAAACTAATCTCAAGTCTCGTAGTGCTGAGAAATTTTGGTAGTATGCATGATGTGTATCTGGCTCGTGTTGATAAATATATTTCAGAAAATCATGCGGTGAATTGCCATAAATGGAAGCAAAGTTCTCTTGATACATTTGTCATGTTAGCGAATCTATAAGCACTACTGTGGTGGATACGCACTACTGTGGTGGTGTATTTTGCGTACTGTGGTGGGGTTTTTTACGTACTGTGGTGGATAAGCTCTACTGTGGTGGGTTATTATGCGTACTGTGGTGGGTTATTATGCTTTTTGTGGTGGGGTTTTTTGCGTACTGTGGTGGGTTATTATGCGTACTGTGGTGGGTTATTATGCTTAATGTGGTGGGGTTTTCTGCGTAATGTGGTGGATAAGGTCTACTGTGCTGGGTTATTATGCGTACTGTGGTGGGTTATTATGCTTAATGTGGTGGGGTTTTTTGCGTACTGTGGTGGATAAGCTCTACTGTGGTGGGTTATTATGCGTACTGTGGTGGGTTATTATGCTTGTTGTGGTGGGGTTTTTTGCGTACTGTGGTGGATAAGCTCTACTGTGGTGGGTTATTATGCGTACTGTGGTGGGGTTTTTTGCGTACTGTGGTGGATAAGCACTACTGTGGTGGGTTATTATGCTTGATGCGGTGACATTTTTTGCTGTCTGTGGTCTGTGGTTGATACTCACTATTTGGGTGGTTTTTTTGCTTCATATTGTATGGATACGGCTTTGAAATAACAGGTCATTCTTGATCGTCACTGATCTTTTGATCAACTACAAACAGATATTTTGACTATTTAAATTCGAAAGTCGAAAATAACCCCAAGACATACAGAAAGTCTTATATTTTCTGAGCCTGGTTTAAAAAAAAACATAGCATATTATGAGCTCTCAAAGATTGTAAAAAATCTCAGATAAACCTCAGAAAAAATTCTTTCGAAGTGGTTTGGGCCTGCCCGCATTATTCCAAACGTGTTAAGTATTAAGAGAAGAAGAATATTTTTAGACTAAAAACCCAGGTTAAGCAATAAGACTTTCTGTGTGTTTTTGGGATATCATTTTAGCTAGGACTGTCATCAATTTCCTACAGTTGGTAAAATTTTCAAATTTCGAATTTAAATAGTCAAAATATCTGTTTGTAGTTGATCAAAAGATCAGTGACGATCAAAAATGACCTGTTATTTCAAAGCCGTATCCATACAATACTAAGCAAAAAACCACCCAAATAGTGAGTATCAACCACAGACCACAGACAGCAAAAGAATGTCACCGCATCAAGCATAATAACCCACCACAGTAGTGCTTATCCACCACAGTACACAAAAAACCCCACCACAGTACGCATAATAACCCACCACAGTAGAGCTTATCCACCACAGTACGCAAAAAACCCCACCACATTAAGCATAATAACCCACCACAGTACGAATAATAACCCACCACAGTAGACCTTATCCACCACAGTACGCAAAAACCCCACCACATTAAGCATAATAACCCACCACAGCAGGCATAATAACCCACCACAGTAAGCTTATCCACCACAGTAGCTAAAACCCCACTACAACAAGCAGTACGCATAATAACCCACCACAGTACGCATAATATAGAGCTTATCCACCACAGTACGCAAAAACCCCACCACAGTAGGCAAAATACACCACCACAGTAGTGCGTATCCACCACAGTAGTGCGTATAGATTTGCTAGCGTGACTGTTTCTGTTTTCAGAGTTTTTTTTCGTTTCACTTGCTAAACTCTGTTGTAATTCTCTAGGAAAAAGACTTGCCTCAAAACCGTGGGTGACCATTTTCCTAGCAATTGTAGTAAGTCCGACTGGAATTGCATCATACTTATAAGGATTATTAAGATAATCTAACATTTTCCACACCTTACTAGTATTAGCAATAAGACCGCTGCTGCCAACTTTGATCATATCCTTATTTTTATCAAAACGTATTGATTTGTTCTTTCTCAAAAATTTAATTGCTTCAATAGCATCGGCCTCAAATTTCCCAAAGAGCGTATATTTACACCATTTATGTCATCACCATTCAAAATTTTTTTAAATGTTTTTCTTTTTTGTCGCTTTCCAATTGCATTAAATGTTGTATTTGCATTAGCCGGTTAATTTTCGCATTCTTTTCTTCCACGCTGGCTTGGCTTGCTCTGACTTTTTTATTTCATTTTTTACTAAACCTATTCCAACTTTCACCGCGTTAACGGTAAGCAAGTCTTCTTAATTTTTTTCAAGTCTTCTGTCTCTAAAGGTGCAACGTCATTTATTTTGTTAAGTAATTGGCCATATCTCGCTATTTGATTTAATATTTCTATTCTCTGGATGTCAGAAGGTGTCCTAACAGCCTGCTCCTTCAATTCTTTGATTTTTCTTTCATAGGAATTACGTATGTCTTTGGCTTTCATTTCCAAGTAACGATCATAGTCCTTAAGTGGATTTGGCACTTTCTTATGATATGCACTCCTTTCCTCTAACACTTTATTTTCAACCTCATTTTCTTTTTGTACAGATACTAAAGGCAGCACTTGTCTTGTACTATCCACTTCCGCCATTTCTTTTTAATCCCAAGCGCTAGACGTAAATCGTTGTTACAAAATTTCTACGATTTGTAGGAATTACAAGATTTTTATTCATTCCAAATCTTTGTTTACATTTTTTATTCCACTTAACTTATTTTTACTAAGGCAAGCTCTATTAACTTTTGTTGAGATCAAACTTTTATTTAACAGAAGTCTCTGAGTTGCGATGTTCTGTCTACTGTATGAATACTGTCTATTTGCAAGGCTTTCATACAGCGCCTTATTTAAAAATGCGATTCATTTTGCTTGGTCTGAGAGTGCTAAGGCCATCTTCTTTTCATGAAACTTATATCTCACAGCGCTTTTTCTTATCCATAACAGCTACTTTTCTTTTGTAAATAATTATTTTCACAGTTAAATACACGTAAATGTTTTATAAACTCGCTCTGATTGTTCTATACTCTTAATTCACCCGTTAAGAAATAATACAGTAATTTAGCTAATCTCCCATTACCGTCTGAAAATGGATGTATCCGTAAGAATTCTTTAACAAAGTCAATTGGCAAAATTCTACCTTGTTTTCTTAGCAGTTTATTTACCAAGTCTTCAATTATTTCAGGTTGACAATGCCAAAATATCTTACTGTCAATGTGTGTAATTCTTGGCAATTGGGCAAATTCATTTATATCCATTATATATCCATGCGCTTCTTTTAACAATCTTATATCTAGAATGGTACTATATGATTTGCAGGTTTTGAGAAATAAATAAGCAGATTTTAAATCGCAATATTCATCTTCAGTAATATACGAAGTCTGTGTTTCGGTTTACCGAAAGAGTGCTCGATACATATAAGTAGAGCGGTATATATAGACTAAGAAGACAAGACTCAAAAGACTAGACTCTTCATCTCGACAAGCCTGTTTCGTGGTTTCCCACTCATCAGGAGATGTGCAAATAAATATATTCCTATTTCCATCATTTATATGCTAGGGGTAATTAAGAAAATTTAAAAAAGATAATTTACAATTTTCGTTCAATTGTTCCTAAAATCAAAAGAGTTCCGTTCTATTCTTCAAGTTGCGATGTGATTCTGATTGCTTAATTCCCGGGGGTTAAGTAGTTAGCGGCTATGTGTTGACTATGAGTGCTTTGTTTCGGTGGCGGAAGGCAGACACGAGTTCGTTTCTCTTGTTTAGGGTGGCCAGGTGGGGTCGGCATATAATAAAAAATTTTTCTTTGATACATAAGTTACATCTTTTACTGCATTTGTCATAGGCTCGGCTCGTTGAAAGGATTTTCCATGAAATGGTGTAGTCGATGTTTTCGTCCTTGAGTTTCCAAATGTATTTACTAAGTTCCGTTGAGTGTCTATGTTTGTTGTGTCTTCAGTAATATATATACTTTCTAATATACTATTTTCATCTTTAGAAATAGATATATTAGTTTTAGCATGATACTTTTAACTAACGTCCCTTCTTAACTATGCAGTGAATTTAACTAAAAAGGGAATGGTAGTTCCTTCAATTGTTCTTAATAACATACTCTATCAAACTTGACATCCTGCTTGTTACTTCCTTCACTTTGCATGTCTTCTTCTATGTCTTCCGATTCGTAGTCAAAGGTCAAATCTATAGTCGCATGCTTTTCATTTTCATGATATAAATACTCATTTGACCAGAAACACTTTTGATATTTGCAGGTAAGATTTGCAGGAACATGGCGAGTCTGAGAGTTTGTTCTTCTGAATAACCATAAAAATTATATCTATATGCTGGAAACTCATAATTCAGGAAGTATTCATCCAAAAAAATTTGGGAATTCAAGGTATGAATGATTCTTATGTGATCTCCAGTCGACAGCCTAAACCAGCTTTGGAAAATTTCCAGGACTTTTTGGTCACTATAACTTGGGCAAATATTTGAATCATCCTCCAACGCTTTTATCCACTCAGCAACTTCACCCAGCTTCTTTTCTCAATTCACAAACGCAAAACAGTCCTGAAAACGATATACATCTGTTACTTCAATCAGACTAGCCAGACCCATAGCCGCTTCATCGTCTTTTTCAATTGCTTCTTCATCTTCGCCTTTACTTAACAGAGCACAGTTGTTATCTTCCCAATATCTAACAAGAATAATTGCCTTTTTCACTTCTCTAATCAATGTCTGCGTCTTTCGTTCAAACATTCCAACACCGCTTGACAACATTATTGCATTCAAAAAGTCAACTCTTGCTGTTACTGATTTATATAGTTCACTCATGGCTCTAACCATATCCATTTCATAAAAGGAAAAAGTACCGTTTTCTTCTCTCAACTGAATTCAAGCTGAAATTATATCTCATTAGCTGCCAAAGACGTGGACCAAGAGCAGCTGAGGAAAAGTTTCTATCTTTATACTTCATACTTCCAAAAAGCCAGTTTATCTAGCCAGTAAACAGGAGTCCATTTCTTAGCCGGTGCAAGTTCTCTTGTTAAGCCAATCAGCTATTTATACTTGTCTTTACCAGTGTCATATTTCTAATCCTTTTGACCTTTTATCTTATTTCCTTCAATCAAATTCGTTTAATTACTTGAGGTTTAGTTTTCAAAATGTACTTTTAAACTTGCTAGTTGGATCTTGTAAATCATTCGATTGCCTCAAATCACAAAGTCCTCTTCTATGTTCATTCACCACATCTTCGCTGAACATAAAGCCACATTCCTTTCAGTGTCAGAAGTTTTCTTCTATTCGAATCATACAAAACCAGATCAATTCTAACAGCCAAGTCTTGCCAGTCACGGATAAAAGAATACATTGACATCTTTAACCGCGTCATAACAAGCATTTGAATATTTTGAATCTCCATCTCATCACATATTCCTAATGCTTTGTTCATAATCGCTGCCAAACTCGGCTTTTTTTAACAAATTCTTGTTTAAAAAAATATCTCTTCTGCAAACCTTTCCATCTTCATTCAGCATTTCTTTTATATCATTTCTTTTTATATCGTTTAACATTAAACAATGTGATTAATCTCAACATTTCGCCCTGATTCAACATCTTGTCCTTATTTTACTATGAAAGATCAACGAATGGTAAAACTTGGGTGTACAATTTCTCAACTCTGCAGTGGTGACTCTGTTGATTTTTTAATCTTATTTCAAGTAATGTGTTATTTATAGTCCCACCTTGCTTTGTTGCTAAATTTCATATTGTAGTAAAAAATGTGATATCCATCTTTAATAAACTCTCTTGCTTTATTTATTGCCAATTCGCTGCCACTCATAGTAATAATTTTATCTTTCTTGATAAGAGAAACAGTGAATTTGATATTGTACGAAATTGATTCTGTACAGTAGCTGTTTTCTCACGTCTGCTACTTGCTGAAACTTGATGATGATTGAAGAAAAACCTGAAGGAATCTTTTCTATATGCTGGAAATGTCAACATCAAAACTCAGCTATATACCTCAAAGTCTTCAAACTCTTAAAGACATATTGTTTAACGAAATGTAATGGATTTATTTCTAACTCGGGCCATGGAAACTATGTTGGATGGAATTTTGGATGGATGTATTGGATGAAGAAACTAAACAGCTCTTTGTAAAAGAATTAAAGAACTGTAACAACTGCTGTTATTATAATGATTTTCAATTTGTTATCATAACTAAACTAGTACAGTTGAATGATGACTATTCTCGTTAAATTATTTGAAAGATAATTTCCTAGCTTAATAAACCTGTTGCTTTATTAAACTTCTGCTTTGCTCCCCCCTCGAATAAACAACTTTCGATTAATCTGCTAGCTTTAATCACACGCTTTGTTTCAACCTACACTGTAATGCGACTCTTCATTCAAATAAACACTTGCTTTCTTCACTCGCCTTGTTTACAGCAGCACTGTAATTTGAAACTCACATCAAATAAACCAACTCTCGTTTAAACAGAGCACCTTATTTCAGCATTTGGCTTTGTTTAATTTTCTTTAATCCCCATTTCATGTAAACAGCTACTCGTTTAATCACCATCTCAATTAAACGAGCTTTCTTAACTTTAACTATTCTATTTGTTCACTGATCTGACTCCCACATATACTACTACAAACGATTTAACTCCCACTGTCCATCTGGTGTCCGATTTGCAGAAGAACGTCCTGAAGTTTTTCACTGAGATGTACATGAATTTATACGCTTCAGTAGGCACATATTGGTAGATCTAAAGATTCCTATCTGCACACATGCATTTCAGCTTGACCACGTTTGTTAATGAAAACAACCAATCTTTTCTTAGAAGGGAGTCATCATGACCACTGATTTCTACTTGTTTGTCCCAGAATCTGCATGTAAATAACTCTATAGCTGCGTTATACTTAACAACGGCGAGCCTGCTGTGTCTTCTAATAATCTAACAATAATCTAATAATAATTCTCCTATATATTTCAGGTTTCTAAGATTCAGTTCACGATATAACTGGAGTCTGTTAATTCAAATTGTTTTCAGATCAAGATCAAGAAGTTTTCCATAGATTAAGATCAAGCTTCATGTACCTAACAATAAAGTTGATAGTCCGAATTCCTCTACACTCCTCTTTTAATGGGCAATTAATTACATAAGTTCTAACTTTCTTGCTGGTAGATTCTACTGATAAAATTTATGTGTTCATTCGAGATTGTCTTTGCCTCCCACAAGATTGTTTTTCTGGTCCAGTTTCATTTGATACAAGGTTCACGTCTTCTTTGTGTTCATTACTAACCTCCATCGGGTATCATTTTTGTAGAAGACATTGATTTTTCTAGCTATTTGCAAGTCGAAGTTCTTCTCCTCTGATCATCTTATCGTCACTCTTGAGAATTTTGGATACTTTTCCTAGCCTCCAGAAAACTTTGTTTTCCTTATTCACGTCTTTGATGGTCACAATAACCTTGAGATTCACTCAAGGTTCATTATTCTGCTTTACAAAAATCTGCTGACATTTACGTAGATTCACCAGATGACCATTTTCATTGAGACCAAAAGTGTTGAATAATCTTGGACATGTATAGTCTACGTGCAATCTGTCTGACATGTACAGTTTATAACTAAATAAATAAATAATCAATTTGTTTAAAGTTGGTAGTATACAATAGTGCACACCAAGAGATGTGTACTAATTAATGCCAACTATTTAAATACTTTAAATACTACTACAAAACCTATAGATTTACAATATTTTCTACATTTTTCAAATCTATTTGCAAGCTCTGCAGGTACAGCTATCCACCTGTCACCCTTTTATTTGTTGTTCGAAGTAGATGACGCTATTACAGCTCTTTACCACATCAGGTATGCTGTTCCAAAGGTAGGAGCCTCTGTATGCAATAGAATTCGCCCCATAAGTTTTTGTTTGGAATCTTGGTATCTGTAGGAGATCCTTATTGTGGAGGTTGTAGTTGGGTTGGTTCTTCTGAAAAAACTGCCACATAAACACAGGGTTCATTTGATGGAGGGATTTGAAAACCTCCACCGGCAATTTTTCAAGATTTTGCAAATGAACCGTCTTTTGGCCTGGTCTAGTTAGAAGTTCTTCGAAACTAGAACCAAAGTCATTGTATAGCCTACAAAGTGCTCTCTTATGAATTTTGTTTATCTCTTCATTGGCAGCATTCCCACAGAACATCCAAATCAGGGGGCAATATCCAAAGTTTGACATTATAAATGAATTGTAAAGAAGCTTTGCCTGTTCAAAGGTGATAAAATTTGCAACCCTAGAAAAAGCACTTTCTTGCTTGTTTTGGCACACATAGTCTTAACATGGTTATCAAACTTTAGTTTTGACTCAATACCTATCACTAATAATTTAACTTTATCTGATGATAGGAAAATTTGATTATTGATTTCAAGACACAGTTTGTGTTTGATGTAAACCAAGGAACATGAGTTTGAATTTGGATGGGTTTGCCACCATGAAGTTGGTTTCAAACCAATCCAATGTTATCTCCACATGAAGTTTCATGGATGCCAGGACCTCGGATAAATACTTACTAGTTGCATACAAGGTGTTGTAATCAGCAAAGTTGCATATCTTCGAGTTTTTTACAAAGAAGAGCATGTCATTAATGAATATGTTAAACAAAAGTGGTCCTAATACAGAACCTTGTGGCACACCTGATGTGATATCAAGCCACGAGCTATAAGTGGAGTTAATTTTGACATGCTGTTTTCTTGCCGTATGGTAACTATACAACAGTCGAAGGCTGTTCATCCCAAAGCCGTAGGCTTCAAGTTTTGCTATAAGGAGATTGTGTGATAGGCAATCATATGCTTTCGAAAGATCCATAAGCACCATGCCTCAATGTAAGAGGAAAGTATTGGATTACTAGTAATCATATTAAAGTCACCTATAACAAGTAACTGTTCTGAGGATTTAATATAAAAGTCAGATATTTTCTGTACTTGTTCTACAAAATAAGCCTCAACCTGATCAGGAGGTCGATACAACGGTAGTAACAGCCACTTACGTTTCCTAAAGTTTAACTCAATTGGAATAGTCTGGATATCGTTTGGTAGTTTTAAGTTCTATAATTTCCTTAATATTATTTGTTCAATAACATACACCAAAAGGCCTCCGGAGTTTGATGTAACATCAAGCCTGTATGGGTTTTGAAGCCAGGTATATGAAACTGAGAATGAGAACAGATTAAATTAAAAAACTTACATGACAATCTTTCCAGCTTAATAGAGTAATATGGATCTGCTTCATTTTCAGTAAACATTTGAGGTACGCTCTGTACTCTTCTGCAAAAATTTCATGTGAAGGGGTCAAAGGCTCCTCTAATACCTCTGCATATGAAAAGTTTTGTTGACGTGGGTTAATCACTGTTTAAATACAAATTTTCGCTGTATTTAAATTGATCATATGATAATCTGGCATAAGCCATACCTCTCCTTAAGGCAGTTTTACGTTGAAAATGAGTCGTTCATGGAATCCGACCCAATGAAAGAGCCTTGGGAAAGGGCGTATGTCAATGTTATATTCAGATTTGAGAAATGCTTCTGTATTTCTGGTAGTTGAAACAATGCAGCAAGTCCTTTCTGGGCTTTTTTGGTGGTTTTTGCATTGTTGGAGATGATTAATTGCTGTAACCCTTGACAACTGCAGAATTATTGAAAATACCAAATAAACTAGTTGGTAGTTAAATCCTGGATTTGATGTACAGCAGACTAGCAAAGTTAACTCCAAGACTCCAATTGCAACATGTAAACCCAAATAAAATCCAACCTATGGTTGATTTGAGTGATAATTTGGTGCCTGGATCCCCCCTTATTGACGCACCAGTGAGAAATTACTTACAGCAATCACTTCCAAAAAGAATATCTATTATCAAACATTGATAGAGCCATCTGGTGAATGAGCTAATAGTAGGCCTCGAAGATGAGATAGCCAAAGATGAAGATCAAGATGATCGAGAAGAGACTCTTTTTTGCCAAAGCTTTATTCCAAGGATGAAGCATACCTGCAGAGGGATGGCATGCCTGAAAACCTCTAAAACTCGACCCAGACCCAGACTCTAAAACCCAATCCGATCCCCTAAAAGACAAAATATCCACATAGTGGTCAAAGGATAGCTTTTGGTGTGTACTTTTAGATTTAATCTGTTCACATGTCTAAATGAATAATGCTTTCTGAGCTTTTATTGACTTATGAATGTAACTAGTAAGCATGAAATTGAACAAAAATGAGGAGACAAACCCTCACCCTACTACATACACAAGCCATGGTATAAGCCTGTCCAAATGTCCCAAATAGTCACTACCAAGAAATTAGATTACATTAATGGCCTACCATTTAAGCCTAATCAGTTACAATCACGGACATGTCCAACCTGTCAGAAAATTGTCAGATGTGCAAGAGAGGAGAGCAACCCAAAGAAGAGGTAATGAGAGATGACTCACGTTGTTGGAACAACATGGCACAACGGACAACAATTTCATGTGGAGTGTTGAAGAATTTGTTCTGCCACACTTTGAATTTCATGAAGTTGAAAATAGCCTTAATGTGTAGCAGTATATCTCTGCCATCCATATTTCACTTCTAAATTTCTTGTTTCCACCTCAATGAGCAAAGAAGCTTGAACGGCGGGAACGCCTAAAAAGCCTGCATCAAATGTGGTGGTGGCCTATACTATTCAATAAAATAAACCAATCCCAAACTTCCTATATACTATTCTCCAGTTATGCAAATAAGGTTGCCCATTGTTACGATCCATTGTTCGGTTACAAAAGAAAGGCTTTTTCCCTGGGCCACGTAGAGATGTGCTTCTTTTTTTAATTGATCCCTATCCTGCCTTGGTGGTGCAGTATCTATTTTTTCATGTCTTTTAAGCATGTAACTTGGTTAAAATTATTTCAGTTTCGACAAGTTACGTTTTCAGTTGCAGGCACTTTTGTTAGTGCGGTTTTGATTGTGGTTTTGATTCATACAAGGTGGCAGAAACGCGGAATGGAATGTGGAATGGAATGAGATGGTTGGCTGTACTGTTGCATCAAGATCATTGCTATGACCTAAGTTCGACTAAACAAGAAAAGGCTTTTTCAATCGGCAACCTATCGATGCACTTCTTTTTTTAATTGATCAATATCCTGCCTGGGCAGTGCAGTATCTAATTTTTCGTGTCTTTTTAAGTCTGTAACTCCGTTTAAAATGCGATTCTATTTCAGTTTCGAAAAGTTAGTTAGTGCCTGTGCAAATCATAATCATCAAAACTTCGCCATAGAAAGACCTGTCAATCACTGGCTTTTTCGCTTTTCCTAATGTCCCCGCGGTCAAAACATTAGAGACGCTAATCATGCAAAGGACTGCCAGCAGAGAAGAACAAGAGAACTAACAATGAAAGTTGTGTATAACAAAGAAGTTTACACAACTTTTATACTTTTAAACATCTTTTCATAATAAATGTCACTTACTCATTCATCATCTATTTTCTAAAGCGTTCAATTCCAATTTACTTATATTAATTTTTAGGAAATCTAATGGAAAAGTACAAGACGATTCAGGCCTTTAAAAGACGTGTGGCCATGAAATTTAAGTTGAAGAAGGACATCAGATTCCGGTTCCCGGATAAAACCGGCAAGGTGATCTGCAAAGAATTGAGGTAAAAACATATTTTCCCTTAAATCCGTTTCTACAGTTGTGAAGTTTTCAAATTACGCCCTGTTGCAAATGTTGCAGTGCAGCCCTTCACTTCACTATCACACTTCTTGCGTCCCCTTTGCAATTTACTTCAGTTAATCACAATGTTTACAAGTAACATTCCTCACCACGCTTCTAAGCAACATTCTTTTCCATTTTCTCAACTGGATTTCACATTTCTTCTAGGAGAAAGTCAAAGCTGTATTTTAAAGAAGTGGCAACAAACAAGCAAAAGAAAAGTGAGCAAGAGCAGGGCCCAAAGCTGAAGCAAAGGCAGACTGTAAATATTTCTAACCACAATGTTCACTTCCATTA
>JACTAT010000006.1:5433032-5457215 GCA_014526335.1 Chrysaora quinquecirrha
ATCCCCATTATACGGCCCATACAGGTCAAACACATTTCAATTTCAGAAAACACATTTCAATTTCACAAAACACATTTCAATTTCACAAAACACATTTCAATCTCACAAAACACATTTCAATTTCAGAAAACACATTTCAATTTCAGTCAACACATTTCACTTCTTGAAAACACGCCAATTTAGTCAGTTGAATTGAATTGTGCGATGGCGCAAGGGAGGAAGGTTAGAGAAACACGTTCGTGCTTGTTATATAGTCTAGCAAGGGTATAGTACAATGTTTTGCAAGAATTGTGGCAAGGCTGTGAGCCACGAAAATTAATGTGGAAAATGTGGGTTCAAGCTCCCCCTCCATCATGGGAAAGGAAAGATTTTGAGAAGGTATGTGAGGGGCTTCTTGGCTTACTTGTTTAGGCCTTCTTTCTTTTACTTTAGTATCTCTCCGACTACATACCTTTAACTATACACTTACACTCTTCTATATAAATATGTTTTGATTGTTTTTTTAAGAAATTTGAACTGGTGTATTCTAAATTCTAGAAACTTGTAGCTAAATTTTTTACTTACTGTGAAGCTTATTTCATCATTCTAATTATGGACAGATGTTTTGTTAAACAGTTATTAGGAGTGTATGACATGTGAGTTAAAACTTCTTCATAGGAACCATCGAGTCGAGCAAGAAAAGCTCCTCCTAAGGCACTCTCGTATATAGAGTACAAGAAGAAGATGGAAACTCAATGTGCAACTTTCTACAGACTGAACTCAAAGAAGATCAAAATTCAGCAAGAAAGGAAGTAACAGTCAATATCGGTATCATAAAAGTGACTGAAAATGGCCAATTAAAACCAGTCAGGGGGGAGGTGCTTCCCACTAAGGTGAAAAAAAACCATAAATTCTGAAAGTTTACTGCAAATAGCCGTAAAGAAGCATCAAGCACATAATCAGATTGGTGCAGGCCCTTTTAATTTACTCTTCCCAAACAACATAGAAGTAAAGACGCTTCTAGAAAAAGAAGAACCATTAAACGTTGAGAAATACAAATTGGAGATTGGTAGGCCATACAATAAAATAAATTTGTACCTTGTGCATAGCCTTGACTTCATCAAGTTCCAGAGTTTAGATAAATCTATGTCAGAGGCTCAATGCTCTTCATCAGATGATAATAAAGATATGGCAAGAGCTAAACAAGAAAATGAAAACCTGACAGATCTTCAACAAGAAGCGAGGTCTCTTCAGTCCGATGATTTCATGCATGTACCTCTAATATCACAATTTTCTTTGCCCAGCACAGTAACAGCTACAGTATTATTGTCATCAGCAAATGAGCTCACTTGCCATTTTTCCTAGCATGTCAGCAGATGCAGCCACTTCTGCATTACAACAATCATCAAATAACATCACCATATGAGTAGACAAAATTATCAGAGAGCAAGAAATCTCACCAGTGATGTCATATGCAAATTTTCAATACTGTAATGAAACTCCAAGTGATGATGATGACATAAGCACAATTAGCATTCAGACATCCGTACCAAAAGCTCAAAAATATCTGATGAATGTTTTGCTGAAACCCTCTTGGCAGCTGCAAAAAGACACATTTCAAAGGAGAATTTTGCCAGAATTAAGGTCAGAAAGAAGTATGATTTGGTATGATGCAAAGATGAAACTCAGAAGATTTGATGCTGTTCAAAGCTGGAATAAATTGCTCAAGGTTCAGTTTGTGGGTGAAGCATCAGTAGATGAAGGTGGAACGAGGTGGGAATTCGCTGCTTTAGTACATAAATCTGTTCAAGCATCAATGCTATTTACTGGCAATATGGGTCAGAGGTGCTTTTCCAACAATTTCACTGCCCTGCAACAAGAAGAGTACAAATTATATGGCAAGTTTAGTTCATTGACTATACTGCAAGGATGTCCTCCTCCAACTTTCTTTGCTCCACCAGTTGTTGACTTCATTCTCTATGGTAGCCTGGACAAGGTAGAGAACAAACCTGACTTTGTTACAGATAATCTGTTCAAGCTATTGATGGCTTAAATGATGAAAAGGCCTTTGCAGATGCTTTTGAGGAAAACATGGAAATCTGCTCTGATGCAGGCTTCACCAAAACGAAGGTAACACTGCACGATAAAGAGAGTCTTCCTAAATGTTTGATTCTGAAGTCTACAATTGGCAATTCCATGATGGTGTTAATTCAATTTCTTGACGGTCTGTATTTGCATGCTTTCTTGCATATTGTAAGAAGACATGGGGATGAAGCACATTTACTATTTCAGGAATCAAGCTGCAGGCAATTAACTGCTGAGATAGTGGATGACCTGTTCACGCCAAGGTATTCAGAAATTGGTTCAAATTGTCGTGTAAAAGAAGAGTCTATCATGATGAACTTTACTCACTTCTTGGAAGATGTTGAAGCAGGTGAGACACAAACAACTGTCCTGTGCCTTGTAACTGATGAGTTATAAAGTATGACACTGAAATTAGCTGATGTATTGCAGTTTCTAACAGGCTCACCAAGCATCTCTGTGTTTAGATTTGAGATAAATGCTTCAGTTACATTTGAACTTGCTGACATTTCTCAGAAGCTCCATGTGTCAACATGTTAACTGGAGCTTTGCTTTCCAGAGAATGATGTTTTGCTTCAATATTCATCGTTTAAGAACGACTTTGTTGAATGTATAATTTTCTCCCCAGGATTTGGCCTTGTTAAGTTCAGATGACAAAAAATAAGGATTGCTTGTTTATGTTAATGTTATGTTTATGTTTTTGTGCAATTCTTTGCCCGCGAGAAACTGTTTGATTATATAAAAATCTCGTTATTTATCACGTTTTCTTAATGAAAAGATAGTTCAGTTTTTTGACAGAAAGATATGAAATGTACCTGCGCTTATCAATTGAGCTCTCAAATCTAGTTATTTCAACTGATGCTTGCATGTTAACTATCTTCTGTCTACATAACCAGAGGGTAGAGGCAAGCTAGCTATACTGCAGGATATCTATCCTCCTGTTTAATAAGTCCGAAAAGAAAAAAATGCCTTATAATTGTTACATCAAAGTTATAGAACATTAGGTCTATATTTACTGCAAAGGTTGAAAACAGATAAAAATAAAGTCGCATACAACTGAATGGAGTTAATTTCCTGCAACAGTAATAAGTTAATGTACAATTCTTAAGATTTGTTCCACGAATCAGGCATTGGAAATCCTTCTTCTTCAATTATGTATTGGAAGTATTTATGATATTCGTTGTCTTAATTGATCTCTGTAATTCTAAGGCAGTGCTCTTCAAAGGCATCAATCTCAGCCGTAGACATCTCAGTTGGTCTGTGTGGCCTTGTTTTTCTGGGAGATAGTAGAGGGAATCTGGTTTTCCAGGAATTGTATCAAATCGCCATTTGCAAATATAGTGGGTGTTCCAATGAACGCTGACAAAAGTGAGATCATTTCTATCGAAACTGGATAGGCAAAACCACAAGCACTCCTTGTGCAATTCGTTGCCCCAGAAAAATAAACCTTTTTGAACAAGATCATTGAAAACATTTATCCACCAAGATGAGTGATTACGCCTATAAAAAGACCACCAAGCCTCAATGCGCTGATTTCTCTTTGACTCAACAAATCAATGCGACTTTTCCCCACTATACTTGTCAACACATTTCGATCTTAGACTAGCTTGAATTGCAGCCATGACACAGTTTTCACTCCCTGGGTCAGTGGAAAGAATGACTGGACACCCACCAGACTCCTTGACACAGTTAAGGTAGAAGCCAGCTATAACAGCAGGATTGTTGTTGCTCCTGTTAAGTTCAAGCCATAAGAATTTCTGACTGTACCCATCTATGCAGCCATGGATTAGAAATCCAAAATCCTTCAGCTTGCCGTATCCATCAGCGTGCCAGGCATAGTTGGGGACAAACAAGGTGTACTCTCTTTTCTACAATCGTCTTCTCTTTCTCATTTCAACACCAACTGGGTCCATCTCCTTCAACAAAGCCGCAACTGTATTCCTAGGAACTGATATTCCATGAACTAAACGCAGAGAATGCCTAACACTTCTATAGCCACCCAACCATCCAGCTCCATCTATTTCTGCTCGTATAAGTTCCTTTAACCTGTCTTTATTGACCTCATTGTTTCCTAGACCTAACCCATAATCTTTTAGGCGACGCTTCCAGGTGGACATTGAAATCTCAATTTCGTGATACTTTCCCAAGAGAGCTATAATATGTTCATATTTTAACCCATACTTAAAGTAGAGGCGTCTCCTCTTCCTGTTGACCCAGATCAACATTGTCTCGCACATTTTGGAGGCTTGCAGGTTCTTGCCTAGCAGGTTCCTCCACTGCTCGCAACACAACCGCAGATCCACAAACAGTACAAAAATTCCACCTTTCTGCTATCGCACTGCCACAAATGGTACAGTAAGAGAGAATCCGTTGATTCTCGTTCCTATTTTCCTCCATCACGCCATCCAGAAAGACCTAATCATTTAACCTATTTTGGACTATAGCAGGTTCTAGCCTAGCAGGTTCCTCCACTGCTCACAACACAACCGCAGATCCACAAACAGTACAAAAATTCCACCTTTCTGCTATCGCACTGCCACAAATGGTACAGAAAGAGAGAATCCTTTGATTCTCGTTCCTATTTTCCTCCATCACGCCATCCAGATAGACCTAATCATTTAAGCTATGAAAAACTGTCACTTTGTTGTGCATGTAAAGGGAAATGTGTTTTGTGAAATTGAAATATGTTTTGTGAAATTGAAATGTGTTTTGTGAAATTGAAATGTGTTTTGTGAAATTGAAATGTGTTTTGTGAAATTGAAATGTGTTTTGTGAAATTGAAATGTGTTTTCTGAAATTGAAATGTATTTTGTGAAATTGAAATGTGTTTTGTGAAATTGAAATGTGTTTGACCTGTATGGGCCACCGTAGCATTACATATTCTTTTTTTTCTCGTTTAGAGCACTGTCTAGCTGGTTTTTAGTAATTCATATTGTGTGGAAATGAGGAAGGTTGATAACATAACTTTCAGGTTTGGAGGAAGGTGAATATCTATTTGCAACTCTGGGCCCAATGGGCTCTAAAATGAAGGTCCAAGGGCTGGGGCCGTGGATATCGAACACCCTTTCTCTCCAACATTTAATGCGCATCATTTGTTTGTCTTACCCTCCCTATCAAAGTATTATTTTACTTCTTGGCGCCAGTTACACTTTCACATACACACACAATTCACCATTGTCCAATCATTTACATTATGCAAATCTTTCCCTTTATCACCGATAACATGCCCCAGAGTTTTGTTCTTTTCTGAACTCCATGAGTGCAACACTGGCAATTCGAAAGTGTTCCTGTACTTGTGTATTCACAACTTTTTCCTTTTATTATTCGCCGTTGGAGAGTGTTACTTTAGCTTTCTCCTTATTCACACAGTTTATTCTTATTGGTTGTCCTTCAAAGGGATGTTTTCAAAACAACGAGGTGAGCTCTATGCATTTCCTAGAAAACGAGGGGCAACTCACTCTTTACAGCAATCAAAACATTATGAATCTTGCGGTACATAATGTTTCTTTTACACACAATTTATAGTAAATCCTTTTCTTTCCAAAAAAAGATCTTGCAGGACTTTTCAGTGAAATGTCCCTCGCCTCCAAAGAAAAGTTTTAGCACACTTTCTGTTAGAGCGATCATTGCAAAACATAAATAGCCAACTAATTTTGCCATTTTCGTTGTAGCAAAGTCTTCATGATTACCACAGTTATTTCCTTCAGATGTATACTCTTTCTTGCAAAATATTTTTAGATCGAATATTTTCAAAATGCAACACGCATTCCAGACAATAGATTCCTTTTCCAATAGTATATTTTTGCACATATGCGATTCGATTATGGTTTATCTCTCCACTTCACGTTCAAATAACCAATGCAGTTCCCTAATGCCGTTTTAATGAACACCACCAGCATCATCTTCAGTGTGTCTGTTTCTTATTTTCTATCACCTTCAATCACCACTAACTGACATGACTTTCTGATAAGTCAAATGCACTCAGTATTTTGTGCCCAATTGTCCCTTTATATTCTTCAGTTTAAAAAGTACACCTTTGCTTCATATAAAAGTACTTCTCGTGTTTCCAATTTCCTTTAAATTTCAATTGTATATTTAATCCTTCTTTGTAAACATCCTTCTTTTCAAATACAAAAAAATGTGTACTTCTTTGATTCCAATTTCATCCATTGTAAACATTTTATGCAGGCAATTCTATGCAAAGCTGTATTGTATTTACACTAATTTGTAAAAATAATATTGGGTTTCAGATTTCCTTTCAATTTACATTGTACCTTCCATCCTTATTTCGAAATACTTTTCTTGTAAATGGTGAAAATACTGTGTTATTGTTTTATTTCAATTTCAACAACTTCTAACTAATGCCATCAATTGTAAACATCTTTATTCCCTGCAAAACTGTATTGTATTTACAATAATTTCTAAGAAAAACAATATTGGCTTTCAAATTTCTTTCCCGTTGAAACGAGAACTGAAACGTCAAAATTATTTTTCGATATAATGCAGAGAAAAGTACGCTGAATTCATTCATGAAGGTTTTGTTGCAAAATATTTTGTCATTTTGACGCAATTCCTGTTTTTGCAAACAGGAATAGTGGTTAAACACGCCCGAGAATTATCGCAGACAGTCGGCGCCTTTCGTGATTTGAGCTTCTGACGTCACAAATACCATGTCTGAATTCCACAGCAGAGTAACTCATACGAGCGTTCGTAATAAAAGCGAGCGAAAAGGTTAGTTTGTGTTTCTTGCGTGAAATACACAAAATGGTTGGTTGCTCAGCATATAATTGTACTGGAAAAGGGAAATCTCTTTTTACTTTTCCTAACAATCCTGCATTGCGGGGGCAATGGGTGAGAAACATGAAGTGGTCGAATTTTAAACCGAGCACCGGTTCTAGACTTTGCCAAACTCATTTTAAGTTGGATTGTTTCGAGAGAAATCCTGAACTGATGGAGATAACTGGAGTTCGTTTTAAATTAAAATTAAAAGGAGATGCAGTTCCAACTGAATTCGATTTCTCGTCACCAAAAATGAAAGGGCAGGTGAAAGGAAAGATGACTTTTTTGGCCAGCAAATTCAGGACGCGCTTGGAGCCAAGGCTAAGTCCGAAGAAGAAAGTGCACGCTTCTGGTGGTGCATTTGCGAAACGAGCATGTCATGAAGTAAGTGTAACTTTGTTTTTATGCATAAATTAGTTTTTAATTCGAATAACGAAAATTTGAACATCTGGAAGACTACTCAGATAACTCTATAATATACACACCCGTATGGTCTTTAAACTTTCTTAAATTTTATAGCAACAGATTATTCCTGGATTAGAAAGACAGACTATGGGAAAGACAATTCACTTCTCTCAAAATTGCCAAGATGGCCAGGGCGTGTGGTGGGTAGCTCCTCTACGGGTGACGCAATATACTAGTTTCCGGCTTTTATGTCAGAGATTTTCAGGCAGTTTATTCTCAAATTATTTAGATTTTGGGAAATTCATCCACAGCACTCAACATCGCCATTCGAAGTTTAAAATTGTTCAGCCATTTCAACTACATTTAAATTAGAAAACTGCGCTTGATCTACGCCCCTTGTAGCAAGCCGAAATGAAGTTTCAATTTCTTCATCCATATAAACTTATAGCCTATATGTGTTGTTTTATTTCTGTTGCATAGGTAATATAAAAATTACTGGAAAAACATTGCTCTACCAATGATGGTGAACCTGAGATCGACCAGCTTGCAGAGCCGCTTACAAAGGAGATTGGTTGTGATCCAATGTGTTTTGAAGAACTGAGACCAATACAGATGACAGTATTCACACAGACAGAAAACAGATGCCAGTTGCATTCCAAATCTACACAGACGGTAATGATTGGAGTACGTACACCTACTGAAACAGCCAAAACAAATGAATCAACTGAAACAGCTGAAACAAGAAAGTCAAATAAATGTAAGTAATTTGCAAAAATGATCATCAATTCTCTAAGAATCTTTAAAATTGTATCAACTAAGTCCAAACGTATGAAATTCTTTTCCATTAACAGCTGAACAAGTGGTATCAGACGCAAGAACAATGTTAGATGTCTCAGTTGGTTGTAACTTCAAATGTACATGTTTGTCACTTGAGAATTCAAGTTACATTGATGAACAGCCTCCTCCCACACCAAGTACTGAAAGTCAAGAAAGTTCCGACGATTATGTACCATCTGAGTCAACATCCAGCTTATCTGATTCTGCTTCTGACAATGACACCAGTCCTCCTTTCCAAAGAACATTTTTTGTGTTTGAGTCTTGTCTTATGCAGTTGTTCACAATATGTGGCATATGTTCCAGTCTGTTCATAGATGTGTTAACCAGTATCATTGGATCAATGGTCAAAGTGAAAGCAATTTGCACAGAAGGCCATGTAAGAACCTGGTGTAGTCAGCCAATGCTTTCAATTCAATTCAATTCAATTTTATTTGTAGAATAAAGAGCCTAAAACAATGTATAATTAATAATATAAAGACTTTATTCTACACGACCCAAGAAAAGCAAAGCTTATCTAGCTTGGGCCGTTAACAAAACAAAATAAGAAAGATACAAAATACTTAAAATAATTTTTTTTTTCTTTCTTTTTTTTGTTTTTGTGTTTTTTTTTTTTTTTTTTTTACTAAATACAAGATGATCAATGCATGTTTAGTATTAGATATATATATATATATATATTATATATAAGAGATACTATATAGTCGGATGCAAAAGATAATTATATATATATATATATATATTTATATATATATATATTCTTCTACAAGTAAACGTAAGCTAATTAAGATATACTAAGTATCAAAAAAGTACAAGAAGCCTTTTAAGAAAGAAATAATCGAGTTCCCGTTTGGAATTAATATTTTCTATCAAACTTGCTTTTAATTTATTTTTGAAAGTATTGATATTTGCAATATTTTTAATTGAAGTTGGCAGAGAATTCCAGAGCTGGGCTCCTCTATTTCGTAATGTTTTATCACCCCATTGTTTATTTGATTTGTACAACTGATAGTGTTTGCTTTGCCTCGTATCATAATTGTGTTTACTTTCATTTTCAAGAAGTAGTCGTTAAAAACATCCGGAAGCATTTTTTTATTATAGTTCACATGATGCATTAATTTAACAATTTTGAATTCATACAAATCGTTTAGTTTTAGAATTTTAGCTTCTTTATGCAATAAGTTTGTCGGGTACCTAGAATCTTTGAAGAGTAAGATTCTAAGAATTCTATTTTGCAACACTTGTAGCTGTTTTATATACTTAGTTGCAGCTAAACCGTAAGCTTCAAAAGCATAGCTTATTTTAGATAAGACAAGTGAATCATATAGTGTTAGCAGACATTCTGTAGGAACAAAATGTCTGACCTTTGCAAAATGGACGAGAATTTTACGATTTCGTTTTGATTTTATCGACATGTTGCTCCCAAGTCAGATTCTTGTCCAATATGATTCCAAGATATTTAATATTAGATACTTGTTTTAATTCATCCCCCATAACTACTTGCAATGAGTTATTTGTTAAAGAAGCTTTGGAGGGTGAAAAGATTTTACCATAAGTTTATTTGCACTTAGCCACTCGTCTACTTTTGCAAGTTCTTCATTTGATTTTTGAATTAGCTTATCAATATTTTCATCGAAACAAAATATGTTTGTATCATCAGCAAAAAGTCTGGGCTTTGCATTTGTTGCATTCGCCATATCATTCACATAAATAATAAAAAGAATTGGTGCAAGTACTGACCCTTTAGGAACACCTTTGTTTATCTGACCTAACGAGGATTTAGTTTTGTTCGCAAAAGTATACTGCCTACAGTTTTTGAGGTAGTTTTCAAACCATTCGTAAATTTTACCCCTGAATCCATAATTTTTCAGTTTGTATAAGAGTTTAGAGTGGTCTATAGTATCAAAAGCCTTTGATAGGTCGAGGAAAGTTCCAAAGCAGTGGATACCCTTGTCAAGATTTAAATACATATTTTCTAATAATTCTAGAAGGGCATGCATGGTCGAATGTCCTTCACGGAAACCAAATTGAAGTTTATACAAGATATTATGTTTTGATAGAAAAGAAAGTATCTGTTTTGCAAGAAGACGTTCCATTATTTTTTCGAAACAAGATAGTAATGATATTGGTCTATAATTTGTTGCATCTTTCCTATCACCACCTTTGAAAATTGGAATAATTCGTGCAATTTTCCAGATATCTGGCACCATTCCAGAGCTGAAGGATACGTTATATAGGTGCGTGAGTGGTTTAGCTAAAACAGAGCAAGCAGCTTTAATAATTGATGGTGTTAAACCGTCATCTCCAGGAGACTTTCTTGTTTTTAAGGCATGGATTTGCAAGAGCACCTCGTTTGTGTCAATTGGTTTAAGAAAAAATGAGTTTGAAATCGGCTCTTTCATGAAGACTGAAAATTCTTTGCTAGTGGACTTTATTTGTGCCGCAATTTTTTCCCCTACGTTGCAGAAATGAGTATTCAGAGCATTGGCTATATCTGCGTCTGTTTCAAAAACTTACCCTCGTAAGAAATTTCACTAATTGCATTACCATTTGAATTCTTTTTTGGGTTTAAAATTCTTCCTAATACGGACCACATTTTCGTTATTCTCGTTGATTTGCAGTCAAAAAGTTCTTTAAAGTAAGAGCTTTTTGCTTTACGAAGACAAGTATTAAGAGTATTTCGGTACTTAGTATACTTTTGCTTGTTTTCTTGTGTTCTAGTTTTCAGGTATTTGATGAAGAGTTTTTCTTTTTTAAGAATTGATTTTTTCAAAAGCGTTGAGACCCAAGGTTTATCTTTAAGTCTTCTTTTAGAAACTGTTTTTAGTGGAAATGATTCATCGTACGCTTTGTCAACAATATTATAAAAATTTGTGGCACATTTGTTTACTTCGTTTTCATTATATATACTTGACCAATTTGCCTCTGAAAGTAAGTCCACAAATTTCGAAGTATGTCTAGGGCCGAAAATTCGAGTTTTAATCTTCTTTTATCGCATACATGCAATTGATTTCGATAAGCTATTAGAAAAGTTGCAAAGTGATCTGAAATATCTGTTAAAATGTTACCTGCTATAATTGTTTCACTTGGAGTTCGCTCTTTAATGAACATATGGTCGATTAGAGTGGCCGTATGATCCGTAATTCTTGTTGGCAAAGTTGTACCAGGGAGGAAACCATGAGTTAGCATCATTTCTAGATATTCTTTCGTTCTCCCCCTACCTTGTAGGCTATATTTAATAAGATCAATATTAATATCTCCTACAATTATGCACTGGTCATGTTTTAAAGTTTGGATTGACTGGATCGTTTTATCAAGGTTATCATTGAAATCTGCGATATCTCCATTTGGATGTCTATATATTATTCCTAAGATAGATTCGTTATTATTTTTTGATAATTTTACCCAAATGTTTTCACAAGGATCTTTGCATTTTAAGGTTAAGTCTTTTAAAAAGTCAAGTTTTATATTTTGCTTTACGTATAGACCAACTCCTCCGAAATTATTGTTTACTGGAGGTACAGCATAAAAGACACACCCATCCAGCAAGTATTTATACATTTCCAAGTTAACATTGTAAATTTCACTTAAACAAATGCAGTCAAAATCGACTTTCAGGCTACTTAGCAAGCTAAGTAAGTGTGAGGAATTTTTATTAAGGCTTCTTATATTAAGGTGGAAAATTGATGTTTTACAATTATCAAGGTTAGGTAACTGATTTAGCGAATTAACAGTAAAATATTTATTATCATTAATCATATTTGTTGTTTGATCAAGGTAATCTCTTAGACCATGATTATCAATAATGTCTTGTAATTTAGTTTTATCTGTTTTATATAGTTGATTTATTTCATAATTACTTATATTATGGAAGGGAAGATTATCAATTTTTCCCTTTATATTTTACTTTATACTGGTGGATACTACTTATAATATTGTATATCCTGGCATTGAGTGTCTCATAAATTGTTGAGGCTGAAACATTGGATTGTAAGCGATATTGGTATTTCCATATGGCCACATTGGTACTTGTTGAGATACCATCTGGGGTATGTACGGCATTCTCCACTGGTTTTGAAATGGAGCAGGTGGACCTTCAGCTTGCCATCGGTAGTCTTGGTTCAGGTTACCAGTGTCTTTTTGTTTTGTTTCAATAGTGGCTGCATTGACTTGGGATTTTTGTTCTTCTCTTCTTGATGTTGAGTAATTCTTGTTCATATGGTTTTGGTGAACATTTGTTGAAAGGGAGAAGATGTTACTTTTTATGTTCTTGACCAATTTTGCAGTTCCTTCTTGAGAGAGATGAAGGCCATCGGACCTATTGTGCGGATTCTCTAAGTTGCCATTTTCTATCAATCCAATCGATGACTGTTGCGCAAGTTTTTCAAAACCTCTGTTTATTTGATTAATCTTCGCTGCATAATCTGGTTCGCCATTCCTATTTTCCCGATTCATGACAGTGGAAATAAAAATATTTGCTTGAGGGAACTTAATTTTTGTAGCCTTTACAAGTTCCTCCACTTGTCGTACAATTGATTCTGTGGGGTCTGAAGACAAGATATTTGTCGCAACATGAAAAATAATTTTTTTGAGATTAGAGGGCGTTTTAATTGAGGTTACAAATTTGGAAATATCCGAAACTTTACCACTGCGTATGGTTTTGATGAAGGTATTGCCATTTCTGTCGAATCTACGCGATTTGATCATTTTAAGCATTGAATCTCCAACAATCAAGGCTTCCTTTTGCCTGAGATCCACCACTTCGCTTGTATCTGTGAAGTTGTCATTTGTTTCCAAAGCAGGTAGTTCATGTTTACTTGTTGACATGCGTGTTGATTGCGGATCGATTGACAGAGATTCTGAGATATTGACTGTCTCAATATGAGGCTTTGATAAAGGCGCAGCTTTAACCTGTTGACTTATAACATTCATTTTGTCGTTGATTTTGTTTTTAAAAGCTTCCATCTTGTTTTCCAATTTCTCAACTAGTTCTTGAGTCGCAAGGGTATCACTTTGTATATTTGATATTTGGCGTTGAGAAAGCCTTTCTCCAGTTTTTTCACATATAATGGAATCGTTATATTTTTTGATAAAATTAAAAAAGTCCTGTTTTAATGTTTCGTAGGATTTTTCTAGATTAAAGTAGAAAGACTTTGTTTGATCGTTTTTTTTCTCAAGAGTATCAATTTTTTTAGATAGTATAGCACGTTCATTTGTAAAGTAGTCTTCCATATCGCTATTTTTCTGTTTTAGGTGCAGAATAGTTTTCTTCAAATTTAGATTTTCTTGTTCAATAGAATCTACTCTTTTTATAATGTTTATGAGCTCAGAGGTACTCTCAACTGTAGAAGTAGCTTCGTTGCATTCTTGTTGTTCATCGACATTCAGTTGTTGCTCATCATTATCCGGTAGAGGTAATAGTGCAGCGATATCA
This sequence comes from Chrysaora quinquecirrha, assembly GCA_014526335.1. Taxonomy (NCBI): domain Eukaryota; kingdom Metazoa; phylum Cnidaria; class Scyphozoa; order Semaeostomeae; family Pelagiidae; genus Chrysaora; species Chrysaora quinquecirrha. The sequence goes on from JACTAT010000006.1 coordinate 5,446,546, forward strand.
GTTAGATCAGAGACTTTAGTTGACAAAACTTGCTCGAATCGCTTTACCAGATTTTCAATTCCATCATGATCATTCCTTTTACCCTGCAATATATCTTTAAGAATTTCTCCTTCGGCCTCTTTCCATAATATGAAGGCAGTTCCTTGAATCATTATAGTTCCGGTGGCAAAAAGTGATATCGTGAGGATGGGCCTAGGCTTCTTTTTCTGCAAGGGACGTAATATGCAGTGACCTTGTTTTGGTGAGAGAACATACCACCTCATTCAAAAAATGTATTTGGTCCCTTTGATTCTGGAACATTGGAAATATGTACAAGACCAGCTTCTGAATGGTTGCTCAAAGATAAGTATACTGGGCGGAGATGCTCGAATGGATTCCCCAGGTTATTCAGCAAAGTATGGGACATATTCTTTGATGGACCTGCAATCGAATAAAGTAATTAGCGTTCAAACATTACAGGTAAGACATTTTGAGTGACAATCTTTATTGTTAGAGGAAATTTTGTGTAAATCTAAGCACACAATTTGCTACCTAGAGTCTTAAAGAATAAATGACAAATTCTTTATACCTGCAGTGTAATGAGGTTGGTGGCTCAAATCGGATGGAACTGGCTGGGTTACAACGTGCATTCAAGGAAATCAAAGATCGAGGCATAGATTTTTCAGCCCTTGTAACAGACAGACATTCTTGTGTGAAGAAATTCATGAGAAAAAAAATCCTACTAAAAAGCACTACTTTGATGTTTTTCATGTAGCAAAATGTGAGTACAATATTTTGGCACATTAAAAACCAGGGACTTGGAGGAAACTTTCAAAAATGGATGTTTCAGTCTTGGAAATTAATTAAAAAAATTGTGTAGAGGTCTGGCTTTTTTGACAACTGCCGATGGTCGTGCCTATAGAAAATTCAATAAATAAATATTTAGACCCTTCTTTGGTTTCCTGAGGAGATTGTAGCTCTACTGCCAAGGGTTTGCAAGTACCATCAGTCCTGGGTTTTGATTTATGATAATGGCACAGTTGTGAATTATCAATTTACTATTCTAGCTATTGGAAAAAAAGTGAAGAAAATCGTGAAAAAGAAAAAATCTTCTGAAGTAAATGCCTGGGTTCCATCAATCAAAAACCATGTTTACTGGTGCGCAAGCTCGAGCAATGGTAATGAAAAACTTGTCAAAGAGAAATGGCTTTCACTGTTGAATCATTTAGTCAATAAGCATGATGGTCATGGGACTTTGTATAAGAAATGTTCACATGGACCCATAGAGCGTAATTGGTTGAAGAAAGGTCGGTCTGGTATTTGTGGAGTAAAACATGACAAATTTTCTTTGAGAAAAATTTTTCCAGCTTTCAGTCACTCTATCTGGCATTCATCTGTTTACAGGAAGTGCTGGATACAAAGAGTTAAAAGATAAACTGACAAAACCACAACTTGTCAAAGATATATGCAAACTATCACCTTCACAGGATACAAGCCACCTTGAGTCATTTCACAATATGTGTAATGCAATTCTGTTTGTCATTCTGTTTCCATTTTTCAACTGTTTTTGAATCCTGTAAAAAATAATTAAGAAATGATTTTTTCCCCAGGGTACTTTTAGCTGCAATTCATTTCAATGAGAACACAGGCAAAAAACAAATGGAGACCAAACAGGGTGAAAAAAGATGGAAAGTATCCTATCTGAAATATAAGACGTCAGGGGTTGTTAAGCCTATCAAGTCAAAAAGCACATATGGTTAGTTGAAATGGTGAATTAAGCCGTTTTCACTGATTTGTTTGGTTTTTTTGGTTATTTAAAAAAACACACTCTCATTGTGGTTTTTGTTACCAAGGTTACGTCAGGGAGATTATGGGAAGAGCAATCAAGAGAAGGCAAAAACTTTCTACACATGCTACAGCCAAGAAAGATACTGCTGCACATTTAATAAGTCCTGAGCCACTAGCTGCAGCTTTTCAAAAAGAAGAAAAAGGTGAACTCGTCAAGAAACACAAAGCAAGATTTGCTCCTGCAAAACAAAATGCTGTTAAGCTGCAAGAAGAACAGCAGCGTAAGAAATCAAGAAAAAGAAAAGTCAGCGAGGCAGCGATTGGAAGCAGGCGCAAAAAGGTCAGAAAATGAATTTTGAGTGGTCTCTGAAAAAAAGTGTTGTTCTCTTTTATTTTTAAGTAGTTTATATGTAAACTTTGGAATTTGTATTAAATGTTAACACTTTTGTTAAATTAGTGCTTGATGCAAGGATTTTATAGAGTCAATTCACAGACTTCTGCAAAATTTCCCAGCATTATTTAACCTTGCCTGTTCTTCTGGCTGTTTACTATGTCTGACCTAGGGTTACCTTGCATCAAGCACTTGTACATAGATTTAGATACCTCATCTATAATTTACCTTGTTAATTTCAGGCTAATGATCTATGTCAGGAAACTTGAAACCTGTATAAGCCTCTGATGGATTGATTTTTTAAATCTCTTTTTTAATGTTAATGATGTGATTTAATTTTTTTACTTTATTAGAATTAGAAATAGGCTGGTGGTCCATCAGTGCCATTACCATTCATGACACCAGAGTCATGGCCCATCAGTGCCATATCCCACAATGCTTTTCAAGACCCAAGAACTGGCGGGAAATTTATCGATTTACACACATTTACAATTCTCGCACAAAACCAACATTCAAACTCAGATTGGCAAAATGATAGTGAATTAAAAGAAGACTTGAGAAAATATGTCTCTCAAAACCTGAAGCGCAAAGAAATATTAGATTTTGTGAACAGAGGTTATCCAAAGTATGCGTGGAGCTTTCAAGTCTATGCAGAAGGCTCAATTTTTGAATAAAGTTTATCAATGGTGACATTGATGTGGATTGAGTACGAGAGGTTATAAGAGAGGAGATGGACAGTCCTGATTGTTGTCTTGGGTATCGCGCTCTGCACAAGAAGGTTCGGGAGGTCCATGCCCTAAATATCCCAAGAAGACTCATTTATGCAGTTATGCAGGATGTGAATCCTGCAGGCTTGCAAGCAAGAGGTTATGCTGGAAAACCAAACAGGCCTAAAAGAAACAGCCCTTTCAGTGCAGAGGTGAGCTATAATCTTGAATTTAAATTTCATATTTTAAGTCCTTTCAACCGGTGTTTTGCCCTCAAGAAAGTAGATTCATCTCAAAAACCAACTTGGGGTAGAGTTCATTCTAAAGAGTAGATAGCTTATTTCCATAAATATCTTGTTTCAGGGCTCAGACTTCACAATGTCTCTCGTTGGCCATGAAAAGCTATGTGACTTTCGAAAATTGAGGCAATAACAAACTTCAAGATACTGTGAGGAGTGAAATTTTTTTTCGCAGATAAATAGTAGTCGAATTATCAAAGAAAGCTACTGGGCGAGGGCAACTCTAAAACAATTAACTTGATTCTTTTTTACAAGGCAATCTAGTTTTGCAGCATTCACCATGTTTCAAAATTTAGCTAATGTACCACCTTAAGTGACATCATTATTATCCAATGTTCCACTTGCATGATTTCTAAGGACTTTTTTTTCCAAGGTAAACATACATTTTGTAATCTTTTTGAAATGTTTCCATTTCTGTTGCAATTTGTTTGAGCTCATACTACAAGTTGACTGGACTAATAGTTTGATCCCTGATCTAGAAGAGCCGATGAATCATGGCTGCCAAAGGATTTTATCTGTAAGCACTTTCAGTATTTAATTTCAATTATGTTATCTACGTAAAGCATGCTTTGCGCATTGAAATCTTTTTTTCTTTTAAGTAGGAATGCCTTGAGTTTTACTTCATTTGATCAACTATAAAAACCAGCTGGATGAATTTCTCAGCCTATTTTTCCAAATATGAGGGGGAAAGAGAATACATGTAGCAATTACGGGTAGTCATTATCAGAGCATGGGTAGAAGTTTCTCTGCAGTCTTTCAAATTAGGGCGAAAGAAAGAAGCACACTACAATTTCTAAACCAGAAAACGTTTTAGCAGGTGCAAATTAACATGCACAATCTTTATCTGGTTCCACATTTTTCAATTATTGTCTCTTGGCAAGGGCGTGTACATTTATTTTGCACATGTAGGACAAAATGGATGTAGTAATTACGAGTGGATATAGTTATTTCCATATAAGCAACATTGACCTGCTATTTCCAGTTTCACCAGGTGCAAACTAATGTGCAGTAAAAGGATTCTTTTTATCATTAGCAAAGAAACGCATTAAATTTTGTGGAACCCTTTTGTTTGACACAGATGTGTCCTTAGGAGATCCCCTGCACAAAATAACGTTGATTAACTATCATATGATTTTTAATACCCCCCCCCCCCCAGTTGGATGCATATAAAACGTGAGAATTTTGTGATAAGGTCAAAATGTAAAAAGGGAATTTTGGTGATATGTCAGAATGGAACCAAGTAGAGAGTCAACACCGAAAAAATAAGCGAATATATATCACCATTATTTAGTTCTAAATATTGTGTTGTTTGCCAAACTAGTATAGACATGTAAAAAATGCAAAAGACAATGTACTGAAATTGTGGAAGAATGATGTAGAAAAGACATCAGCTGGTAGAAACATTGAATTGTATCTGGATGTAACATTAACTGAGATGGATTTTAAGGTTCTTTGTAAATCCTGCCACCGCTGTATTCAAACTGCTCTGGGTAACCAAGAGAAAAGAGAGAAAACCCGTTACCAAGGAAGAAAAGATAATGTGGAAAAGTATCTTTGTAGATCTGTAAAAAGGGGTTTGCCAAGTGACACTGTTCTAACATCTGAATCGAAAAGAGTATGAGAAATTGTAAGAGAAAAACTAAAGTTGGATTTACATGCAACAGATGGTATACCATGTCAACTGTTCTTAAACAAATCTAACAACTTCTTTGAAGCGAAAAGAACAGAATGTACAATGGTGGTAAGTATATAAAAAACTGCGCTTCTATGTTTGCTGTGTATAAAATTGAAGGTCTATTTAAGGGAGTTTAACAGCAAGGTAACTACAATAAGTATACATTGAGCAGGTTCTTCTAATCAATCAAATCAATCAATTGACAACATCATGAAGTCGTTTGACACTCAATCAAATGTACACTCCCAATCAGGCCAGCACAAGATGTTGAAGATGTTATAGCACTTGCTCTACACCTCAAAGAAAAAGAACTTTTGATATGCAAACCTGGAAGAAAGTACGAAGCATTTCTTGATTTTCCGGAGAGCATTATGAGTAGGTTGGACATAACGTTATTAAAGGTATGGATGACAGAGAAGGTAAAAAATTTTGCATTTTTAACATATATAGTACATAGCTGAACTGTTTATTATTCTGATTATTGATATTACATGATTGTTTAAAAACTATGCTTAATATAAAACGTTGGCTTCTTATATGCATTGTTTTTCATAACAATTTCAAAAAATTCGTGTGAAAATATCAGAAGTTTTATGCAGCTTAAATATATGAAGTAATAATAACTTTCAATAATAACATTGCACCTATATGAGTCAGTCTGTATCTACCTCATCATTTGAATCAAGTGCATAATTTGCTCTGCGTTTTGTTCTGCTTACTACTACTGCATCGCTATCATCTGTGTCAGAATTAGAACTACTTTGACCAGTGTCCGTTGCGTTTGAATCATCGGACTCATGAAGTGTACTTTTTTCGCTCGGTACTAAAATATTACCTAAGGCATTTAGATTCCTTATCAAGAAGCTTAATCTAAGTCTTTGGATTATATTTAAAATTTTTGATACAAATTGCTTTTTGAGCAAACTAGTTCGAAGCCATATCAAGTTTTCATCATATAAAGTGTTGACTTTGAATACAATCTCGCTGATAGCTCTAAGACGAAATCCAGTGATGATATTGCTACCAACAATTTGATTTGATGCTGTAGCTACTTCTGCACTTGTAAGCGACATTTATTCTTCCACAAATAGTTCTTTGCCGGTGTAAGATAAAGTTTTTTCTGGTACTTCATCAGTGTTGAGTCTGCTTATTTGGAGTTTCTGACAGTATTCTTCTATAGAAGATAGAGTTTGATTTATGGTGGCTACATCACATGTTTTACATTTGCAACTGTAACATAGTTGTAACACTGTTGTAACATAGGTCACAGCATGCATGTCCTAATGAAGGACGTTAAATAGCACTTCGCCCGAAATATTTGAAAAAGCATTTGTCTTCTGCAACCATCCTTGTTTTAAGAGTAAATTTTCATTGCAGGACTTGTATTTGCTGATGTTCATCGCAGGAAACAAACCAGTACAGCATTGCTGTTGGCTTCATCACGGCCAGCCCTGCTGCTTTCCTACACATAATCGTCAATGTTACCAGGAGGTCCATAATGAACTACTAAATGCAATCCTCTACAATCGATTCCCATCCCAAATGCTGTAGTTGCAAAAACGACACGAACCTTTCCTTCTCGCATCCCATAGATTTTATAATATGATCTTTAACATCATCATCTGTCTCGACATGAAACATTGCACATGGTCTTGTCTCATAGCTTGGGTAATCATTTTTAAACCCAATGTCGAATTCGCGAAATTGTTTACAATTGTCTACAATGTTTATGGCTCTGGCAGAATACAATGACTCTAGATGTTTCATAGCCATGTTCCCTAACATCATCAATTAACGACTGAAATATTTTACATGGATCATGTTTTTCGGTTTTCAGTATAGCATAACGAATATTATTTCAATCTGGCATTTCGACTATTCTTTGCACGCAATGCATTTGTAAATTGATAATGATATCTTTCTCGACACTTGGCAAGGCAGTAGCCATCAAAGACACAAATGGTATTCTTCTGCTTGTACAAACAAGTGAACGAATTTCTGATAGCTTTGAGTAATGTTCTCTGAATGCCTTAGTTTATTTCCCATTCACACCCCTAAAGAATTAAACATTACAAAATCTGAATTAAGATTCTGTTTCATAAGTTTCACAAAATACAGCTAATTATATGGATATATCTGACAAACTATTTTACAATGCAATGTCCCTTGTCAATAGCAACACAAGCTAAACGTTCTCTTAGTCCTGCATTTAGAAATATTGATCGGTAAAAATCACCAAGGATCGCTTCAGGAGATGCCAACAAAATGGAACAGTTTTCAATTTTGGTGTCTGATTCTTCATTTTTTCTTGCTAAACCAGCCTGTTCGCTTTTTTGTGTTAAACGGCAAACTTGCATGCCTTTGCTTCGTAGTTTATGTATTTGCTCCCTCATAAGAGATATCAAAGGCTGTACTACAATTACAATAGAGTTTGATTTCTTCCCCTCTAAAATCTCCTTCACTTTAACGTCTTTTTCCAGCCCATCCAGTTTTCTATTAGTTAAAATGTTGTATAAACCAAATGCGAAAGGAGATGGCTGATAAACAAGGGATTTCCCAGCCCCAGTTGGTTGGGACAAAAATACATCTCTACCGTCCAATAACTCAGTTATTGCCTCAATCTGAAAATCTTTCAGTGAGTCGATTAGATGTTAGACTTTTCTTACTCGAAGGATAGGGTCGCTTAATTTGTTTCAAGCGGTCTTTTGGGTTCTCTATGTTTTCTCGGAACATCTTTCTGCAGCAGTTGGCTTTGCTTTGCCGGATCTTTTTCTTTACCACATTATGTAGCCTTTTATAAGTCGACCATTCACTTTCACAACCGCTCAGCCTTGCTTTCCGAAGATGGTAATCCCTTTCATGCATTTTTTGTTTTATTTCTTTAGTTAGCCAGGTGCAGCTGCGCCCTCGTTTACGTCTTTCAACATAAGGGGTGTGGCGATCAATCACTGACGTTAGCTTTTGCTTAAATAAATCCCAAGCTGCGTTATTCTCTTGCTGATTTATCCAGCCTGTAAGACCTTTAATTAATTAAGCCATCGAATTAACGTTCTGCAAGTCATTTTTGTACGCTTCTTTGTTGTTTTCCAAAAATCTCGTGTTAGAATTTTCCTGGAGGCGAACTTTTGCACATGCATTTTTCTGACAATTCCCGAGAGATGATGATCAATAAATGGATTGGGATGGACAATAGAATTGCAAATCTTGGTTTTATCTGTTGTTGCAATAATGTCAATCAGCTTTTTTGTTGTCCTTGTTGTCCTCGTTGGTGATTGAATAATTTGCTTGAATCCATTGTTTCCTATGACATCCTTGATGTCTTTATGACCACTAGGGACAAGGTAGTTGCAATTAAAGTCACCGGCAAGAATGGCTTCTTTGTCTTCACTTGTTGCTAATTCGAGCATTTCTTGGAGTTTCATTGTGAAGTTTCTGTCTCTGTAGGCCGAGTTGTTGGTGGGTCTATAGGCAAAGCACAGCAAGATGGGTCTTGATTTTACGATGAAAATTTCAATCCAAATGGCTTCCAGTCCAGGAGATTCAAGATCTCTCCTTCTATGATGCTGAATGTCGCTGCGTATATAACAGAGAAAGCCTCCGTAGTGACCTTTTCCTCTGTCTGCCCGCTCAAGAGTGTACCCATCATTATACAGCTCCTCATATAATATAGAACTGTGCAAGTGGGTTTCAGTTAGGCCATACACATGGATGTTTAGATGCTTGCCTGTTAGCAGCAATTTCACTTTCTCTCTTTTACAAAATAAGCCATTTTTGTTTTGGTGGAATAATTTAAGACCTCGTTTCTTACTACAGAATCTGCTAAGCTCTTTGTGCGCTCTCTCCTCCGGGGTTTCACTCTCTAAGTCGGGAAAATTGTCAACACTACAAGTTTTGCAATAAAGTTCTTCTGAGTTATTAACAAAACGATCTGACATACACTTCAAGTGTGACTTATGCTTGCAGTTGAAGCAAACCGCTTTGCTCTGGTTCTTTCTAATGCATTTTGAGCAAGATGGACAGTTAATACTCTTCGGGCCAGGGCAGGTTTCTATATCACCCACCAATAACAACAACAAGGGGAGAACACATCACGTGCGAATGAAAGTAGCTTTCCCTTGTTGGAATTGCCATATCGAGGAGTAAATAAAACATTCTTCTACATCATTGGATACTTGGTAGATTTCCCAATAACAACATGATGATGAATTTGTTAAGCTTGGCTTTTTAACAGCAAATACTACGACTGCAAGGACGAAGATTTTCAGCGTGACTGCTTCGAACGCCATCTTGAAGCCATCGAATAGAGAGCCATCTTGAAGGCATTGAATAGTTGAGATGATAGTTTAGATGTTATTCCTGAGATGTTTAAAATTAGTTCTGAATGGATGTTATGGATATTAGTTTGATGTTATAGATATTAGTTCTAAGTAGATGTTGAGAATTCGTTATAAATAGATTTTACCTGTTGTATGAGAGTTTTAAAATTTATTATAAATAGGAGTTACAATTTGAGATTTAAAGCACCCTTTTCTTTGATATTATCTGGAGTAAGCGGAACAGGAATTGTAAGATTAAGTTTGTGAGATTATATAAGTTTAAGTTTGAAAAGAGATTTTTAAAGAAGGTTGCTTGCAAAATTATACTGAAGAAATATTCAAGATCAGTAAAGTCTTTAAAGGAAGATATCTACTAATGTATGAAATTGAAGATCTGCAAGGTGAAAAGATAGTTGGTCGTTTTTTACAAAGAAAAGCTACGGCATGTGTATCTTCCAAAAACATTTGTTGTTGAGCAAGTGTTGAAAACTAAGAAAAAAAGAGGCGAAAACTTCTATTTAATCAGCTGGAGAGGTTATCCTCCCAAATTTGATGAGCGGGTAGACAAAAATCAATTGGAGACAATATGATTGATGAAAAATTTGATTTGGTTCTTCCCTTGGGATTTGCTACCGATAGAATGAAATTAGTAGATTTCACAGTTGATTTACCTCACGCATTTCAATTAAACAATAAAAGAAAATGGGAAATGGCATTGTTGCAAATGACGTTGCTTGATACAGGAGAACAATCACTGCAAGATAAATATTGGTTTTCACTAGCAAATGAGTATGTAACAGTCACGGGTGAAGAGGGGAAATTGCTTTCTTGGGGTATATATAACTTTTTTAATGAGAGAATCTACCTTGATAAAGGATTTATTGAAACACGCTATAATACTCTCATGTATCATGAATTCAAAAGACTTTTTAATGACAGGTCATTGAATTTCCCCGAATTTACCAGTCCACTGCTCATAAAATTTTCAAGACCTTTGGCTTATTTTCTCGTTTTACAAGATCAAATGAATTACGCTTTGCCAAATGGCTCAATGTTGAAATACTTTGAATCAAGAGTTCTGTTAGCATGCAACCTCACCAGGCTATGTATCTGATTGTATATAAGAAGAAGGCAGATGGTGACCCGCTAACCAGAGGAAAGATGAACTGTTTGAGCAGAATAAAGGAGGGTGTTCATCTAAATCGAACATACATTGAAAAATATAGAATGAGATCTATTGGAAAGCAACTATGTTGCTGGTATCAAGAAAAGGCGAGTTTTGAGAAATCTAACATTTTACGATACAGATTATGATACAAGTGCTGATATACGCTCCACAGAATATAATTTTTACACCACTGGAGAGTTTGCAGTTTCAACAAATTGCAATAAGATTGGTAAATGATGATGGGAATCCTATAAAATTAATATCTCTCTATTCCATAAAGCAAATTGGAGAAAAATCACTAACAGTTAGAATAAGATTGGTAATATGAATGTAACTTTAAATAATAG
>JACTAT010000006.1:5466547-5642069 GCA_014526335.1 Chrysaora quinquecirrha
TTATATTTAAAGTACTTAAAAATTTGATGAAACGCATTTTATCTCTGTTTTTACCTACCTTGCTCTTTATTCATATTTCATTATTACAATGCAGAATTTCACATCATTTTGTTGACATATAAATATATATGCTATTTCTAATATACTTAATATATGGTAGAAGGTGTGGGGGCAGGGGATGTAGAAAAGCCAAGAAAGTAAAAACCCATGCAGAAGAGAACAATAGGGCAAAAAAAAAAGAGGGGAAAGACGGTGGGCAGGGGGTAAAAAGGTGTGCAGGGGGGGGGATAAAAACAAAAACTGAGAAACTGACAACCTATGCTGAAGAGAAAAACAGAAGGGAAATATAAATAAAAGGGAGTATTAACAGATGGAGTTTTCTTAGTTTGAATTAAAAATACTGGGAGATACAGTATGTCACAACAAAATAATATGTAATAAAACTCTAGGCTAATAAGGATTCATTTCAGGAAATACACAAGTGCTGTACTTTATTTAATTATCCATATTTTGTGATCTCTGTAATTTCATGATTTCCTAAACCCATTAACTCGATATTGCTGATTGCCCACCTTCTCAAAGAAATCTAAATTAGGCCATTGCCCTTCTTTCAGAAAGCCTTGGATATCTGAAGGTTTTCTAACATATTTCTTGCTCAGATCTGTGGTGGCCTTAGGTGTTATTTAAATGCCTATATTTCGTGATATTTGTCTGATATTTCATTCATAAAGGATGTTTTACTAGCAGCCGAAGATCTACCTAAGAATGTAGTTAGTGTTAGGCCCTATCAAACAACAAATTTCATCTGCTTATATGGCTAAAATATGTAAACAAAACTTACCTTAGATGAAGAACAAGCCTTGCTTGATTACTTAAAAATGAAAACCTTGAGTTCTTCAAAACATGAGACGCAGAAAAATACTCTGACTTCATGAAGTGAACTGTGAGTAAATTGCCGCCATTCGTTAACGAACAGGCAAATGTAACGAATGACCATCTGGCTAACAGGCACACTATTTAATGCCACCAGGGTACCATTTGCCTCAGCGAATCAAATCAATTAATATGTAGTGGTATCGTTTGCTTTAAACCAGTCATTGCGAATCATCATGTTCCAGTCCAGAAAATTTAGAAAAGCATCAGACATTATGTCAGACCTCCCAAGCTGTTGAATATCCTACAGATACAGAATTAAAGTTTGAACAATTCAAGTATCAGAGCTGGCTACCATTGATCATCTATGCAGATACTTAATCCATTTTAGAAAGCTTAAACAAAGGAGCTGCTTATCAAGAACACAAGCTGATTAGTTATTGCATATATGTCAAGTCCATTGATGGCATATTAGATAGCAACAACCGTTAGAATGCTATACTGGCGAAGACTGCATGGAGGTGTTGATGAACAGATTGGATAAATGGAATGAGCAAATCCGAACAGTGTTCAAGAAAACCATACCGATGATTAGATTAACAGCCATTTAATGATACAGTAGACAGAAACACCACGGCGCAAGACACAAAAGACAACTGTGTTTTTAATTTGCTAATATTTCGCCCTGCCAAGCAGGGCTTCTTCAGAGTGTGATCAAATACAAATTTTTTAACAGTATATACAGGCAATTATTTTGAATTATGGTTGGTGAGATCTGATTGGTGGTATGTTTGATGCTTCGCAGTGGCAAGGTATGGGATGAAGATGTGCATGTTGTTGTAATAAGGATATAAATAATGATAATAATCATAATGGTGAAATGATAATAAAATTGATAATTATAAAATATTGTTATTTTAAGGAGGAAAAAAATTAATATCCTTGATTATTATAATAGTTATAAGTTTAAAAATAGTGAGGTAGTGAATAGACAGGCAGCGAAGAGGACAAGGTTAAAATTGGTTAGCAGTCAGTGGTCCTGTTAAGTCCGTGAGGTGCCAGAGTGTTAGCTAGGCCAATGAAGTACTGTTCTTTGGCTCTTCTAACACTCTCTCTTTTGTTGTGTAGTTGTAGTATCGGTAAAATTTGTAGATCGTCAACTGTGTGTTCGGGTTTACAGAAGTGATCTGCAACCCCGGATTTGTCATGTCTTTTGTTGATGATGTCCCTACGGTGCTCGTTGAGTCTGTCTCGTAGTTGTCTTCCTGTCTGTCCAATGTACTGGCAGTTATTGCCCCTGTTCTGTAGACACCGCAGGCATTGTATTACGTAAATTACGTTAGTTGCAGTCCAGTCGCTGTTTGATGTTAAATGTTTTATCTTTGTTAGTGAATGTAACAGTTGTTGCCCTGTCCAGTATGTGTGTACATGTGTTGCAGTTGTGTTTAGACGAGCATTTGTGTACGCCCTGGGAATCGTTGCTGATGCCATTTTTTATTTTAGCACGTACCAGGTGATCCATAAGGCTTTTCGTCCTTCTGTAGCTGAGTACCAGTGGTTGGGGGAAAGCTTCTTTGCAGTTTGCAGTCGTCAGAGTTCTGTAGTATGCTGTAGTGTTTAGTAAGTATTTGACCCAATTTAGGTAACCCTGGGTGGTAGGTTACCACAAAAGGAGTCCTGTTGTTCTGTCGCTTGTTCTTTGTCCTTAAGCTGTCTTGTCTTGTTATAAGAGAAGCTTTCCGTATTTAGTTACATACATGTTTGTGTCTGTAGCCTCTGTTCGTAAGGTAATTATATTCTCTGAACATTTCACAGTTGTTGTTCCATTAATTAATTGTTTTCTCATAATTAATCATTTTCTTTAGTTTGGAAAGATCACGTTTGTTTTTCGCACAGAGATGTTGTTTGGTTTATCAGCCTCTACTTTAGATTTCTTACTCTTCCTTTTTTGAGATTATGAGTTTAATATGTTTAGCATCATATAATGGGTCAATAATGTTTGCATCAATGTCTTAACAATGAATGCAGTTTTCAAAAGCTTCATCACATTTAGAATGTAATTTTGATTGTCTACAGAAAGAACGCCTCTTGCATCAACGCCTGTGACATCTGCTACACCTGTTGCACCTGTTTCTGGAGCTGCCGAAGTTCTTTTGCCCATAGACATGGGGAGGAAGTAGTGGAATTGCAGCACTGCTCAAGCACATTGGATGGAATCTGAAATGAAGGAATTTGGGCTCTATCCTGGCAAAATCAACTACAACCAGCCAAGCTGCTGGGAAGGAAAGTCTTCGCTGAGGATACCTCCAACACCTGAGTTGAAGAAATGCCATCCGTCTGCTTTACCACAGCCTGACCCATTCTACCTTTACCCTATGTTTGTTTGGGCGCCTGAATCTGTTTGTAAGCCACTATGTCCCTCACTCCCTTGCATCAATAAGGACTGCCATGGTCATGCTAAACGAAAAGGTCTTCGCAAGCCTTGTGTTGTTGTTGCAGAGGCCGGGCAGTACTACATTTTTCAAAGGAGCTGATGTGTGACAATAGTGAGAATCAACCATGGTCTTCTGATTCACCGAAATATATGCCTCTCCTGCCGGACTGCATTCCAAACATGTTTCCTGCCTACATGACATACAGGAAGGCAATTGATATTGGTCTTGTCGACAGAATTCGTAGCAGTGGAAGAAGTCGTGCAGATGTAGCAAATGAGGTGAATGAGTTGGCCTTTAGAGTGTTAGACAGCAAACTCGTCATGGCAATCTTGACATTTACCTGGGTCTTTGATGTGAACGCTCCCAGCGTCAAATTTGGAGACTTTTCTGACACCAATGGGTATTGTGGGGTCACAGTTTCACCAGAGTTTATCACAAACTACCTTGTGAGTGATTATGAAGAGCAGAAATCCACCCTGTACAATCTGCTGAAGGGTTCCTTTGGTTCGTACATTCGCTCTGACCACACAAGATCGAATTTGACAGTGGTGCAGTGTGGAGCCACACTTTCATCAATGAGTTCTGGGAAATTGTCAGTTAGGTCATGTTTGATGCAGAATCCAAAAAAGCATTGGAGTCTTGCTACACTGGCCTTGGGAGGAGATATACGCTCCTTCAAGTGGAGAAGCCAAAATTCAGATGGGTCGACAAATGGTGCTGTGTTTCCCCGTTGCTTTGTTCACCATCACCGAATACAGGAGAGCTTCTTTGGGATGATCTGGAAAGAGCAGTAGACATCAGTTTGCTCATCAGAGTGCATGTCGGCAGCATTTGAGCGGTGAGATTACAAAACTTCTGGATGCCTTTCATTGCATTGGTCAACTTGGCTGCTGTTGTTCATCTGAAGCTCATTCAGCATACCCATGGTTTATAGTGCTGCTTTCAAATGCAATCTTTTTAGTTGATGAAAGTGATCTGCAAGCACCTCGTTCAGCTCGATGCAGTTTGGGCTCGATGCAACGACATTTCTGTCCTGCATCTTGGCAGGCTTGAAGCCACACAACCTCGCCCGATAGCCCCAAAGCCTGTGGAAGCTGCTTCAACTCCATCAGCCAGAAAGACAAAGGCAAAAGTAGAAGCACGTGCCCCTTAGCCTGTGATTGGTCTTCTCTGTTCCTATTGCAATTAGCCAAAAGCAAAAGGCTCTGGAGTTGGCAACCTTTACGACACTATCATACGGAAAGGACAACCGTGCTTTTAGTACTGTCCTGCCATAATGGCTGATAAATATGGGACTCCAAGAACCATGTCATCACAGGAGTTCATGCAGACGGAGCACTTCCAAGACGCCTACAAAGCTATCATTTACAGGTGAGAAGATGAGAAGCTAAAGAAAGCTGCCAGTGTGGCAAAACGCCTGGAGAAAGGTTGGAAGAAGCCCAATTTCATTAAGCTTGTTAGATGTGTTCACTTTCAGGGATAAATTTTCTTCACCAGAAAGTAGTAATGCATTGAAATTATGTTTCATTGCTTTTGGCGGAGATGAAGAATCGCCATTTGAAGCATCTAAACTACATTTTTGAAAAGTTATTGATAATGTGAAGCGTGTTTATCCCTGTTAAGGTGAACACTTATTTACATAGACATTAATTATAGGGTAGTTAGTTGGGTTCATATTAGTAGCTAATTATCAGTCATGTTTCTTGTAGTATTCTGTACATATAAGTAGTTAGAAGTTCTGTATCTTGTATATAGCAGTAGTAGTAGTTCATTACAATATTCAGCACTATTTAGCGACACTTCAGAAAATCTACTACAGCGTTGACTACTGAGCAGGTTCTAATGAAGTTCATTTACAAAAGAGCTGCTTCATTATTCAACTCACAAGGAATAGTGAGTCCTGTTGCAGTCACAGCCAAGGTGGTATTTCAGGAATTATGTATTGACAAGTTAGGATTGGATGATCCACTCTCACAAGATAAAGCATCCATATGGTATAAATGGCTACAGGATCTAGTAGAGGTAGGGAGAATATCCATTCCTATGTGTATGTACGATGAGAGAGAAAGAGAAGTACTGTCATGTCAACTGCATGGATTCGGAGATGCAAGTAAAAAGGCGTGCTTTGCAGTTGTCAATTTGGTTTATGAAACTATCACAGGCATTTATAGCAAATTGATATGTTCGAAGACACATGTTGTGCCATTGAAAAGTCTCCCAATACCTAGATTACAGCTAATGTCGGCTAGAATTCTAGCAGTATTAATGAACACTGTTTATAACGCCCTCTGTTCCCAAGAAAAGATAGACTTAGTTAGATTCTGGCTAGATAGCAAGACCGTGTTATATTGGATCTTCAATAATGGCAATAGGAAACAGTTGGTGCAGCATAGAGTTAACGAGATTTTGACTTTGTCTAAGAAAGATTCTTGGGGACATGTGGGTGGGTTAGATAATCTGGCAGATCTAGCATTTAGGGCTGCAACTGCAAGTCAGCTTAGAGACAGTAAACTGTGGTGGGAAGGCCCACATTGGTTCACAAAAGGAAAAGAAGAATGGCCAAAAAGTTTATGTTCGGAAGAATCAGATGATGTGAGTGAAGAGAAAAAGAAGGCTAATGTATTGAGTGTTGTAACGGAAAGAGTATCTACTGTAAGTAATGTCATAGATATAAATAGGTTCAACGCATTAGGAAGACTTCCCAGAGTCACAGTATTTGTGGAATGGTTCATTGCCAACGTAAAGCTTAAAAGAGCAAAGAAGAGATGATAAAGGACGGCCTGAGTGTATGTGTGAGATAGAACAGGCAGAGCAAATGTAGATCAAGGATGAGCAAAATGCATTAAGCAAAGAACAGGATTTTACGAAAACTCATATTAATCTTTGAGTTAAAGATGTGAACAGAATACTTGGGTGTCACGGAAGATTAGAGAATTCAGATCTGCATATAGTCGAAATTTCCAGTAATATTACCGAGAGATCATAGATTTACTCTAATTTGATTATATTAGAGTGAACGATACAGTGCATCACTGCAAACTCAGATCAACACTGGCGGAATTAAGGTTTAAAATTTGGGCTACAAAGGGTATACAGTATGTTAAAAGGATAATAAAAGATTGCTTCATTTACAGAAAATTTGAAGGAAAATCGTATGGTTCTCCACCATCAGCCCCTTTGCCAGAATTCAGAGTAAAAAAAGCTCCACCCTTCAGCAAATGTTGGCGTGGATTTTGCAGGTCCTTTGTTTTTCAAAGATAAGGAAGGTACAAATAAATGTTATATCACTTTGTTGTCTTGCCGTGTCACAAGAGCACTGCATCTTGATCTTGTCAATGATTTAAGTATGACTACGTTTGTATGTTGTTTGCGTAGATTTTGCTCAAGAAGAGGTGTACTCTCTATGATTGTTTCTGACAATGCATTCAAATTGACAGCGAAATTACTGGATAAACTATCTAAGGATCAGAAAGTTGCGGTATATTTAGAATCTAAGCAGATAACTTGGAAATTTAATCTAGAGAGGTCCCCATCGTGGGGAGGCCAGTTCCAGCGAATGGTATGGCTGGTCAAAAGATGCTTGAGAAAGGTCCTAGGAAACGCTAGGCTTTCATTTGATGAATTGATGACTGTTCTTACTGAAATTGAGAAGACGTTGAATTCAGGACCGCTTACATATCAGTATGATGAGTTAGGATTTAAAGTATTAACCCCATATTATTTAATGTTTGGGAGAAGATTGCCATCTTTAGTGGATCAGTTTGATTGCAGTGTCAAAGATAGTGATAATGAGTATTGTCTTTTTAAAAGATTTGCGTATTTAATTAGTAAATAAAGCCACTTTCGGAACAGGTTTCATAGGGAATATCTTGTAAGTTTTAGAGAAAGACATAAAATGGGGTCGAAAGAAGAAAGACAAATTTGAATTGGAGACATCGTGGTGATTGAAAAAAACAATGTTAAAACGGGAAATTGGAAGATCGGAGAAATTGAGGAAATAATTATTGGGAATGATGGTGTAATTAGAGGCGCATAGGTGTGCGCAAAGGAGGTAGAGGTAAGGCAGATATATTATGCAGACCTCTGCAAAAACTTTACCCTTTGGAGAATGCTATTATTACTGTAGGTGAAGATGAGAGGAAAGGTAACAACTGTGAGAATAAGAGTGGAGAAAGTGTAGTGCGTGAGAGCCCCAAGGGTAGACACCCTACCACCAGGGATGCGGCCAGGGATGTGCAGTGGAAGTCCAGGCTTATGCTTGACTCTGCTTGAGTCATAGAGGGGGGATTGTTGGGAAAAACCCCTGATCTCACACTGCACAGCTCAACCTTATTGTTGTTTATTTTATCGTTATTCTTTGTGCTTGTAAGTGCTTGCTTATTTTGATTTGTTCATTGATTCTTATGCCTACAGGTTTGGTATACTTTATTAATCATACTATTTTTTCTTTCTTATTATTATTCGAATTATTGAACGTAAGAACCTCAATCGTGAATCATTGTTTCGCCATTAATTCACACTGCTTCTTGGAAATATATGAAACTTTAACACATCAATACGATTTCTTCTTACAATTTGTTCTGGCAACCAAGATTTATTATTACAGGGACGCACGTAGCAACTTTGCTGAGGCATATTTCAAGAAGTTTTGTTAGTTTTAGATGTAAACAAGGATTTCACTCTCAACAAGAGACATGAGAGAAAAATTTGAAGTCGAAAAAGATAAATTGGTAGAAAAAGTAGGGAAATATCTGAGTCATTAAGAGGATGGGCTTGACTCCACTAACCAATTGAAATTACTAAGTGGCATTCACCGTCTCTCTAACCAATAAAATGCTTTCTAGATGCTTTCTGCGAGGTCATCCTTCTTCTGCACATGGTTTTCTTTTGACACTATGCCTGTGACGTACCATCCATAATGGCGCTATAAACTGAAAAAAGGCGAGCAGTAAAAGCCTTGAGAAGAACTTGCTGAAAGGGATGATCATTGGAAACACAGCAAGAGCCAGACTGAAAACAAGACTGAGCGACAACATCAAAGATATTTTTGGGCTGACAATGGTGGAAATAAAAGCACGAGTTCAAGTTAAGTGGTGGAAGATGGTGAAGAGGTTCATGGTTGCTCAGTCATGAACCTACCGTTTAAGGCAATGAAAAACTGCTTTGAGTTGTTGCCATATTTTTTTTGGGGGCTGAAAGTTTAACACCAATCCTTTGTTTCAATCTAACTGATGATAATAGAATATACACTTACGTTCGATAAGTATTGCACCACCTTTCTCAAAATGGCGGCTAGCTGTGGCTCTCGGCCTAAAGCAAGCTATTTTCAAAACAACAACAACAGGGCTCAGGAGCCTCATGACTAACGATTTTGGCGGGAAAATATTCGCCATTTTACTGGCTTTCCGTTAGAATTAAAAGTAACGAACAGTTAAAATGTTTTGATAGAGAAATTCATTCAGAAGTTGGAGCAGTTTCATCCAGTTTCTTACAAAACTGGATTGGCTGGCCAACTTAAAGCGGATCTATCATACCTTGCTAATTCCTACGTTTCCTCCTATCGACCATCTCAAAACGAGCTGAAGAAACACCGAATTTTGAAGGCGCTTAAGCAGAAGAAAGATATAGTCATCTTGAAACCAGACAAGGGCAATGGTGTTGTCATCCTTGACAGAAAGGTATATGAAGAAAGTGTTTTAAATTTAATATCGGACAGTTCTAAATTTGATAAATTAAATAGTGATCCAACTTTAACTCGTGAGGGCAAATTACAACGCTTTTTAAGAGAGCTAAAAAAGAACGGTCATCTAGATAGTGAAACGTATGATAAAATTTATCCTTCCGGCTCTCAACCTGCTAGAATATACGGTTTGCCCAAAATGCACAAACCTCGCTCTCCTGATTCTCCTCCTCCTTTTAGGCCCATTGTTTCATCTATTCGCACTTACAACTATGATCTAGCTAAATATTTATGTTCTTTGTTAGATCCTCATATTCCTAAGGAACACTGTGCTATTGATACTTTTTCTTTTGTTTCTGATCTCAAAACCCCTTCTACCTCTAATAAGTTTATGGTCTCTTTCGATGTCGAAAGCCTATTCACTAACATTCCACTTGTAGAATCTGTCGATCTCGCTGTTAAGTACATTTCTGAAGGTAATCCTAGTCTTAAGATATCTAAGGCCGATCTTAAAAAGTTATTCATTTTTGCTACAGCACAAACTCATTTTTTATTTAAAGGGTTTATTATGACCAGATCGATGGAGTAGCCATGGGATCGCCATTAGCACCGGTTCTTGCCAATCTTTTCATGGGACACCATGAGAAGATTTGGTTGGAATCTTATGTAGGGCCTAATGTCTTATTCTATCGCCGCCACGTGGACGATACATTTTGTTTGTTCCGTAACGAAAATGACGCCTTACTTTTCTTTGATTTTATTAACAAACAGCATCCTAATATTAGATTCACTATGGAGAAGGAGGTTAATAACAAGATTCCTTTTTAGATGTTCTTATTGATAACAGTAATCCTAACGCATTGCTCACTTCGGTCTATCATAAAAGTACTTACACAGGTCTATTGACTAACTTCTTTAGCTTCACCTCGTTTTCTTACAAAACTGGTTTAATCAAGGCTTTAGTTGATAGGACTTACAAAATTAACAGCACTTGGCTAGGTTTTGATAAGGATATTAAAATTCTCGTTACTACTCTTAAGAAAAATCTTTTTCCATCTTATCTCATTGATAGGGTAGTTAACAACTACATTGATAAGATCCATAACTCTTCTCCATCATCACAACTTTCAGCCACCTCACAAAACATCGCTACTAGCTATTTTAAGTTACCTTTCATAGGACCATACTCTAATATGACTCAGCGTAAAATAAGAACTTTAATTAATCGTTATTGTAAAGATTTAGATATACGGATTGTTTTTACTTCTTTTAAAATTCGTAACTTGTTTGGGGTTAAGGATTCCATCCCTGGATCACTTAAGGCACGTGTTGTTTACAAATTTGTTTGCAGGATGTAATTCTGCATCGTATGTTGGTGAAACCAGCCGACATTTCATAACACGTGTCCGTGAACATCTATCCCGGGATAGGAATTCTCACATCTTTAAGCACCTGCAAGAGTCCCCATCTTGCCGACCTCTTTGTAACTCAAATTCTTTTAAAATTTTAGATACTTCTAACACCACTTTTCAGTTAAAAATTAAGGAAGCTCTACATATTAACTGGGAGAAACCCACCCTCAATAAGCAACTTTTTCACTATAATTTAACTTTATCCCTTTGAGCTTTGTAACTATGTTTTTCTAGTTCTCATTATCTTTCTTTTTCACAGTTTTTTTGATTAATCTTTACCGATCTTGTTATGCTTTTGTTTTTCAATGTATCGCTTTGTTATTATAATGATGTATTTTTGCCTTTATATTTCACAATTTTGTAGTGTTCAACATTGTAACTGAAGATGAATTAATGTAATTCGAAACATGTCTTACAAGTTCAAAAATGTCGTCTGTTTTTTGAAATGCCTCATTAGTCTAGCCTTATTCAGAAACTATGAACAGAGATTTCAAAACGTCATTAGAATTTTTTTCTGTATATGCTTGGTGCTTGATTGTTGAAATAGTATTGACTTGATCTTGATCTTGCGGACTTCCATAGCTCCTTACCTCTACATGTTGGGGAGATGTTTGACAAAATAATTTTGTAACTGCTGATGAAGTTTTGCCATCTGAAACGTGAACATTAGGTGTTTTAGTTCATGCTTCATAATAGCTTCAGTGCTGTTCTGGACTAAACAGTGATAAGTCTGAAGCAAAAGATGAGCATCAGCATCCTCTCGATCTTTGCCAATGTGACCTCTCTCCCTAATAATATTTCCCTCCAACTCTTAAAGTATGTGGAGCTACTCTTCATCAACAGTGGATGGTTTAGAGCTTTGTCTACAGTGTTCCTAGATCTGATTTTGGCCCTGTTTTATGCAGCTGTTCAGACTCTTGCAACACACTAGCTAATATTTTCTCCATGGCAAATACATGCTTTTGGGTATTCTAATCCCTTTTGAAAAACTTATTTCAAGAATTTGGCCACACATAACCAGCCTCTGATAAGTGTACCTTGTATGTTGATAGAAGTGTTGTTAACAGACAAAATGTTGTTACTGATATGTTGTGTTGATGCTTGTAAACAATTCTCTGTTTTGGAAGTCACTAGACCAATTATTGCTGCTTTTCTGGAAGTGTTACAAATAATTGACATTGACGAATTTTCTGGTGAAGATATAATGACAGCTGCTGTATGTGATGGATAACCACATCCACAAAGTATGGAGTCGCTTTGGGGTAAAAAATATGGCAGGACAGGAGCTTATGGCTTGTGAAGACACTCATAAGAGGCGGCATTGTACAGTTCTTTTTCAATTCTCAGCAATGCCTTCTAGAGTCGATTGTACTGAGCAAAATTTAGGCTTGTCGCCCTAAATTCAAATGAAATGTGTGTATTATAAATATATAAAGATATTTTTTTCTACAGAATGGCATTTCCAGCACTTTCTTCAAGGAGATACTCCCACAACGAAAATGGAGATTGCTGGATAGTGTGCTCCCTTATACAATCAAAGAAACTTGGACCTATGACTTTTGATGTATACCTTGCACAACTCAAGAAACAACACCCACCAATACTTTGATGGAAAGATTTTAAAAAGTTGACCTTGAAGGAAGAAAATTGTCATTGAAGACAAAACCACCAAACATGAGTAGTTATGTGAAATTATTGCTAATAATTACCCACGGTTGCATAAATATGGAGGATTCACTGTCCATCACAAAAACTGGCAGGCAAAATTGCCCACTTTTCAAGATCAATGCCAAGTGATATAATGTCAAAAATATCAAGCAGTCATGCTTGCATGTATGTCAGACATCTGCAGCAAGACGTAGCTGTAACCCTTGTGAAGGTATGAATGATTCATCAAACTTACTAATATTATGAATTAAAGCTGTTAGCATATTTAAGTGAAGTGCTGCTTGTTGATCTGACAGCTGACAGATTTTTGAAAATACCTTTGGCTTGAGCCCAGAAAATTTGCATTGCTTCATAAATGATATAAGAAACATTAGTTTAAGCAATTAACTCATTATTATAATAATAAATAAGTAGTTTCATATATTATAGAAACATGTCTGTTCCCAAACTAAAACATCCGGTTTTTAGCACTAACTGCAAGCACTACTCCTTATAATTATCAACATATATATTATTAATAACTCATACCCCTAGCTGGGGCATGCTAGAAAATTAAAGAAAAAAATAAGCTTATTATGTCTCAATAATGTCATTTTAAAGGTATTTAAGAATATTTTATTACTAGTAGCAGTAACTTAACGGAATAATTATACTTTTAACAAAAATATACACATTGTATTACAGTCATGAAGATGCAGGAATTTTTTTTTCCTTTTTGTATATACTTTCCAACAGGCTAAATTTTAACTGTTTTAGAAATTTCCATTTCAGAGAAAGAAAGGACATGAAGGACCCACTGTAAAGAAATGCTAGTTTTTGATTTTCAGGAACACACATCCACAAAGCAAAGGTAGACCCTGAAGGGAACTTTGAGAGTTGATCAAAAGCCTAGCAAAAATCCAGGATTACCCAGGGTTGTTTGAGGTTGGGATTGACCCATGCCTCTAGGGTTGTGATTCGGTCAGGGACACTGACTTGAATTGTGTTATCCAGGATGTTGCACTACTTTTACAAACAAACTTCTGTAAAAATATGCCTCATGTCGCTAATTATAATAGTGAAACATTTCTTTTGTTTATTCAAATACAAAAATGGAACTTTATTGCAAAAGTTTTGTCACATTTAATTTGCCTTGTTAGCAATTTTAGATAATTTTGCAACATCTGGCTATTATTCTGATGATATAAAAAATCTGGTAATTGTATCTTAATTTTGCCTAATTTTATGTAACTATATAAATGGAAGGTGAAATCTTATGTAACTCTATTGAAATTTTTTGAAATTATTGAAATTTTTTGTAAGTTTCTGTTGTGAAAGGAGATTGCATATACAGTAGATAGAAATTTATGCAGAACTCTTCACTTGACAGCAAACAATTTGGAAATATAGATAAGTTGCGGATTTACATCTTTTAAGAAAATTAAGTTATTCTCAAAGAAAAAACAAAACCTTTTGCCTCTGACTCTTAGTAAAAGTTACTTTCTCCCAGCAACGGTAATTCTGCAATGTCATAATAAGCCAATTCTAAAGCCAATGCCAATCCCAAAGATACCGCAAAGCATTTATTTTATTTTCCCAGTTTCGAGGGGGGGTATAAAAGAGGGGTAGGTAGGTGTTTAAAAGAGGGAAGCAATTATTGAAAAACTAAATTCTTTTATTTTGAAACAACAGATTTTTATCGTCATTCTTCATAAAGACATACAACATTGGAACTTTTATCACCAAATAAAGAATTTATACATAATATCATTAATTTTCTTTTCGTTGTTGTATAGGTATAAATTGGATAATTCGAAAAAAACAAGTTTGTGCTGTGACTTAAAGTTTCATGCTTTATGCATTCATCCAACAGCAATGACTACTAATAGAGTATGGATATCCCTATTATTAGATGACAAATTGCGGTTGGATAACGGAATGCCTGTAGAGTTTGATTGTTACGACTGATTATTCTTAAAATCTAATAGATAGAGTTATATGTAAAAAAATTGCAGCCATTAATATTAAAAATAAACAAACAATATACCGTGTATAATATATGATTCACAAAGCTTTTTGTTCATATAGAACATCCTCAGGTGTAAAACCAGCTCTGTGAATCATATATTATACATAATTTATTGTTTGTTTGTTTTTAATATCAACAGATAGAGTTTATTTTCATGACGACATTTAGATATAAGCTCAGTTTTTTATTTAACATTTTGTCCTTGTCAGCTTAAATGATTTCCATTTTTTCTGTGAGGCATAGGTTGCATTGTTTCTTCTTCTTGTTGTATACTTTGGCATTTCTTCTTATTGAACAACCAAAGTTTGAAGGGTTCTTTACAATCTTTTAGCTTCCAAATGTAATTTGACAATTCAATGCTATTTTTGTACTTTCTATCAGTTAAGGATACCTTGAACGCATAATACCTTGTCTTGAATGGCCCTTCAGTAAAGCCAATGTAGTTGATTTCTTTGCTGTTGCTTGTAATTTTTGCGTTGTTAAAGATACTAGTTGTCAGGCAATTTTGTTCTTTAGGGCATTCGGTCTTTTTTGTGCAGCTACATCCATTGTTGTTGGTTTTGTTGCTTTCCCTGGGAATTTGCTGGTTGTGCTGGTTGATGATTGACTTAACGTTGCTCATGCAGCTGTAGCTAACTTTCATGTTGTTCTTGTTAAAGGCTTTGTGCAATCTATGTCTTGATGGAAAATGTTTGGCGATAAATTTTAGAAAGATCTTTCCTATGTTCGTTTGGACATTCCTGCTGTAAGTTTGATTAAACCATATTATCTTGCGTTTTCGGCTTCTGTTTCTCTGCGTGCTTTGTAATTGGTTTTCATATGAGAGCTTGTCTTTGTATCCACTGCTTTGAAGTACATTCTGGTATAATGAAATAGCTTTGTTGAAATTTCTCCATTTGATGATAGTTTTGCAAGTCTCAAGTTTTATAGGTATGAATTACACACATAGCTGATCCTAGAAGTTCTACTCCAGCTGTAGAGATGTATGATATAGATATCTCTATTAAACGACCCTGCCAGGGGGGGGGATTTAAAAGAGGGTGGTGTTTAGAAGAGGGAGGCATTTATTTGAGAACTTACAATATCTTTATTTTCGCTGTGCACAGACTGGATCTTGAGTTATGAGTCAATACATAAACATACACACTTGCATACACCTATATAAAATCAATCACACATGTAATAGCCAAAATATATTGCTGAGTGCTGGTAACTGATATTGAGAAAGGGACTTGCCAGGACGAGCTTGAATACTGTTGAAAGCCTCTTCAACCTGGATGCAGAGTTGAAGGGAACGAATAATAAAGTGATATCTTGACTCCAAATGCATCCTGGTTTTCAAGCCGAAAGAAGTTCAATGGATAATCTGAAAAGATTTATCAAAGGTGCAGATCTTGTGTGTTGTAATCTTTCCTTATGTTTGAAACTGGAACAGACATTATGTCTATCGATCACATTACTGTCAATTTCAACAAAGCTCAGGGCATATTAAGATGTCCTATTGCATATGTATGCGGATGTGTTCTGGAGCTGCCGTCCACTTATAGCTCTTATGCAGATTTCCAAAGGCGAGCTCCCTGACGTTTTGTCACAGAAGACATGGAAAAATGATATAATCTAATCTTAGGATTTGAAATAAACATAATACCTTAACTGCAAATATCATAAACTTGCATTTTTGACAATTAAAACCAATTTTGCAAGAAACATATGGTACTTTTGATATAATGAATCCAGGGTCTATAAATAGCAAATGTACATGTTCGTTTTGCAATAAATGATTCTTTGATGCAATCTATGAAGTTGCTTTATGTTAGTGTGACATAGTGTTGATCAGTATTGTATTAAACTAATGTTAAAAATATACAATTAAAATTTCAATTACAATTAAGGTGAGACGACAGTTCATGACAACTTTTTTGGTAGCTAACCCCAAAATATATGTCGAGACACTGTCTTGTAAAGACCATGCAGAGCTATGGTATTTTTGAAGACCCCAAATTTAATTTGGAAAAATTTCATGCCTCAGTTGTTTGCAGGAATCATCTCTACCATATCAACAAGGAAATATGCACCCTGGGATGATAAAATGTTATGTTACTGTTATGATGATTTTCTGTTATGTTCTGTTATTTTAGAAGTGCAGTCTTTGCTATGAAGGCATTGGCTTTACGATTTCTCCTGCTTTTTTGTAAAGATTCCTCCTAAAATTGTAAAATTATTGAAACATGAATTGTCTGTTACTTTTTATTGAACTGTCTGTTGGTGATCTATTTTTGTCTTGCTAGTTTCTTGAAGTTATATAAAATTCTCAAATTAACTTTTTTCTAAGAATTTCAAATTTTATTTCAAGGTTTCTGACTTTTTTTACACTACCTGTATGGTGTTTGTCCTTAGAAGGTTGCCAGAATTCAGGGAACCTTCTTGTCCTACCATATCTTGCAGTCCTTTTATCCAAACTTGATTTCGAGTCATGCTTCTCTCTGTGTGCATTCTGCGACCTTCAAGGGATAATAATCAACAAACCTGATCAGCTTATGATTTATTATGACACAATTATAATACCTCTGGGACTTTATATTGAAGCCTAGCTATTGTGTTCAATTGTAAGGCTCTCGTCAGTTCTTCTTTCTGGATTTACGCTGTGCATGGAGCCCTAGATAAGATGCTCAGATACCTTGCAGTTATCTGCCAAAAAGAAACCATAAATGTGTCTGCAGGCACAATTTGGGTTTTGCAACACATTCTCCTTGATTAGCAAATGAAGCTCACCATCCGTGATATCAGTGTAAGTTTCCCCGAGGCTTAATCCAAATGTTTTTAGCCTGCGTTTTTCAATACTTTGACTCACAGATATTGTTTTTGCAAGAGAAATTGAAAAGTTGTTTTCTAAAAAGCATTCAAATTGTGGTTTACCAATGATAAATGCAGGTCATCCTTTAAGACGATTTCTCTGCTTTGGCGCTTTGTATTTGTTGGAAATTGAATCTTCAAAAAGTCTTTTGGTTATATCAGCAGCTCATTGAATAATTTCAGTTAACCTTGCATCAATTACGTATAATTCATTGCAGCACAGACCAAAATTTAGTAAATTTTTTACTCTAAAATCTAAGTTGTCAAAAACGTGCGATATACTTGATTGAAATGGCTTTGCAAACTTGTTCCTGTAAAAGAACAGCCAATTTGCTTGGCGACAACATGCTTATTTATCAGTATTATAGCAAACCAACTGGAACAGATTTTATACATAATTTATATATCTTAGATGCAGCTGTGCAACCTGAAAACGAGATTACACTGAGGTGTCTTTGATGCAGCGGGGGAAAGTGCAAAGTGAAAATTATATAACGACATCACCTCTTTGATGCAGTGGGCAGAGTGAATACTAGACCTTGTATAAAGTTACCATACTGGACAATTATCCTTAATCAACCCCTGGGTAACTTGAAATTTCAAATCACTTATACAAATTATGTTGAAATTGACATTACATTTCTATTTTATGTCCAAACATTAACCAACGAATAAAAAATAATTTACCAATAAATAATTCTTTGCAAGAAAGATAACTCGTACCACTAAATGTTTAAACTGAGATTAATGTATCATTCTTTGTTTGCAAAATTCTAAGTAATGCGAGTATTGTTTGATGAGATATTTGATGAGATATGTTTGATGAGATATGGTAAATTTCCCTTCTGGTTACACTTATTGCATTTCCTGCTCTTGGGGTTCTCAAAAAATGTCCTTTCAGAATGTCAGCTTGGAGCAGTGCTGATTTTAATAAGATATTTTTCCACAGTTGTCTAGCACACCCCTTGGTATTCACATGAAAATGATATTATGTTACCAAAAGTTGAAAAAGAGATTACAACGCCAGGCATCGTCACAAGTGATAACCCACTGCTGTGACAGATTTTTACCCTGACACAACTCCATAAAAAGGCTCTTTATAGAAAAGTTTGCAACAAATGTTGTAGATATGTTTGTGTTTCGTCAATCAAAAAAACAGATACCAGAAATGGCTTAAAACAACAAATATGAAAACAACAGATTGCCTTTTCCTTTGTAGGCAAAAAGGATGTGGGAAAGAATTTCGTAATGATGGCATGACAAGAATAGATCATGAGAAATTAGAGACAAACTGACAGAAGCTGAATATTTCACCATTCTTGCAGATGAGTTTAAAGATATTAGTGCGCAAGCTTAGAGTCATTTATCATGGAAATCGTGCATTTTATGATACCAACATCAATGACACACATGTAGAGTTGAACATGATAAAAAAATAGGGTCGGAACTCCAATTGCCCCTAAAGCTATTTTTAGACCTAAATACTCAAACCCAGTCCTTAATAAGAAAACTATCAATATACACATTATTAAGCATGCCAGCTTCCTAAAAAACAACAGATTCATGATCAGCGTCATCAGTTTTGTTTATATAAACAAAAATATTTTTATTATAGGCCTTCTACAAAAATTACCTATGATGTCATTTTCAAAATATGGCAAAAAATAAAGATTGATGGCACATTTTTTCAGAAGCCAATCCCGGCACAACCACAATTTTTTAAGACAGAACACAAAATAAGATATAAAAAATTGATCTGGGGAGAGGGTGGAGCCCCAATAATGAATTTCATTGTACCTCTTTTTCCTATTGTTAAATAATTTCCTGCAATATGTCTATGGAATGTCTTTTTCTTTCAAATACTTTTAAGAAAACAGTACATTGTTTAAATATTTTATTGCTTCCGGTTTTATATAAAAAATTCTCCACCAGAAACAAAAGAACAATGAAGAATGTGGGGAATGTGAAAAAATTTGTTTATTGTTGTATAGAATCCAAAACACAAGCAAACGTTTTTGTGATTTCTTAAATGTGAAAGATGTACGTAGCTAGTTATGTCAAAAAAACGCTTCGCATTTTTTATAGAAAGTCAATTTGAAATGAAACAGGCTAAAGGCACAAGTTGGGAGCTTTGTTTCATTTGCCAAGAAGAAAAGTCCGAATCACTAATTTGCCCTGATATGAAGGTCGACTAGAAAATTGGCTATATGTTGTCTGTGTTTGACATTGCAGTGTAGAGATTTGAGCAAAGAGTCATCCATTTCAGTCTACCAGCTCCACAGGAGTGTGATTGCAGGACCGAATTAAGGCACTTTTTCTCCAAGCTGAGATAAAATTGTGAAAATCATTGTCTTGCTAATTTAGATTTTTGGGACATGTAATCTGTATTGAAGAAATCTGAAAGGGGTTCGAAACATCTTTTCAATGTGTTTTTTGAGAAATTAGCAAGATTATCTGTAGTTTAGATTTTGATAAATATCTCAGCAAACGTGTCTACTTTTTGGTGCAAACAGTATGTTAATTATTCTTCTTCATTTGTTTGTGTTAAGCGGAATTTGGAGTTCGGATCTCGTCATATCATAACCATTTGTGATTTCGTTTAAATCACTTTCTGAAAAATGTATTTAATTATCAGTTTGTGCCATTTTTTACAACTTCTATGACGTCATCAAAATTATGACGTCAGAGCTATTTTTTTAGAAGGCCTATTATAAAAATATTTTTGTTGATATTAACTGAATTGATGACGATGATCAAGAATCTGTTGTTTTTAGGAAGCTGGCGTGCTTAATTATGTGTAATTCGATAGTATTCTCATGGAGGACTGGGACCAAGTATTTAGGTCTTAAAATAGCATTTAGGGGCAAATTTCGATTGGGGTTCTATCCTTATTTTCTTCAGCATGTTCAACTCTATATGTGTGCCAAGTTTTATGTTGGTATCATAAACTGCAGGATTGTAACGCTAAGCTGCCTCACTATATGGCAAAGAGAGCTGGTTGCCACTGCCATTCAGTATTGCTATCAAAACATGGTCCATTAGGAATTCATCAGGATTGCTGAAGCACAAGGACTAGATGCAGATGGTCTAGCGGAAACTATTATCAAAAGCCTGAGAAAGGTAGAGGCTCAAACAAGGAAGTGTGTTGGTCAGGGCTATGATGGTTTTACAGTAGTGACTGGTCACTTGAATAGTGTTCAGCAGAAAATCCCTGCAAAAACCACCACATGGCATATTATGTTCACTGTCTCTCTCACAGACTGAATCTGGTGATTGTTGCTGTTTAAAGTATCAGCTGTGTAGATAAGATGATTTCGCTGTTTAAAACCATTCATGCATTAATCACTTCCAGCACTGTTCATGTCAGATGAAAAGCAAAACAAAAAAACCTTTGAAAGTTGTAGATGTTTCAGACACTAGATAAGCTTCCCAACCAAAACAGTTTGGCACTGTATACCAACGACTGCCTGTCATTTATAAAGTGCTGTGTGAGATTTTTGAAGATGAAAGGAGCTCAGGTTGTTGAAGCAACTGGCCTCAAACTGCAAATTGATTGTCGTTTTGTATGCTAACTTGTTGCCATCAGATATAATTTAAAGAAAGCAAATTATGCATCCAATATCTAACATAAACCCAGGAATGATCTATCTGTGGCCATAGATATTATTAATACTCCAAAAGAAGAGGAAAATGCCTGCCAAATGAGAGAAGGTTGCAAAGAGTTATGGGATGCTGCAGAAGAGTGGTTACATGAATTGGTATTGCCAAAGAGGTCAAGGCCAACGAGGCGCAGCGCAGCACCAACCAGTCTAAGAGATTTCGTAGTGGAGTCAAAGATTAAGGGAGAAAGTGAAGAATATGGCTTTGATGTATTTGCTCAGGAAGTCTTTGAAATCGTTGACAAAATTACGATAGAGATTGAGAAGAGATTCGGCACTAGGAATATAACTATAATGCAAGGAATAACATCGCTGTGCCAAATACCTCTTTACTTTCTTAATGAGGAAATATTAACAGCCTTATTTCAAGTTTCAATTTCCAATGTTTAAATAACTTTTGTGTTCTACTTGCATGATAGGGTTGGTACCCTATCTTTACTGGGGGGTGTTTGTACCCCTCACTTACAAACCATCTAACGTAGCATGAAAACGGAGGTCTTTTTAAGGACAAAACTTGCTGACCATGACTAAATATTAATACTCTACATTATGACATAAAATGTCCATTTTTGGAAGGCAGTCACAAATGAATTCACATTTCTATCCAACCAGAACGATACATGCAGCAATCAAGGGCTTTCATTTGATAGATAATTTGTTTACTTTCTTTCCTATTTTTTAAATATTATATGTATGATGTCATACATCTTTATGACTTCATAATTCTTAAAATTTTGGTAAAAATATTTTAAAAATGCTTTTTGCGAAAAGAGCACGCCCTAAGCAACAAGAGAATACCCATTGACTTTGAGCGTACCCAACACGAAGTAAAAACTGTTGATATTTGGAAAAATTTTATCCAATTTCTTTAAAATTAGAGAGTATTGACTAGAATCGATCCGAAGTCGATCCGAAATACCCCAGTACAGATAGGGTTAAACAAGGGTGTGTAAAGATAACTCTAGATTTGTAAGCATTTGGTACAATTAGCAAATATCATTCAGAATATTGCCTGGCCAAAGTTGTGAGTAGACCAAATAGTGTTAATTGTAAATGTAGGCAATTTATGACCGATTAACTAAACATGAAACAAAAGGATATTCAAGAGTAGCAACCATTACAAATTAACAAAACACAGATAAAGTCCTTGTCGAATTTATTAATAACATAGATAAGTTGACACCATTTAAAAATAACAAGCCTACCAGCTTAATTGACTTTTAACTCATTTCATAAATTTATATTAAAAAAGAACAAAAACATCATCCAAAAGGCAGGAAGCAACAGAAATCCCAAAATAGTGACTACCCATCATAAAATGTTGCATAAATGTTGATCAACTTGTAAACGATATTACAAGTTTATTGTCCATGCAAAGGCTGTCACAGGCCTACACAGGCAGGATGCTTGATTAGCTAAGTCTCAAAAGCAAAGAATTAACCTTTGCTTAGCGATGAGCACTACGTTGGTATATGGAGAGAATTGTTGTAGCGTTCCTGAGAGATGGGCCAGCATAATTTTATCTCAGGCAGACAGTGTATTGAGCTCGCTCATTTGAAAAAAATTGTTCTCTGAGCCAAAAGCCTGGTACAATTCCGTTTCAACATCAAGATCATCTTCATCGATATTGTGCAAATAATTTTGCAACTTGAAGCGAGTCTTATCTGGGATAATTAAAAATCTAGCATAATTGTGGCATAATTTTGAAATTATTTTATCAAAAGTCATGGCTCCGTTGATAAGTGTTTAACTAATCTTGTTTTGTCTGAATGCAAATAATTGACACCCATTGTGTGTCTATTACTGTGTGAATAACTTGTGACGCCATCTCTCCTGTCATATCACTGGGGGTGGCAACGCCCGTTAATGATGTCTGTTTTTGAATGTATTTGATTTATTAAGTTCTTTGTTGGCAAAGTTAATTTCCTAAAATAGGTCCGTAAGCAAAAATATAAGTAAAGTCATTGGAATAACATGGAAATAAGATATTTATATGCATGTTAGATTACTGATTCATTATTACTTACGTAAGTCCGTTGTAAACGAAAGGACTAGCCTTTTCCTGTTATTCATAATTCTGATTGGTGGAAACATTTAACAATAGCTCAGTTTTTTGGAGATATATACAGAATGAATTGTAAGAATTATCAGATTGTTCGAGATCGTATTTGAGATTGTGTAATATTGTAAGATCATAGACTGTTAGATTAACACAAAATGAAGAAGGCAGGTAAATCAAAACCTTACGAGCAGAAGTTCAGAGACGAGTGGTTGTTGTATGCAAATAGAAAAAAATGGCTTGATAAAACAAAAAAGAATAGTGAGATAACACCGAAACTCAGCGTCATAACGCAACACAAAAAGAGCAATCAACATCAAGGTTTTCTGTCAAGTTCCTCTAGCACTAATGAAGTGGCATCATATTTTCAGAAAAAATTAAATATTAACAAAGAAACCAAAAGAACAGAGCTTATGATTGCAGCATTCATAGTTGATCACAACATTCTGTTTAGGTTGATGGATCATTTATCAGAAGTTTTGCCAAGGGCCCTTCATGACTCAGCAATAGCAAAAGAATTCACTTTCAAAAGAACAGAAGCCACCTGTTTAGCATACCATGTTTTAGGAGAAGAATTCAAGACTGCAGTAGTAAAAGATATCATGAACACAAAACACTTCTCAGTTATTATTGATGAATCAACCGATCGTTCCACAACTAAATCATTGGCTGTTGCTGTGAAGTATTTTTCAATGAAAACTGAAAGTGTTCATACAAAGCTCTTGAATCTGATTCCTGTTGCTTCTGGAACAGCAGAAGATCTATTTGAGATGCTAAGCACAGTGCTTCAAAAGAATCATCTCAGTTTGGAAAACCTCCTTTGATTCTCTGCTGACACAACAATATAATGTTCGGAAGCAACAATTCAATTGTAACACGTATCAAAGAAGCCAGCCCATCTTGTCTTGTTGTGAAATGTGTGTGCCATTCAACTGCACTCAGTGTTAGCCACGCTTCGAAAGTATTGCCAAGAAGCATTGACCAATTGATTTGAGACATTTATAATTATTATTCGCAATCAGCAAAGAGAATGGATAAATTTAAAGAATTTTAAGAGTTTACAGACACTCCACAACACAGAATTCTACGATTCTATGATATAAGATGACTGTCTCTAGGAGCGTCCGTAGGTAGAATTCTAGAGCAATGGTCTGCATTAACTTTGTTCTTCCATAGACAGTGCTTAATTGACAGAATTCAAGCGTCAGAAAAGATCGCTGTAGAGTTGGGATGCATTCTTAACAAGTTTTACATTACATTCCTTGATTTTATATTCTATCTCACAAATAAATTGAACACACTGTTTCAAAGTCAAAGCCCCAAAATTCACCAGGTCTACACAGACTGGATTTCTGTATATAAGTTGGTAGTTTCTTGTTTCTTAAGAAGAGACATCATTAGGTGCTCGGACAGCAAGTTGTTCAGTCTGGATCCGGGAAATCAGGCCTTTCATGTTGAGCTGCATCAAGTCTACTTTGGTAGCAATATCACAAAAATCATGCTATGCGTGACCTCAGGTTTCTACAACCACAAGTTGCAATCTCTGGTGAAATAGCATCCATCGTTCCTTTGTTGGAAAATTTGCCAGACATTATTGAACAAGAACTTCACCAAGAACTGGACATGCAATGGTGACAAATGGCGATGGAAAGTGAAGTTCGATACATGCTAACAGGGCCCAATGGTGAATCAATAAATGTGACAGAGTTCTGGGTCAAAAAATTGGTAAGAAAGATGGATACGCACTGGTATCATTACTAGCTAAAAAGCTGCTTTCCTTTCCTGTTTGCAATGCTGCCTGTGAGCGGATTTTTTCCCAAGTAAATTTATTTAAAACAAACCAACAAAATAGATTCACTGTCCCTGGTGTTGCAGCCCACCTGTTTGCTAAAGATGGGATCCAAGAAGGTGAAGAGAACAACTGTACCAACTTTGAACCAGCAAAGTCCAGGAAGAAAAAAATTGAAGCTATTGACATTGTATGAATTATTCATGTTCTCTATTATATTCAAACCTGCCTGTTACAAATTGATCAACAGTGGAAAATACTCATTCCATAGCCTGTACACAGATCAATTAGAAAAGAAAATAAAGGTTGTATTTCAACCTTAAAAACATATAAAATTCAGGTGATGTTTTACACCTCCAAAAATGTAAAATTTCCATTAAAACCAATTGCAAATTTTAAAGATTAAAGCATCAGAGGTAATAATAAAATTATTGTAACACATTGTCTCACCTCAAGATAATTGCATCATTCAATATTACAAGAGGGAACAACTGCTATTCTTCCTGGCCATTACACAGCTTACCTACCCAATCAATACATGCCTGGTTGTGTCGGGAAAGATGATTGTGGTTTGTTAAATGCCTGCTGTCATGCGTTTCATGAGAAATGTGTCTCAAGTTTAATTTGTCCCATCTGCTATCTTTATTTCAGGACTGTGGTAAGAAAGCATAATAAAAAACGAGTCTGAAAATCAGACTTGTGATGACAGTGCATCAGATATCAACAGCATAAATGAAGATTTTCTACAACACAATGATATGCTTAATCCTTCTGTTTGAAAATGAAACCACCAGATCCACATGCTACAGAAAATCATCAACTAGATCCCCAAATGGCCTAAGCGTAGATGCCAGAGTTCTTGGGACTCTTTATTTTCTGACTTGGCAATGTTTCCTTCTGAGAATTCATATCAACCTCTGTGTCAAAATGAAAGTATTTCCTTGGCCAATAGCTAAAATGACATTTCTTTAGAAATTTCACATTTTCCTCCATAAGAGATTACAATCCCTCCATTTTCAATAATTGCAGATACTGAAATCACGTTCTTTTTTAGTTCAGTAACATGGAGAACCTTTTCAAACTTGATATTTCTATGACCATTGTTTTTTAATTTACATTTCACTATTATTCCCTCGTGCTGGACCATATCAGCTTCACTGGATTCCATATGTTTTAATGCCTCTGAATCTATAATCCAGGTTATCCTTACTTGTTCTAACAGATAGTGCATCTGCTAGCATTAGTGTTTGCATTGTATTGTCTGATGGTTTTCTGGGGCCATTATTTCCGCTACCTCTTCTTTTTGCCTTTGGATTTCGGTTTGCTCCAGCAGTCTTTTGACAAGTGTCAAGATTTATTGCAGTAAAAACATATTCTGTTTAAATATACCAACAGTGAGAGCATTTTCAGACATCCGTTATTCTGCTATTGGACTTCAATCAGCTTGTGTTAGTATCAGATATTTTGCTTTTTCCCATGACAACTCAGCTTCTCCAATTGTGTCCAGTGTTGTACCATAGTCAATAGAAAAACCCTGGTCTGGAAGGCTGTCTAAGATCAAAGGATCTGAAGCACAAGATCACATGTTGAAATTGCCTGTCACGTGACAATAACCATGCACACTGAAGTAAGAACACATTAGAAGAATGGCATCTTCCAGCAAAGGTCATCATTCTTCTCATCTTTTAAACAAATCTCTTGAAATTACAAACACTTGGGACAAAGTCTTAGATGTTATCTTAGAAGCCCTAGAGTTGGAAGAAGACTTGCAGATTGCTTTTGAAAATGAAGTACACTAAGGGGACAAAAGTGTTGAAACACCTGACTTAAAATGGCGGCAAACAGTGGCTTAGGGCAAGAAAATAAAATTTACAAGCAAGAAAATTTACAAAAAAAAGCTAGGTGGCTCAGGAGCCTCTATGCACTTACTCAAGATCGTTTTGTGCAATATAATCTTCGACTTCTTCTCGCTAACTTCTTTTTCAAGTAATAATTTTAACATGACAGAAAAGTTTAAACTATTTTGCTTTGAAACACTAAAAAATTTCTAATAAACAGTCAAGAGAGCAGTTATTTCATCGCTGTTCTCTTAGCCAACTCGTGAAATATTTTCCAGCAAATTTTGAAAACACCGCTTCAAGTTTTTGATCGTTTTTTAAGAAAAGTAACAAGCAAAGCCTTCACTCTTTAGTTTAATTGAAAGTTAGTGAAATTGGCAAACATGGTGCACAGAGGCTCCTGAGCCGCTGTAGCTTTGTTATGTAAATTTTCTTGTTTCACCCCTAGGCCATTGTTTGCCGCCATTTTAAGTCAGGCGTTTCCATAGTTTTGTCTCCTTTGTGTAGCTAAGGCTGAGGTAATAAATCTTAATAAGTGAATGTTATTTCGATTAGGTCAGTATCCCAGGTTGTCTTTTTCGGGAAGGTTAGAAACGAACTGCCATAATAGGCATCAAGGTTTCTTATCTGTAACTTTGTATGTATTATATTGTGTAGAGGCTGTTTTAATTCAAGCTGAAGTCAGGTTTATGTTATCTTTCGTTTTTCATTTTAGGCTATAAGTGAAAAGAAAACATGCAGTCGGTGAGGATAAGTGTGTGAGAATGAAGAAAGTCTAAAAGACACATTTTAAAACAAAAAACGGGCAGTGCGTCTAGATAAGATTTGATCAAAGCTATTCCAATTGACAAACTTAACCCTATCAGTACTGGGGTATTTTGGATCGATGTTCTGGGGGGAGGCATTTTTCACCCCGCGTAGTTATCTTAGAAACTATACATAATAGGATAACAAAACTTGGTACAAAGTATCTCTTGGTAATGGGCATTCTAAATATAGCTTTGAAATTCTTCTTGAATGCTTCTGTCGTTTCCTGTCTTTTGGATGATGTTTTTGTTCTTTCAAATATAAATATATGAAATGAGTTAAACTCGACTAAGCTGGTAGGCTTGTTGTTTATAAATGGTGTCAACTTATCTATCTCAGTAATATATAAATATTGCGATAAATTTGACAAGGACTTTATCTGTGTTTTGTTAATTTGTAATGGTTGCTACTCTTGAATATCCTTTTGTTAGATGTTAAGTTGACAGTCATAAATTGCCTACACTATTAGGTCTGTTCACAACTTTGGTCAGGCAATGTTCTGAAAGGTATTTGCTACTTGTACCAAATGCTAACAAATTTAGAGTTATTTTTACAGACACTTGTTTAACCCTATCACTACTTGGGTATTTCGGATTGACTTTGTACTGGGGAGTTATCTCAGAGACTCATCAGGATAGGATAACCAAACTTGGTACAAAGTATGTCCTAGTAGTTGGAAATCTAAATGTAGCTGTGAAATTTAATTAGTCACGTGACATGTTGCTAGGCAACGTTTTTTGGTGATTTTTTATGGGAAAGCTACTGTTTTTATAGAGTAATATTGTTCTAAAGCAGTGATAATTATTTTATATTCAAAAAGAAATGATATTCTAGCCAATATTTTCTAATTTTCAAGAAATCGCACAAAATTTTTACAAATAATCAATATTTCTTACTTTGTGTTGGGTACACTTAAAAGTCAGCATTCGTTATTCTGATGAAATAGGCATGTTAATAGCCATAATTGTATATTTTCGTATTGCTTAGGGTTTGCCTTTTGTGCAAGAAGCATTCCTCGAAAATTTTTACCAACATTATAAGATTTATGATGTCATAAAGATGTATGACGTCATACACATAATAATTAAAAGATACGAAATAAAGTAAACAAATTTTATATCATATAAAAGCCCTTGATTAGATGAGTTGATTGGTGTATGTATCGTTTTGATTGGCCATTCAACTGTAGATTTATAAGCAGAAATGTGAATTTATTTGTCACTGCCTTGCAAATATGGGCATCCTGTGGTCACGTGACTAATTAAATTGTACCGAACTTTATGTCACCATGTAGAGTATCAAATTTTAATAATAGTCAGCAAGTTCTATCCTTATGAATGCCTCCATTTTTATGCTACAGTAGAATGTTTGGTTGGGGGGGGCGAAAAATGCCACCCCCAGTACAAATAAGGTTAATGCTCTTGTAGAAAAGGCAACACAAATTGCAGGAAGAAACAGTTTTTTTTCTAGAAAGACTCACCGGAGAAATTGCAGCATTTAGGACCTGTTTTTCTGAGAATTCCAGTATCTTTAAAGAGTTTTCCCTCATATATTCTGCATTTCAAAAGAGCGGTAATTCAGAAAAATTCTATTCAACATTTTATGGAAAGATAGTTCTATAATAATAATAATAATATAGTAGATAAGGGAGCGAAGGCCATGTGGCCTATACAGCCCTGGGTTACTAAAATTTACTTAAATTCAAATCTACTGTAAAACTTGTAATCATCTTACAATTTTTCGAATCCTTCTATTGATGAACTATTTATTTACTGTATTCCAGTTAAGAGTATTCCAGTCATTCACCACTCTTTGAGAGAAAAAATTCTTTCTGATATTTGACCTGCTTCTCTTTTTAAAAAATTTCCAGTTATGACCCCTTGTAAAGTTCTGCCTTACTTCGAAGAACAAAGATGAGTCTGTGTCTATATAACCATTCAGAATTTTGAATGTAAGAATCATATCACCACGTTGCCGCCTGTATTCTAACGATGGCAAATTCAATATGCGAAGACGATCTCCATATGCAAGGTTTTTAATGGAGCTCACTAGTTTTGTTGCCCTTCTTTGTACAGCTTCTATTGCTTTAATATGTTTGATAAGATATGGATGCCAAATCGCTCCAGCACTTTCCAGCAGAGGACGAACAAGGCTCTTGTATAATGACAGAAATACATTTTATCAATAAATTTAAATGTTCTCTTAATGGATCCCAAAACACCATTGGCTTTCTTTATACTCTCAGCTACTTGCTTATCAAATTTAAGATTTTTGTCAATATATACACCTAGATCTTTAACGTCAGTTGCTTCTTTTATTTTAATTTCTGTATCCTTGTCTTCATCTCGAAGATAGTAGTCAATTTGTCTTTCGTATTTACCGCCAATTTGAAGAACATGACATTTATCACCGTTTAATGGTAGCTGCCAGTCGTTAGACCATTTGTCGATATTTGATATATCAGACTGAATTCTAGCTTCATTGTTAATGCTCGAAGAATAAAGTTTTAAATCGTCTGCAAACATCTTTACACCACAGTTATATACATGATCTGGCAAATCATTAACGTACAAAAGAAATAGCAAGGGTCCCAACACGCTGCCCTGTGGAACTCCACTCAATACATTACTCCACTTTGATTTATATCCGTTTAATAATACACGCTGTTTTCGATTCTCTAAAATGATTTAATCCAGTTAAAAACATTTCCATTAATTCCATAAGACCGTACTTTATGCAGTAAACGCTGATGGGGTACCGAATCAAATGCTTTTGAAAATCGAAATAAACTATATCAACAGAATCTCCATCATCAAGACTAGTAGTCACTTCTTCTAAGAATTCTAGGAGTTGAGAAACACAAGATCGTTTGCTTCGAAATCCGAACTGGTCAGAGGATAACAGGCTGTACTGTTCTAAGTGAGTCATAATATTTGATTTTATAATTCTTTCTAATACTCGACAGACTAATGAAGTTAGACTGATAGGTCTGTAGTTCTCTTTTGCGTTCTTATTGCCTTTTTTGTAGACAGGAGTAACATTTGCTATTCTCCATGCTTTTGGAACTATGCCTGTATCAAGGCTACTTTTAAATATAAGGTAAAGTGGATAGGCAATAACTTCTGCTGTTTCTTTTAATATTCTCGGATGAATACAATCAGGTCCGGGAGATTTCGATGGATTCAGTGATTTCAGGTTCTCAAGAACCATTTCTTCATTAACTTCAATATCATTTAAGAATTGTCCATTATGGATTGCTGGAAACTTCGGGGTGTTATGTAAATTTTCTTTTGTGAAGACAGAACTGAAGAAATCATTCAGAAGATCAACCTTTTCCTGTTCCGTAGTGGTATAATTGTTTTCATCCAGTTTTAAATCAGGAACTTTTGTTTTAGACTTCATTTCTGAGTTTGCATAACTCCAATAATTTTTATTATTCACTTTTATCGTTGCTGCAATACCTTTTTCATAGTTTTTTATACCATTACGCACAGCTTTTTTCGCAGTTTTACTTTGGAGCTTATACCTCTCATAGTCCTTCCCTGTCTTAGTTACCATCCATCTTTTATACGCATTGTGCTTCTTTTTCAGAGCTTTAAGAATACTATGATTTATCCATGCTGGTTGTGTATGAGCCGTTCGTTTAGATTTTGTAATATGTTTCGGGATACACTGATCCATTGCACTTGTTAGCTTTGTTTCAAAGTTTTTCATCATATAGTCTGGGGGCGTCGATACTATTTAGTTCATTACAAAGGGAAACATAATCACCACGATCAAATCTGTACCGTTTTGATTCTGAATGAGGACTGTGATCGAGAGTAACCTCAACTGTATATTCCATTTCTATCATAAGATGATTGC
This sequence comes from Chrysaora quinquecirrha, assembly GCA_014526335.1. NCBI lineage: Eukaryota > Metazoa > Cnidaria > Scyphozoa > Semaeostomeae > Pelagiidae > Chrysaora > Chrysaora quinquecirrha. The sequence continues at coordinate 5,497,493 of JACTAT010000006.1, forward strand.
TAGAACCTAGGGGATCTCTGTATTCTAGCTTTTGAACCCAGTAGGCATCATTTGAAAATATTAGATCCAGACAATTTGATGTTTGGTTCTCTCTGTGTCTTGTCAGCTGGTCAACATGCTGTATAAGAAAGCAATCGTCAATAGTCTCTAAAAATATACTAGCTGGATGGTTTGTATTAGCGAATGATAAATGATTAACCCAGTCTATATCTGGATAGTTGAAGTCTCCAAAAATTAATATTCTAGCATCAGACCTGCATTCTGTTACCATTTTCACGAGACTTGTCACATTTTCATGGTCGTTTATAGAGGGACTTCTGTATACCACTCCACAGACCAGCTTGTCTGTTTTATTTAGAAAAATCTCTACGAAGACGGAATCAACGGAATCTACACTATAGTTTAGTTGCCTTACCTTCAAGTTGTCTTTTAGGTAAAGGGCAACTCCTCTTGACTCCGACCTGCCAATGTTCGTAAAAAGTTGATAGCCTTTTATCGAATAAAGCGACTCTGTCCAACCAGTATTTGTGGTTTTTGGTAATATTTCTGAAACAGCACTTATATCAATTTTATACTCAGTTAACTTAATTTCAAGTTCAGGCAGCTTGTTACTGAGAGTATCTGCATTAGTATAAACGCACTTCAGGCTCTGCTTGTTACTTGCTGCAGTTGTTGTGGAGGATATAGGGTTGGTTGTGCTGCTGCTGGCATTTGGATTTCGTAAACTTGTTCAGGCGAATGGGGAGGATAGGTCTGAGATATGTTTGTTGGGGGTGGTGGCAGGTAATGGAAGGTGGCGTTGGGGTGTATGGTCGTTTGCTGCGGATGATTGATGAGAGGCTGCAGTAGTTTGGTCAGCTTGGACTCTAAAGTGTTCTCTAAAAAAGACTGCAGATTTTGTTCTGGAAATTGTTGGTTGTTTAATGTTGTTGGTTGGTTTCTGCCATTGACTTTCCTTTTATGCAAGAAGTTGCACTCCAACCCCTTTTTGCAACCTGCTGTTGTATTGAAAAATCTACATGCATTCACTGTTTTATGTATGAACTTGCAATTGCTCCTGGTGCAGTTTCCTCTGTTGTAATCCTTGCAAATTTTGTACCAGGGACGCTTTGAATCATCAGTGAACACATTTCTCCTCTCGATTTCAGGGGAAAATTCCTGGGAATGGTTGGAATCACCATTTATGACATTCAGCTGGGTAGGAGCATGACGTTCTGGTTGACTTTCAGGTTCTGCAGGTTTCTCTTTGTTTTGAGGGGGCAATTTGACCTCTTTGCTTTTCTTTTTTGATTCTATCATGCTTACTTTTTCAAAAAGAATTTCGATTTTTTGTTCTTGTTCAAGCAAGCTTGCAGTCAAATGGTCGATCTTATATTGCAAGCTTACATTGTCTTTTTTCTGTTCGGCATTCTCTTTCATCAATTTCTTAAGGTTGGGCTCAATATTTTTAAAATGAACTCTGGATACTTTTGGGCTATTTGAAAAGAAGGAGCCCTCAGTATTAAAATCAGAGTCATCAGAAGAATCTTCCGAATAACTTGGATATTTAGCAATAGAGGAAGTTGGTGCAGGAGGTTTATCAGTATCCTTTATCAAATTTTCAGGATTTTTGACTTCCGAACTTCCGCAGGGGGACACTTCTTCATTTTTTTCGTCATCAAAATATATTGTGGACAGCTTTCCTTTCTTTTGAGGGTTAGAAGTGATTTGCTTTGCAAATTTCTCTTTCTTGGATGCTTGAATTAACTTATTCCTCGTTGCTCCCTTTTCTTTCATTGTGATTAGATCTTTGATGATTGGGAATTCAAAATCTATCCATTCGTGGGCAGTGTGGGCAGACACAACAACTGAGTTTTTCTGGCCTGTCAGATGAAAGGTTTTCCCGAGGATTTTACGAAATTTGTTTTGGCCCTCATTATAATGTAACTCAAGTTTTAATTGCTTTATCTTTGAGTATTAAAATCGGTCTTGGACATCTTGAGGTGGGGCTTCCCCTTTTTCATTCTCCCACAGGACAAGAAAAGCATCTTTGTATGTCTCTGAAATAGGCAGGTCGTGGTAGTACCTGAGATCACAGGCTTCAATCATCTTGATGGAGATCTCTTTGATTGGTAGAGAAATACTACCTCCGCTATTATGAGTGTTAAAACGCAAATCTGTTACAAAATTTGCTTTTGAAGCTTTCATGTTTGAGCCCAAACGTCCTTTTTTAACATTTGGGGACCTCATGTTTGTAGTAGAATGGCCTAACCACGATGTCGACTTCGAAAATTCGATGAATGAGAATTGTTCTTATATAAATGATCTGGCAAATCATTAACATACAAAAGAAATAGCAAGGGTCCCAACACGTTGCCCTGTGGAACTCCACTCAATACAGTACATTAATCATGTACAGAAGTTTCAAAGCTATTTAACTACATCAATTACATACTATCAAAAACATACAAATACAACTAAATTAAATATAAAATGTGTTGGGGGCACTAAGAAAAAACCTACTAGAGACTATCGAGATAATTTTCTTTTCTTTTCAAGAGTTGTACGGGCAAGGACAGGATGGCTTGTATTGCAGCTAAAACAATTCTACTGTTAAGATTTTTGAACAATATTTCGTAACTTAGTTTACGGCAGGGTATAAGAATCTCAAGCAGAGGCAGAATCCTGGCCAGCACCACCACCTGAAGAGAAAATAGCTCAAAGTCATGAAGAAAACATTCCTATCACACCCGAAAATAGACCACAAAGGTGGGCGATGGAGTCAGTGAACAAAGGTGATAATTTCGCTCCTTTTCAACAAATTGTGCAAGATGAATGCGATATCCTGATTATAGGTGACTCACTAATTAAAGGTATTGACCCTGCTAAATTTCATGCCAAGAAGATCACGAAATCTGAAGTTTTTAGAGGAGGGAAGATAGAAAACATTTCGAATTACTTTTCAAACACCATGATCAAAGTAAAAGAACAAATTATACTTCATATCGGAACCAATGATATAGCGCAAACAACAAATACAGATGACATCCTAAAAAAGTTAGACGCATTACTGCAACAAATCAGAAATAAATTCCCTGAAACAAGAATTGCAATTTCAGTCATCCTTCCCAGGCTAAATGATAATAATTTTGATCTCAAGTTCAAACGCGTCAACCAACGTATAAGAAAAATTGCTCGAAACCAAGCTGTGAGGTATATTAATCATTTTGAAATTGAGAGCGCGAAAGAAGCTTTTGCAAGCGATGGAGTCCACTTGTCCAACACAGGCACTAAGATTCTTGTTAGAGAAATGAAAGATGCGGTGTTCACTCAATGCCGAAATAGGCAACGACAACAACAACAGCAACAGCATCAACAACAGGACTATCACCAACAACATGTTTTCGCGCAAAACACAAATGGCTTCAGTCGACCTCCCTTGTCCTCAATGGTGCTGCCACCACAACCGCAAAGGCAACCCTACATCAGTTACCCTAACCCCAGAAATGAACATCAACATCCTCACCAAACACAACAGGCCCGAATTCATCAACAACAACAGCCAGCACTCTTTTCGCAACCACAACAATGGCAATACATAGTACCTGACCAAATCAGTCCTCCAACAACAGGAAGAGGAAGCGGTTACCAGTCAGGACCAGCAATAATATCAAGATGGTGAGTAACCGAGACTCAAGAAAAAGAAAGAAGCTATCATTTTCTAAGGATGAATATAATATTCCTAATAATCTTAATATATCAATTCTAAATGTTAATGGGCTTAAGAGCAAACTGAATGACCGAGATTTTATTGCAGAACATCTTAGCCCCTATAGCTTAAACTTTTTCATAGAGACCTTTATTAGTGAGGAAGATTCAGGTCTTAGTATACCTAATTTTACATCTCATCATTTCTATCGTAAAGTAAAAAATAAGAACTCAAAAAGATCATCAGGAGGTATTTCAGCTTACATTCCATTAAGATTTAAAGATGCTGTAGAGATAAATGAAAGCAAACACGAAGACCTCTTATGGGTAAGGCTTAAAAGGCAACATATCTCAACTGACAGAGATATTTATCTATGTATTGTTTATATAAAACCTGAAAATTCAGTTAGTATTAGCAAGCAATTCGACACTTTTCAAATTTTACAAGAAGAAATTCTTGCATACTCAGAATTAGGATACATAATATTAGGAGGAGACTTTAACAGTAGAACTGGTAGCATGATGGACTACATTGAACATGACACAAATCTCTATGGAGAAGGTGACCCTGAGGAAAGCTTAGATAATATTAATGGTATTAGAACATCTAAAGATAAGATAATCAACAATTATGGAAAACATCTTATAGACCTTTGTTATATTCACCATCTAAAAATAGCAAATGGTAGAATGTTAGGTGATCTAACAGGTAAATATACTTGTTTTAAATACAATGGCTCAAGCACTGTTGATTATATAATATGCAGTGACAATTTTTTCAGTAATATAAACACATTCTCTGTCAAACCATTAACAATGCACTCTGATCACTGTCAACTTATCTTGAGTTTGAAAGTAAAAATAAAAGATAACAACAAGAATAGAAAAGGTCTGAAAGAGAAAATGCAAACATTAAACCCAAATATATATGGAACTCAAACTCTGAGTACAAAATAAAAAATTACTTTTCTGATTTCGTTTTGTTAGACTTGAAAGATAAATTAGAAAGCATAAGTAACATTAACAGCAAAATTACCACCATAAATAATTTTCTAGATACAGCATCTAATACCTGTTTAGTTAAAATGAAAAAACAAAAGCCAAGTAAAAAATTAAATTCAAAGCATAAAAAGTTTGATACAAATTGTTATAAGAAAAGACAAGAATTAAAAAAACTTGGAAAACTCTTGAATAAATTTCCAGATAATGATTATATAAGAAAAACGTATCATCAAAATAAGAAAGAATACAAACACTTAATTAAAAAACAAATTACGCAAGAAAAAGATAACCAATTAAGAAAACTTAACAATATTGCAAGCAATAATATGAAAGAGAGATGGAAAATAATTAAATCAATAACAAATGAAAATAGTAATACAAAAGATCCTTGTGAGCAAATACCGAGTGAATCATGGATAAGCTTTTTCAAAAAATTAGGATATAATGCACAACTAAGTGAGCAGATTAATGAAGCCACAAGACCACTGTGTGTGAATCTGACTGCAAATGAGAAAACTGAAATAGATAATAAAATAAACAGCGAAATATCTATTGAAGAAATCCTGAAAACCGTAGATAATATGAAAAACAGAAAAGCAGTAGGCATCGATAACATATCAAATGAAATCTTAAAAGTATTTACAAATTTAAAATTAGGCAGCTACATTATTAAGAAATTATTAAACACAATTTTTGGAAATTATCCGGATATATGGAAAGAAGGATTAGTGAAACCAATCTTCAAAAAAGGAGATCAACTACAACCAACTAATTATAGAGGCATAACATTAACATCTTGTATGGGTAAGCTATTCAACCAAATTCTAAACGAGAGACTAGTTTCTATTTTCGAAACTTACAACATATTTGCTGAAAATTTAATGGGCTTTCGAAAGATATGAGAACTTCAAACAATGTTTTTGTTCTGAAGACACTTATTGATAAACAATTTAATAAAAGGAAAAACTGCATTGCTGTTTTGTCGACATATCCAAAGCTTTTGATAGATTATGGCGCCAAGGTTTATTATATAAGTTAAGAAATTATGGAATTCAAGGAAAATGTTTAAAACTATTCAGAACCTATACACCAACACAAAAACAGGATACTTCTAGGAAACAATATGACTGAGCAATTTGAAATAAACATGGGAGTCAGACAGGAGATCCTCTAAGCTCGCTTCTGTTCAATGTGGACATGAATGATTTTTGTACTAGACTAGCAACAAAACAAATATTGATACTCCAACTATATTGGATAGAAAAGTACCATGTTTACTATGGGCTGATGACATTGTACTGATATCTAAATCAGAAGAAGGCTTAAATAACAGTATTAAAGAATTGGAAGAATATTGTAGAAATTGGAAATTGCTCATAAACACAGACAAAACTAAAGTCGTGATATTTAATAAAGCTGGAAAAATGGTTAAAAACAAAAGTTTCAAAATGAATAAAAGCCAAATAAATCTTGTAAGATCTTATAAGTATCTCGGTTTCCAACTAGAAAACAATGGCAATTTTAACGGAGTGGTTAACGATCTAGCAAATAGAGCCAAACGTGCCCTACATAGTATATATAAATTATCAACAATTAACTATATTCCAATAGAGACATTGATTCAAGTCTTTAACGCAACTGTTAAACCACTTTTATTGTATGGTTCTGAATTATGGGGATGCATATCAAAAGAAAATAATGCGATTGAAAAAGTACAGTTAATGTTTGCTAAACATATTTTAGGAGTTAATCGTAAAGCAATAAACTTAGCAGTACTAGGAGAATTAGGCTTACAACCACTTAAAATTGATATGAAAATAAATTCCTTAACATTTTTGATTATTCAAGGGTTTGTGCATAAGTTTTTCAAGTATTTTAAATATATGTCAGAGGAAGATGTTACTGGTGCAGCCATTTTTACTATGCTTGGTGGATATCATAAATATCAGGTGATTTTCTTTCATACGGTGTATTAAGCAAATTGAAAACTTCTGGGTCAATTTCATTCAGGACAAAGCTGCTCCTATTGGGGTTTTAAGGTGGTCTTGATATTTTGTATTGGGCTTTGGAAGCTTCTCTACAACATCTTTAGAGACATTAATAAAGAAATTATTAAAAACTAAATTACTATGCTTGGATTGAAGCTTTTTGACTTCATCATTCTCCTTTTCCCTCAGCTTGTGTCTTCTTTGGAGATCATCAACAACGTTCTTCAGAAATTGCTGGCTACCTTCCACCGCCTAAACCTTTGCATTTAATTGATTTACAGATTCATCAATTGCGTTTTGATAGTCTTGATGTCGTCCCTGAATGACTTGACTTTGCCAGTTGTCAATCAAGATTTTGCTTTCGGTCACGTGACCATCGGATTGTTTAATTAACAGTCAGAAGAAAGATATCCAAAAGAGATGAAGAATCTAAAACATCAATGCTCTAACGTTTTGGTCTTTGAGATATGGACTATCAGAGTTCTACTGATGATGTCATCAGTGAAACATATTTCAGCTTTGTTCATTGAGATATCTTTGAAAATTTATTGGTAGGGCACATTTTTAGCCTCAAATACTTTGTGTAAGTTGTTCAATGGTGACAATATACACCCGTTATCCATTTACTTGGTTCAATACCTAATATAAAATAGTATGCTAATCAAAATACGCGGACTGTTAAAGTTTCACTTATGATGTTATATTCCTATCAATATATAACACATTGTTTAAACCAAATGAAATTGGAAAAAAGTATTGCAAGAAGCACTCATAACTAGAAATCGCAGTTTCAGATGAAGATGAAGCATCACTAGTTAGGTCTGAATCTGGTAAGCACGTTAACTCATTCTCAAATTATACGCAATCCTTGCCTCAAATCTTTATCAGAAATTACAGAGAATGCACTGATGTTGAATTTTCCTTTTTTTTTGGGCAGCTGTTAATGTGACACAAAGAAGCAACATATCTCCAAAAATATGCTTTATTTGTAATGAAAGGTCTGGGAATGACAGTAATCAATATAGTAGTGGAGGACTAGGAAGGTGCAGCAAAGAAATAGCTGCGCAAAAATTAAAGTGATGTTTGTTAAGAGTAAAAGATGACAAGTAAAGTGAAGCTAGAAAGCGGATGGAAATCTATTCTCAGAAAAGTCATGATATTATCGCTGCTGACATAATATATCACAAAAGATGTTATGCTTTTTTCTAAAACAGCTGAAATTACCCCGATTTGATGAATACGAAAAACAACACAGACAAAATATAAGACAAAAGGAAGAACTTGTCGTGGAAGAGCTAATGAATTTGTTTGAGAAACGAGTGCTACAGAATGAAAATTCATATCTATTGTGGCACCTAATGGTAGATATAAAAGAGATAAGCAGTGGTCGCGGTCTGATTGAACCAGCAATGAAACAAAGTTAGGTGTTTTAAAAAAGGCTGATAGAGAAATTCAGCGAAGAAATAGGCTTTCATGATATTGGTTGAAAGCAAATTATGTATCCAAGTAGAGCAAATATGTAACAAGATTAAGAGATTTGCAAGACTAATTAATCGTAAGCTGCAGAAAAGGAGCAGTGATTTCGAAACACTCAAGGAAAGCACTGCAAGTAAAAAACCTTTGCATATGATATATAATGCAGTTGCATGGTGTGTTGAGCCAAATGGTAAGAAAATTGATGATGGATACGTACAAATTTCAAGCAAAGTAAGAAGCGAAAAAGTATGGTCAATTTCAAGTAGACTGTGAATCGCTTATCACTCAAAAGCCGTCAGCAAAAGCAATTATCTAGGGGTTGAACGTGAACAGAATAACAGGAAGTAAAGAAGTTTCAACATTGCTTAATAAGCTTGGAATTTCCTACAAGGACATCCAAACTTTGAATAATGAATGGGCAAGAATGGTCACATACAATTCAATATATGGGATTCCACAAGGATTTGCCAAGGGCCAACTACTTCATATTGCATTAAACAATTCTGATTGAAGACAGGAATGAAGGTCAGCAGAAATTGAAAAGAATTGTCTTCAAAATTTCTTTGAACAGAGAATAAAAAATGATGCAAAGGACAGAGTGGATTTATTTGCACCCATTTCCAATCCGAAAAAAAGGCTTGAAAAAAATAAAGCAGGACCAAAGCCATTAACATATTAAAGGAAGAAAAAGAAGCATTTGGGTTATTAGTTGGAAAAGCAGCTTCTTTGGAAGAAGCTCTAAGCCATACATTAGTGACACTGCCATTAGCTTTAGCTGCTTCAGATGGAGACTTTCATCAAGGCTCTAAAGCTAATTTCAGAAACCACCTGATAGAAGAAGCTGAGTGCATTGAAAAAAGTCCTCGTGAAAGAGGAGACTGGATATTTGATCGTATGGCTGCTGTTCGATCACTTCAGTGGAAGAAAAAATGGAAAGAATATGCAGAATTGTTTCTGAAATTTTCTCACCACCTGATTCAAAAAATCCGCAACAAGTCATCATTGGTCATGGATTCATATAAGCATGACACCATCAAGCATTTAATGCAACAAAGAAGAACTCTGTCCTCTAAGTGAATAATTATTTCCAGTCCATTTCAGGCAATGCCGAAACCAAAAGACTAGCAATTTTTGCTCAGCTACTCAAAAACAAAAGTTAAGACTTTTACTTTTGCAGAGCTGGGAGCAACTTTATATTTCTGTTTAAATCTTCGTGATAATTCTTTGCAATATGCTCCCATATCAAATAGTTACCTCCTTTCCACATGAGAGGTGAATGCAATCTAGAATGAAATAGACAATTTCTGGCCATGTTTACAAGATGTAGTGCATCACTAAAGAAGTAGATGAACCTGTGTTTTTTATATAAATTGATTGTCCTGAAACATCCATCTTTATCTTTATCACCACCTAGAGACTCATGCATCTTGAAAAATGATATGTGGATGCTGCACCATCGGTAGTAGTTGCTATGAGCCACAAATTGCAGGTTAGCTCAAGGATCCCAACAGCTTCCAAAAAAATGAATATTATCTAGGTACAAGTTACACTGTTGTGGCAAAATATCCCAAACAAAAGTTCAGATCATTGCAAAGACCTCTAACTATAAAAGGCAGTGAATGAGTTGCAAGCTCATCAGCTTTCTCCAGGGTGCCAAAATTTCTCTCTTCTTCTCCAAGATCTACAAAACCAATCAAATTTCAGGAACGCCTGTCAAAAACCAGGTTGGATTTAATTTTCATTTCATCAAATAATAAAACAACAAATCTTTGAATATCAAAAAAATTTTCACTAATTCTACTTAGACTAATTCTTAAATCTTATCTTTCTAGAAACCTGTTGAAGGGCAAATCCAATTCGAATCCCGCAAAGTTCAGTGACTCATCATAGCAGGAAGAAGACTTTTGTGACAGGGACAAGCAAAATCCTATTATCATTGGATGGAATCTTACTCCTCTGCTGGACTAGCTTGAAATTCTTTTCTGCTCGTCCCAAAATATTTTCATGAATAGGGTCATCTTTTCATGGGCATTATCAAGGATATCCAAGAAGTTTCCTTGTAATTCTCGATCGACTGTAATAGAAGCAGTCTCAAGCATTGCTCTCATTTCATCTATTTTCTTTTCAAGCTGAGTGTTCTTCAGTGTTCTTCTCTTCAAGCTGAATGCTCACAAAGACTGATTAAAAATTCTTTGACTTGACCTTGTAGAAACATATGTTTTGGGTTTGGCTGGCTCAGCCATTCTTCTGATTTTGGAAACATTTGTTTTCCTTGCTTCTTGATCCTGCTTCTGGCAATAAATACATATTGGTTCAGAACAGAGTGCTGAACAGTTGATGGATTTATTAAAATTAAAACAAGAAAAGGAAACATCATCTTCTATCAACAATGGATCATATTGTTGTGGTAAAACATGGTTGATCATCTATTCAGTGTCTTGGTTCAGTTGTAAGCCACAGCAAATGTTACAAGACTCGGTTACTTTAATTAAATTAGATACAGTTATGTTTTGCACTGATTTTTGGTTCAATTTATATCATGGAATTCAGGCAGAAGACAACCATCTATCACAACCGAGAATCCAAGACTGGAATCTACGATAATATCATATTTTGGAATAAGGAAAGGGCAGTCAAATTTCTGAACTCTCAATTTATGTTCTTCAATGCTGCAAGCCCAACTCTCATTAAGTTTTAAGCACTTGACCCTTTTGCAAAGTTCTGTTACTTTCTGATAGCAAAACAACTTTGTGCCCATGTTCAAATGCCTCCTTTCTTTCTTTTTCCTTTCAAACTCTTTTTGGCATATTTTGAGTTGAAAGAGCTCCATCTTTCAAACGTTTCCTTTTTGAGTCAACTGAAATGGAAAAATTATGTTTCATTAAACTATTTTCATATTTGAGTGCAATGGAAATCATTCTGCATTGGCAAATCTTCAAAAAACAGACTACAGACCTGAAACATTTACCAGAGGTTACATAACTCAACAACAGACTACTAGCTAACCGGCATAAAATAACATATTATATCTGATCCATCTATCTTTAAAGATAAGGTATATATTTAATTTTTTTTCATTTCATTTCATTTTTCACATTAATCAAATTTTACGAATTTTTTAAAAATACTAATACTAATACTAATATTAAATAGATTTATTAAGATGAAAAAAGTATTATTGAAAAGAAAATAATTTTGTCAGCATATTTTTCCAGTTTTGTTATCTTTATTTGACATTAAAGGAGGAACCTCCAACTTAGTATGAATACTAAACTAGAGGAGGCCCCCCCCCCCTCAAATTTACCAGATAATCAATTCTTGAAATGTTACTCTGATACTAGGGCTGTGTTCATTGGGTGTAGGAAACAGAAGCAATTCAAATCATTTTATTTTCAATTAACAAGTGAAATTTTAAATACTGTAACTGGACTGCAACAACGACCTAACAATCACAAGTCACGGACTAAATATAAAATTGAATAAAATACACCTTTAATTCTGATCTGAATTTTTTTGTTGTTGAAAGCAATGTAATTTCAGGAGGGACTGAATTCCAAAGTTTTGCACCTTAATAATGAATAGATCTGATACCATACTGAACAGTATTGTGCCTTTCCAAAAACAAATTAGCCTTTTTTGATTGCCATGTTCCTAATGAGTGTTTTGAAGTAAGATTTGTGAAAAAGTTTTCAAAATATTGAAAATATTGTGGAACTAAGCCATTCATTCATTCATAAACAAAAGAAGCAATTTCAAGATTATTTATGTGATCAAGTTTGAGCAATTCCAGCTGATGAAAAAGTGGGGGAACTGGGTGTCCTTATATCATTTAAAGTCATGCACTTGATAATCTGTTTTTGCAAGATGAATACTTTATCCTAATAAGTAGGATAGGTTAATCCCAAACCTGCATTCGATATGAGATGAATGGAAAAAAGAGTCCATGATACATCTTTAATGTTTCCAGAGGAACATAATGTCTTATTTTATAAAAAAAGTCCAACGGTTCTCAACACTCTCTTTGTGAGTTCTGTGATGTGTGGTTGTGACACTTAATGACACTTACAAAATATTTATTTAAGCTTGATGCTATTTCTTCTTGGTCAGTTATCTTATTACCATCAACAACTAATTGTGAGATCCCAGATAAGGCAGTTTTCTTAATAAAGATAATTGAAAGTATATTACACCATAACATCTTCATATTACCTGAATGCTCAGGGAAATTTGGTGATAATATCTTTTTTTACTAGCTTTAATTTCATTGGCTATTCTATTTCTAAACGTTTTGTATAGGTACTCATTTTCTATAGTGCATCTTCGTATCATTCTTCTTTTGAGTTTATTGCGATATTTTATTAGTCTGATAATTTCAGACTCTATCCAAGGCTTAGATTGTAATTTAATCTCCCTATGTGTCATTTTGTTAGATAGAACATGCTTCTCTGCTAAATTGGATAGTTTTTCGTAATATGCATCAAACTTGTCATCTACTGAGACATGATCATCATTTAAAATTGTCAAATCAAGTTCTGAGTAGTAATTTACAAACTGATTTTCATCAAAATTTGAAAAATCGTGCTTTGAAAGAGAACAGGGCAAGACTATATAATATTGGCAAGCTCTATCAACAATCAAAAACTGTGGAAAATGGTCACATATATTACAGAGAATATTTCCACTTTTTGTATCAAATTCTGTAGTATTAGAAAATATATTATCAATAACAGTAGAGGAGTGATCTGTTACTCTAGTTGGATGCAAAATGTAAGGAAGTAGATAGTGGGAAACCATAGTGTTAATAAAATCATTGGTGTCAGAATGGTTTTCATAACTCAGCAAATTAAGATTAAAGTCACCCATCAGAAAGATCCGTTTATTTTCCTTAATAAGATTCTGTAGCAAGTTATCCAAAAAATTAAAAAACTCTTGTGCATCAGTATTTGTGTGTCTTTAGAGACAGCAACAGATAATGTTTTTGCTTTAAGAGTTGAGAATTTCTACACCAACCATGTCAAATTCATCTTTACAGACAGACAGATCCTCTCTAGATTTATGATTTAATAAACCCTTGACATAAAGTGCAGCCCCACCACATGAACTTTTAGTAGGGGTTGAATATCACTGGACAGTAGAAAGATATTTATTTGTCTTGAAGTATAAGACGTTAATCAAAGAAATAAGAAATATAAAGAAGAATAAGATCATAGCGGGTTCTGTTAATGCACCAATCGTGCACTTTGCCAAACATTTTTGAAACTTGGCATGGCAATAGATGTGTATCTTGGTAGCCAAAAATCGATGAGACCCAAATTCAGGGGGTGCGCTGGACCAAGTTACAGACCTGCATGTGATGACGTCATCACTCCTGTCCTGATACGAAATGATATTGAACAAACTTAAATATTTCTGCACCAATTGATAGCAAACGTCATTGGAAATAGCTTATAAGAAAATTGCAGTTCAAACTTACATGTTTTTAGTTATTCAGTCTAATAGCTTGAGGATTCCGGGGGCAATGTTCTTAATGCAGTACAAGAATCAATCGAACATTTCAAAAAATATAGAAAAAGCAATTTAAAATTTCAGCAAAAGGTATTGTTTTCAAGCATTGTGTGTCGATGTTTCTCAGATGCTACATACCAAATGTATTTTTCACAAGGGAAGGGGTCTTGGGTGATACTGATTCACGTGACTTATTATAAAAAAGCTTTTATGTATTTATGTAATTTCTTGCTTACGTTATTGCTTAATTCATTTCAGCAGAAAGTATCATTTTCAAGCATCGTTTAAGAATATTTCTCAGTTATTAGAGACCAAATAATTCATACCTTTCCTAAATGAAAAGAAGTCGCTATATTAACTTGGTCAGATTCCAAAGAAGTCACTTGCAGCAATGGCCTTGAAAATAATACTAACATTTAAAATAATCAGGCCTTAGCAGATTTAGGAATAGCTCAATAGTCCCATTGTCGCTGCAAGGTCTTTCAAAGCCAAGATTGGCAACAGGTCCGCGTAGATTTATGACATTTTAATAGTCTCGTTGTTGCTGCACGGGACGCCTAAGCCAAGCATGGCATCAGGCCTTATCAGATTCTAGAATACCTCCATATGTTCTTATCACTGTACCGTACAGCAAAGCCAGATGTATAAGCACCTTGAGCTTCCTGTTCTTGCTAAGCCATACTCCAAAACCAAGCACGGCATCAGGTCAGAGCAGATCTAGGAACGCTAAGCACACTTATACCTCCGCTCAGACCCAATTTGTTTTTATTCTTCACCGTGATTGCTTCGCTCCTGTCAAGGCTGAGCAAATGCATGATTACTAAAGGCATTGGTCCCAGCAGGCTAACAAGTAAGGGACACTCTCCACTCCTTTGGGTAAGGACTGCATGGTTAAGTGCTGCATCGGACTGCATGGCCAAGCATGGCCGCTGCCACGCAAGCGATCATTCCCTGTGGCTGCGTGGAATTGCATGGCCAAGCATGACCGTTGCTACGCAATTGCTTAATCTTGTGGTCCCTTAACGGGACTGCATGACCAAGCTGGGCCGCCGGTACGCAAGCATTAATTCCCTTGTCGCTGCACGGGACTGCATGGCCATGCATGGCCGCTAGTACGCAATCGCTCAATCCCGTTGTTGCTGCACGGGACTGCATGGCCATGCATGGCCGCTAGTACGCAATCGCTCAATCCCCTTGTTGCTACACAGGACTGCATGGCCAAGCATGGCCGCTGGTACTCACTTGTTTAATCCCGTTGTTGCTACACAGGACTTCATGGCCAAGCATGCCCGCTTGTCCTCAATAGCTCAATCCCGTTCTTGCTGCACAGGACTTCATCGCCAAACATGGCAGCTGGTACTCAATCGTTCAATCCCGTTTTGCTACATGGGACTTCATGGCCAAACATGTTCGCTAGTACGCAATTGTCTAATTCTCTTGTCGCTACACGGGATCTCTGCTTCTTCTTGTTTTCTTTTGCGGGTTATCATTCTTCTCTTTCTTTTCCCTGTTATCACCTATGAATTCCTTGGTGAGGTCTGCTCCCATCAGTCTTGATTCAGAGTTAGGTCTGGGGTTAGGTGTGATTGGCTGGAACGCCCCGCGTCCTGTGGCCTGAAACCGGGTTTTCCATTGGCCAATCACCTGACAGTGAAAGGTTTATTCAGGCAGGCAAACAGGGCAATGCACAAAATACCCTATTTTCCTGCCACCTTTCCCCGTTGGTCTAAGAAATTAAATGGTGGTTAGACATTGTTTATCCAAAGTTAATTACTATGACAACACGAGTCCATCAGCGTGCTCATGCGCGAGGCATTCGAGCGTTTCTTTCGCTGTCTTTTCGCTGTCTAGGTTGTGACAGCGAAGAGTTCAAGGATTCAAGAAAGTGTCCTAAATCCTTTCAAATAAGTCACATGAAATAGTATCACCCAAGATCCGTTCCCTTGTGAAAAATACATTTTTCATGTAACAACTGAGAGACATCGACACACGATGCTTGAAAACCATACTTTTTGCGGAAATAAATTTTAAATCGCTTATCTTTTTGAAATGTTCTACTGATATCTGTACAGTATTGAAATCATTACCCCAGGAATCCTCTCGCTATTGGACTCAATAACTAAAAAACCATGTATTTTTGAACTGCACTTTTCTTATAAAAGTTGTTTTCAATGACATTTGCTATCTATTGGCACAAAATATGTAAGTTTGGCCCATATCATTTTGTAGTAGCATGGGAGTGATGACGTCATCACATGCAGGTCTGTAACTTGGTCCAACGCACCCCTTGAATTTGGGTCTCATCGATTTTCGGCTACCAAGATACACATATATTGCCATGCCAAGTTTCAAAAATGTTTGGCAAAGTGCACGATTGGCCCATTTTCTGAAAGTAGCTGATCCCACTATCAGCCGTCGAAGTTAAAGAAGATTATATTTCGAAGTAGAAGCAAGACGTGGGTTCATTCTTAAAGATAAAGTGTTTCAGTTGTGTCAAGATCAGACGTTTCTCTGAGTTCAATTCTGCCGACAAGTTGAAAGAGGTCGTAAGTTTGTTTCAGCCTGATTTTCAGTATAAATATTAAAGAAACAGTTAAACCCAAGAAAATTGTGGTTTAACATCTGGTGACCGCACAACGTGATATGACCAGTTGAAAAGTGAACTTTATTTGTAAAAATAACGTTGTCGAATTTCCCTGAATTCCTATTGCTGAAGACTGTTGAACTATCAATTGCGATTATAAACATTCTATCTAGATTTCGCAAGTGTATTCACTATTTAATGGACTTTTTCAAAGCAATATTTAAACTAGAATATAGCGTGAGGTACTATCGAATAACTAACATAGAACAAAATTTTATTAAAAGGATTCAGTACCAAGAGAAAAGACGAATTTTAACGACGTTTCGGGCATTACCCTTTAACTTGATAAAGGGTAATGCCCGAAATGCATTAAAATTCGTCTTTTCTCCTGGTACTGAATCCTTTTAATAAAATTTTGTTCTATGTTAATATTTAAACTAGACTTGTGTTTAACATATCAAGCTGTTTCAAAGAACAGTTGTTTTTTGATGGTTTTATTGATGGTTTCTATTTGGATTTAGTGGAGTTTTTGGACACTGAACACATTTTGAAGAACTCAACTTTCGTTCTATAAAAAAAAAGACAAAAAAACATCTTTTTAAAAATTATTGACATTCGTTATTGAAAATTAATTAGTTAGTAGTATTTTAGTGTATGTAGTTAAATTCGTTAAAATCCTAATTTTCGTGATCATTTTTGGCACATTTAGGCATAAGTTTCGCTGATCGCGTGACATTGTGTGACAATATCGGACAACAGCACGCAACTGGCATGCAGGCTGCAATTCAGGGAACCTCCCACTTTGAAATTTTCAAATTAAGTACTTTTTATGGTTTTCAGCATGAAGGCGTTAGCGAGTGGACTGAAAAATTTGATCAAATCGCAAAGTTCTATAACTGGCCTAATTCTCCCAGAATTAATGCCATTCCACTTGCTCTTGATGGCCCGGCCTGGCTTGGTTTAATACACTTCCAGACGAAACTAAAACTGATCTAACAGCACTTCCAGGTGCTTTGAAAGCTAGATTTGGGGCAGAAAGTTAAAAGTTTCTCTTTTGCCAAGAATTGTATTCTAGAAAACAGGGTGCAGAGGAACTGCTCGCAGTTTATACAGAAGATGTCATTCGAAAATGTCAAAGGCTTTATCTTCCTGACAACGATGTCATGAACATTTTCATTAACGGATTGAATGAAAAATTTAAGAACAATGTAATTTTGAGACAGCCAAAAAGTTTCGCAGAGGCTGAAAATTATGCCAGGCCCACTGATGCAGTTAAATGAGCACCAGGATCAAGCCCCTTGCCTTCTAACCCAAAGTTAAACCAGCAAGAAAACGAATTAAAGAGCTAGAGGGACAAGTAAACCTCTTTGTTTCAATGGCAACCGAAAAGAAGCTTGCCCAACCTCTCAATTCAATTTTTGGGCACAACTACGAAACTCAAATCTCGAAGTTGTATGAAAATTCGTTTGCGGCTACTAATTTCGCTCCACTGATTCAACAGGATGAACTGCAAAGGTACGTAGTCGCTGCTGTTGATAATCACATTCAGAGAAACAACCAATACCAAAACCGGGTTAATAATAATAATAATAAAAGGCATTTATATTGCGCCATATATCCACAGGGCTCAAAGGCGCATTACATAGTTTACATACATACTGTAATAAGGTAATATCATGTAAAGTAATTACAAGGAATGCTAAAAAATTATTGGCCAAAATAAAACCTAATCAAAAATATTCTTTAAACAAATGTGTTTTCAGTCTACACTTAAAAGTTTCTAAAGAATCCGTTGCTCTCAATGCATATGGTAGTTTGTTCCAGAGATGAGGAGAGGCACTTATAAAGGCACGATTACCAACCAATTTGGACCACCTCGTCCTTCGGGTGCTCCTCGAGGCGGGAATTTAAGAGCAAGCGATGGTCAGCCTATATCCTGTGCATGATATATGGTCATGTTGCACGTTATTGTCCAGGGAAAATTTCAACCACCAGCAGGGTTTAACCAGCAACATTACCAGCAACGCCCAAGTTTTCGGCCATCACGTGCGCCTACAGCTGTTGGCAATAACTTACCAGCAGTTTACAACTCCAGCAGTTTAATACCAACAAATCCGCCTCCTGGTTTCAGTGCAGCTAATCAGCAAACAGCTCATGATTTAAACGGGACAGGGTCTTCACGTTGGGTGCAATGAAGACCCACGAAAGTACAATTTTCAACTCAGCCCCCCAGCAAAACATTTTTGATAGTTGTGGTTTATCTTTGCCTAATGAAAACAACCAAAATGTGGAAAGAGAACAATTTGGTATTTTTGAGCCTCGTTTTCAAGATGAAACTTCTGAAGAGCCAAAAACGTCTAACTTTTCCTATTTTGCTGAAGTTAATGATGAAAGAACTGGAAAAGAACAATTTCTTTGCCAATATCGTTTTGAAAGTGAGGCTACTGAACAGATCCGTACTAGCGATAATTTCGTTTCTATTCATTTGCCGGACATAGCTAACAAAAGAGACCAAACAGAACTAATTATTCCTGAACCTCTTTCTCAAACTGAGGCCATGGAACAGTTAAAACATTCTGATTGTAGCAATGATTCTTATTTACTGGAAATAAATGACAAAACATCTCAAGACGAGGGATTTGTTTCTGAGCCTTCTTTTCAAACCGAGGCTGTCCAAAAGTCAACTCGTCCAACAGAAACTGAACCTAAAGTCCCAGCAATTACAACAACGGTTGGTACTTTCACTGACTTGAGACCGAGTGACTTCATCCCGAGCATTGACTCAACATCTGACCTCTCTGCTGTCGTGGCTCCATTCAATGCTTTTGCTGACAAGCCTGAGAATGCCTTTCTATAAAAGTTTCATAGTTGGCCAAGCACTAACGTAACCTTTGATGAACAATCGGCTCTTGATTCTCTGCTTGTCACATACCAAGACGCATTTGCGTCATCACCTCTTGATCTGGGACACACGAATGTTATACAGCACAGTATCGATACTGGCGATCCCAGGCCTATTAAGCAAGCTCCCTACAGAGTATCGCAAAGTCAGCGCTCTGAAATTGATAAACACATTTCGAACATGATAGATCAGGACATAATTAGGGTTTCCTCTACCACGCTATTCGTTACCAGGCATTGATGATGCTCTTGATGCTCTGTCTGGCTCTAAGTACTTCACCACACTTGACCTAAAGTCAGGCTATCACCAGGTTGCAATGCACCCATATTCTATTGACAAAACGGCCTTTATCTCTCACGCTGGTCTCTACGAGTACAATGTAATGAGTTTTGGCTTAACAAACGCTCCTTCTACGTTCCAAAGTTTGATGTCTACAGTTGTTCATGGCCTAGAGTGGAAAGTCTGTTTGATTATATCAATGATATTATCGTCTTTTTGTGCGGATTTCCAACGATTTCTCGTAGGGATTTAATTTTTCTTTTAGGCGATTGTATGTTTAAGCTTTAATATTCGTAACGACATTCTTTGCATAGATTTAAATTTAGGTTGGGCATTCGGCTCATGATTGTGAGTCAGAATTTGCGTATATGCTCAGTACCACAGACATTTTATGTTTATCGATTTAAATATTATTTCCTCTTTTGTATAATAAAAATATGTAGCTTGACTCATATTAAAGTATGTGAAATCTAGGATTGTGATTGGCTGAAACTTTATCAGTGTGTAGTAGAAATAATTGTATGTAAGTTTCTGAAGTTCAGATCTGTAGATGTACGATGCTGTTCGGATGTTAGATATTTTCGATTATTATGATGATTGCTACAGAAATTTAGATTGTTTCTCTTGTGTCTGAAATTCTACGGCAAAAATATCCTGAACTAGTGATAGATTGACTTTAAGTCTTTACATGGTCCACCGATCAAACCGGATATTTGCGCTGTAGTTTTTACTGAAGATGGATGAATTAAAAAGAAAGAGAAACATAAGAGGAGGACATCGGGCTCACGCGACGAATTTAATTGGACACATTGATGGAAGTATCGAGGACTTCGCGAAGCTCAGACAAGTGGAAATAGCCTTACGAGAGAAACTGGTTATTCTACGAAGATTAGATAATGAAATATTGGATCTTATTAGCGAAACGGATGAAGATGGAACTGGTTGTACACAAGAAATTACGGAATGTGGAATGATGAAAGAGAGGATCAATTTGGCTTTGGAGAAAATAGAGAAGGCTTTACGCAATGAAGAACAGAATCAAGAACAGAATCAAGAAGAGATTGAGGATAGGCCGGCAATTTCAAGACAGAATTCAAGGGAGTCAGTGGTATCAACGATTAGTGAAATAAGTGGGATTTCTTCAAACTCAACTACAACTCGTCGAGTGAGAGCAAAGTTGCCGAAATTGGAGTTAAAGAAGTTTACTGGCCGCCCTCAAGACTGGCAGGAATTCTGGGACTCTTATAAAAGTGCAATAAATGAGAATGAAGAGCTTTCAGAAGTCGACAAGTTCACTTACTTAAAGTACTACTTGGAAGAACCGGCGAAAAAAGTGATTGCTGGATTGGCCCTGACAGAGAAGAACTACCAAGTTGCGCTGAACCTCTTGGAGCAAAGATTTGCGAAACCAACAACAATCAAAAGGGCACACATAAATGAGTTGCTAAACATTCAGCCTGTTTTCAATGAGAAGAACTTCACAAGAATGAGAGAGCTCTACGATAACATAGAAACTCATTTTCGAGGTTTAGACGCGATGAACGTAGAGGAGTCATTTTATGCTGGCATTGTTGTACCTGTTCTCATGGATAAAATCCCTGATCCAGTGAGATTGAATATGATCAGAGGAACGAAGAACCATCAGGAATGGACAATGTCAAAGATGCTGAGTGCTTTGAGAGAAGAATTGGAGATAAGGGAACAGCATGTTTCAATTTTCAAGAAGGAGAACGCGGGAAATTTCAGAGAACAACGTCCGGAAATGAAGTCGAGGCAAATGGGCAACGCCCCGATGACTGCAAGTGCTTTGTTGATGACTGGGAAAGATGGCGGCAAGAAAGTGAAGAAGTGTGTCTTTTGCAATGGCGAACATGAACCATCGGCCTGTGAAGAAGTGAAGAACAAAGAGGAGCGTAAGAAGTTGATTAATAAATTTGGACGCTGCTTTATTTGCTTAAATAAAGGCCATAGAGCCTTTCAATGTCGCTCTAAATTTGTTTGCAAGATTTGTAAACAGAAGCATCACGTTTCTATTTGTAATCAGGCTAGCCAGGAATCGCCTTCAATTAATGCTAACACTAACAGTAGCTTATCTAGGCCTAATCCGACTGCACCCCCAAGTACTGCTGTCAATTCCACCAACACTAATGCGTGCGTAGGTAATGTAGAGGCCGCAGGTAGAGTTGTATTGCAGACTGCTTTAGCAATTGTTAAGGGCACAGCAGCTAACGTTAAGGCACGCGTCATGTTCGACTCAGGTAGTCATAGGACGTTTATTAAGCGGAGTTTGGTTGAGCGCCTAGGACTAGAACCAGTTAGGAAAGAGCAGCTAGGCATTAGGACCTTTGGGGCCCCGAACGTTGAAGAGAAGGTGAGGGATGTAGTTGAGGTTGAGATGGAGCCTGTGAGAGGAGGTCAGAGAGTTAAAATTTATGCCTATGTTGTTGATAAAATTTCTGAATTTAGTAATGAACATGTGGAAGTTATCAAACATGATTACAAGCACCTTGCTAACATATGGTTCTCAGATGTTTGCAGGTTTAAAGAAACATTGGAAGTGGATATTCTTGTTGGAGTTGACTGGCTATGGACATTACAAGAGGATAATACAATACGAGGGGAGCCAGGCGAGCCAGTTGCTGTGCAGAAAAAGCTTGGATGGGTTCTTTCTGGAGCACTGAAGGGTAAGACTGAAATTTCTAATGTTTCTTGCGTGAATTTGTTAATTGAAAGCCCCAATTCCCAGAAGAAAGACGCCCTTGATAAGAATCAACTAGAAACTGACATTCATAAGCTTTGGGATTTAGAAACCTTAGGCATTAGAAAAGGGGACAAGGTACATGAAGAATTACTGGATTCTACTGAATTCACAGGAAAGAGATACTCTGTTAAGCTCCCTTGGAAAGTAGGACACAAGCCTCTCCCAACAAACTATGCTGTTAGTTTAGGTAGGATGAAAGGGCAATTAAGAAGGCTGAAGGAGACCCCGGAAATACTAGTTAATTACGATAACATCATTAAGGATCAACTTAAGGAAAACATAATTGAAGAAGTAGTTGACCTTGAGAAAGCTGGAAAGTTTACTTATCTTCCTCATCAGGCGGTCATAAGAAAGGATGCGGAGACCACAAAATTAAGGGTGGTATATGATGCTTCAGCAAAGGAAAGAAAGTCAGGAACTTCACTGAATGACTGTTTGCATATTGGGCCCCCTTTAAACCCCTTTCTGTTCGACATTATGGTGAGGTTTAGAGAGCATAAGATAGGAATTACACCTGATATCGAGAAAGCATTCCTAAATATAGAAGTAAGTAAGCAGGATAGGGATTGCTTGAGGTTCCTATGGGTGGATGATGTTCATGCGGATAATCCCTCCATCAAAGTTTATCGTTTCAATCGTGTCGTATTTGGGGTGAATAGCTCTCCATTCCTTTTGAATGGAGTCCTTCGTTATCATTTAAGCAAGTATGAAGAGATTGACCCTGCATTTTGTCAGCAGCTGTCTAACAGCTTTTATGTGGACGACCTTGTGCTTGGATGTGCTAATGTGGAGGAAGGAAAGGAGCTATTTGAGAAGAGTAAAACTAGAATGAAGGATGGAGGATTTAAATCGAGAAAATGGAAGACAAACGATCGACTACTTGCAAATGAATTCAAGGAAAATGAGAATGCTATGAAAAAGGGACCTTGCGAGTTGAATGACGATACTTATGCAAAAGATATGCTGGGCAGTGAGGTTTCAGTCAATAAGAGTAAGGTATTAGGCATAACCTGGGATATGGCAGAAGATAAATTTGAATTTGACCTCACCAAAATAGGAAAAATAGAACAAGGCTCTAGAATCACCAAGAGATCAATACTCAGCATGATAGCAAAACTGTTTGACCCCCTTGGTTTGATCAGCCCAATTATTGTGAGTGCAAAAGTCCTTTTTCAGGAACTCTGCACTATGAAGCTTGGATGGGATGATGAATTACCAGAGGATAAGCAAGCACAATGGAAAGAGCTTGTAAGAGAACTTAATTCTATTGGGAGTATTTCTGTTCCCAGATGTTTATATGCCGGTAATTTAGATGATGTTAAGAATGTTTATTTACACGGATTTGCGGATGCCAGTAAGAAGGCTTACTGTGCCATGATTTACTTAGTTTATGAGAACAATGATGGAAATTATTCTCAACTGATATGCTCCAAGACAAGGGTAGCCCCTCTTAAAGAACTTAGCATTCCAAGACTAGAACTTATGTCTGCTAGAATCCTGTCCTCACTAATGGAAACCGTGTACAATGCCTTAAGTAAGCAAGTGAAAATTGATGGATGTAAATATTGGCTTGATTCAGAAACAGCGTTATACTGGATAAACAATGAAGGTTAATGGCGACAGTTTGTCCATCATAGGGTGAACCAAATTCTTAAGGTTTCGAAGAAAGCAGATTGGGGTCATTGTGTAGGAGTTTGCAACCCTGCAGATCTAGGATCAAGAGGAGTTTCTGCGAGTATCTTAAAAGGTAGTAGACTGTGGTGGCAGGGTCCCCATTGGCTTTCCATGGGAAAGGAAAGTTGACCCAGGGAATTTAGGCTTGAGGACTCGCAGGAAGTAAGAGGGGAGCAGAAGAAATCAGCAAATGTATCTACTGTGATAGATGAGAGTGAGAGAGTGGGCATTTCAGGTATGATCAATTTTAATAAGTTCAGCTCATTGTATAAGTTGCTTAGGATTACGGCTTGGGTCTTGCGCTTCATCAGAAACATCAAAGAATTAAAACAGGGTAATCATCCAAATGGAGATATGATTAGTGCCTCAGAGATTTCGGAAGCTGAAGAATATTGGATCAGAGATGCGCAAGCAATTCTTAGGAAAGAACCTAAGTTTAAGAAACTAGCAACTCAGTTAGGGCTTCAAGAGGAGAAAGGAATTCTAAGGTGTAAGGGAAGACCTTTAAATTCAGAATTGGAAATAGGGTCTAAGTTTCCTATTATCTTGCCAAGTGATCATAAGCTTACAGCATTGATTATTGAAGATTGTCATGGCAAAGTCCACCATAATGGCCTGAAGGAAACACTTACTGAATATAGAGCAAGATTTTGGACAACTAAGGGAAGGCAGTATGTAAAGAAAATTATTAGGCCATGTAGGGTGTGTAAGAGGGTTCAAGGAAAACCTTATAGGGTGCCCCCTGTGGCTGCATTACCCTCATTCCGCGTAGAAGATGTTGCACCATTTACAAATGTGGGTGTGGATTTTGCTGGGCCCCTTTATTTTAAGGCCAATGCAGGCCAGATGGAGAAATGCTATATAGTTCTATTTACTTGTTGTACCTCTAAAGCACTTTATCTTGATCTAATCAAGGATTTGTCAGGTCCAACGTTTTTAAGGAGTTTGAGACGGTTCACATCACGCTGTGGTACACCTTCCTTAGTGAATTCGGACAATGCTAAGACATTTAAGTTGGCAAATAAATTCTTAGGGAAACTTGCTCGGGAACATTCAGTGTTTTCATTTTTACAGCAGAAGAGAATCACGTGGAAATTCAATGTGGAAAGAAGTCCAAGGTGGGGTGGTTATTTTGAAAGGTTAGTGGGGAGTGTTAAACGATGCCTTAGAAAGGTTCTGGGAAATAGTAGATTGTCGTTGGACGAATTAATCACGGTTTTAGTGGAAATTGAGGGAACACTAAACTCTCGCCCCCTGACGTATGTTTACAATGAATTAGGGTACCACCCACTTACCCCTTCACATCTAGTCTTTGCAAAGAGATTACCTCATATTGCTGAAGATTTCGAGTATGAAGATAATGAGTTAGACGAAAACTCTGCGATTTACGAGAAACGATTTTGGTATTTAATTCAGAAGTTGAATCATTTTTCAGATAGGTGGAAAAGGGAATATTTGACAGAGCTCAGAGAATTTCATAGGAATCACACAGACAAGGGAGTGGAGGTCTGTGTTGGTGACGTCGTTCTTGTGAAAGAAGACAACATGAAACGCAACGCTTGGAAAATGGGATTGATTACGGAATTAATTAAGGGTAAGGACGGTATGGTCAGAGCAGCTAAGGTTTGTACATGCGGTAAAGGTAAGCAAGATACATTAAATAGACCTTTACAGAATCTGTATCCGTTTGAAGTTAAGAGGGAGAGAGATGAAAGTTGTGAGGAGGAACGGGAGGACTGCGAGGTGAGTGAAGCACGGGTGGGTAATGTGAAAGATCCCCGCGCTAACGCTAGACCGCAGGTGGAAAACGCGCATGTTTCTTGACTCTCGATGAGAAGTCAAGGAGGGGAGTGTGTGCGGATTTCCAAGTCTTTCTCGTAGGGATTTAAATTTTCTTTTAGGCGATTGTATGTTTAAGCTTTAATATTCGTAACGACATTCTTTGCATAGATTTAAATTTAGGTTGGGCATTCGGCTCATGATTGTGAGTCAGAATTTGCGTATATGCTCAGTACCACAGACATTTTATGTTTATCGACTTAAATATTATTTCCTCTTTTGTATAATAAAAATATGTAGCTTGACTCATATTAACGTATGTGAAAACTAGGATTGTGATTGGCTGAAACTTTATCGGTGTGTAGTAGAAATTATTGTATGTAAGTTTCTGAAGTTCAGATCTGTAGATGTACGATGCTGTTCGGATGTTAGATATTTTCGATTATTATGATGATTGCTACAGAAATTTAGAGTGTTTCTCCTGTGTCTGAAATTCTACGGCAAAAATATCCTGAACTAGTGATAGATTGACTTTAAGTCTTTACACTTTTCATCTTATTTCGATGAACATTTGAAACGTTTGCTCCTTGTTTCTGATCGTTTGCGGGAAGCCGAACTGAAACTGAAACCAGCCAAATGCCACTTTGCTCGCAACATTTCTTGGTTTTCTTGTCCCTTTGTCTAGCGTGTCTCCGGATCCTGAGAAGTTATCTGCGGTTGAAACCTTTCCTGCTCCAAAAAACGTCAAAGAAGTTTGTGGTTTCCTAGGACTCTGTAACTATTACAGGCAATTTGTCAAGGATTTTGCAAAAAATAGTGTCACCACTGAATAAGCTTACGAGAAAAGATGTTTTGTTTGTTTGGGATGATGACTGTAAGCATGCATTCGATTTGCTTAAGAAGTATTTATGTTCAGCACCAATTCTTGCCTATCCTGAATTTTTGCAACCTTTTCACCTGTATACTGATGCAAGCCAATCTGCGATCGGGTATATCCTAGGCCAGTGTTTCGACAACAAAGAACATGTCATTGCGTATGGTGGATGCGAACTGAACGCTGCTGAACGTAACTATAGCACAACTGAACACAAAGCATTAGCTGTCGTTGAAGGCATAAAACAATATTGTCCCTACTTGACAGGAGCAAAGTTTTATGTGCATTCCGATCATGGGTGTTTATCCTGGTTGATGAAAATTAAAGATCCCACCGGCCGCCTTGCCCGATGGTCATTACAGTTGCAGCAATACCACTTTGACATTATTCATAGAGCTGGTACTTTGAATGGCAACGTGGACGCACTTTCCCGTCGCACTTATGCATCACCTGTTTCAATGCCAGTTACAGCTTTGGACGCCCCATGTCCTCCCACGCCAACGCTTTATGACATGCAGCGCCGTGATTCTGATCTCTTGGTAATTAACAACTTTCTTGAGGGTGATGTGTTGCCTGCTGATAATTAAAAAGCTCGCTCTTTGATTCTCGAAATCGATGATTAATAACTTGATGAAAATGGTATTTTGTGTCATCTGTGGACTCCTAGTAAGCGATGTGCACAGTCAATGTCTTCTCAAATCGTTTTGCTTGCATCTCTTGGGCATGCAATCCTAAAGGCTTGTCATGACGACCCAACCGCAGCACATCTCGGTGTATTTAAAACATATGAAAAGATTCACGCACGTTTTTATTGGCATGGTATGTTTAAGGATGTTGAACATTGGTGCAAGTCATGTGTCGACTGCGCCATGAAAAAGATGCCCAGAAACAAGCATAAAGCTCCTTTACTTCCCATTCCAGTAGAGGGTGCCTTTGATCGCGTCGCTATGGACATTCTTGGGCCATTTCCTGTCACCCACAGCGGCAACCGCTATATCATTGTGTTTTCTGACTATTACACCCATTGGCCAGAAGCATTTGCTCTTCCATCCATTGAGGCATCGTGCATGGCTTTGTTAATCATAAACGAAATTATGGCTCGGCACGGGTCTCCACACACGCTTTTGTCAGATCGTGGCTCTAACTTCCTAGCTTCTGTTGTGAAGGAAGTCTCTAATGTCATCAATACAAGTAGATTGCATACGACGGCTTATTATCCGCAAACGGATGGCCTTGTCGAGAGATTCAACGGTACCCTGGCAGAAGCTTTATCAATGTACGTCAGTACTAATCAAAAGGATTGGGATCAGCACCTACAGTTAACACTATTCGCCTACCGCGTCTCAACAAATGCTACAACACAAGAGACACCATTCTACTTGTTATATGGTTGTGAACCACATCTACCCATCGAAGTCTCTTTGCTTATTCCTCTGTCTAACATGTCTTCATCTGTCGCCGAACTTCGCTCTCGTGTCCTCGAAAACCTCGAGAAAGCTCAGCGAATTATTGAATCAAACACACAGCTTGCTCAACAAAGAATGAAACTGCAGTATGATAAAACCAGCCGCCCAGTGACTTCTGACATTGGATCAAAGGTTTGGGTCTACACCCGAAAAATACGAAAAGGGCTTTCAAAGAAACCGTCCCATAACTTTCATGGACCGTACCGGGTCATTGACAAACTCTCGCCAGTTCATTTTAAATTAAGAAGGATCGACAATCGACCAGTCTCTGTTCCAGTTCACGTGAATCTATGAAGCCTTATTATGATCCTTCTTCTCGACCAATTAGCGCTCCTTCAGACCTCGAGCATTCCTTCGATCTATCCAAATCGGACCTTCCACAAGACAGCTTTGAGGCCTCTCACCACTTTTCAAATCCTGTGTCAGCTCCTGATCCAGATCCAACTTCTGACCCATATCCAGCTCTGGATCCACAGCTTCGCACAGATAGCGCGGAACCGCAGATCACTAGTCGGGAAGACTCGTACACACCCAACTTTATCCACGGAATATGAACTTTCCTTCTTTGTAAAATCAAGCCAGGAGGCTTGCTCTTCAAAAGGGGGAGCTATGTTGATAATGACCGTGATTCGAACATGAGCAATTAGACATTTCACGTGATCAGCGTATGAACACGAACTCGTGTGCGCATGTTCATAAGATCAGTGATTTTGGCGTTTGTAGAATTCTTCCTTTTACCATATTAAGTTTTTGATTGATAGTTCTGTTCTGTTTAACCATATTTGGTATTTGCTAGGTGTGTTAAATTCTGTAGTTAGGAACCCACGTTTTGAAAGATAGTCAGTAGTTGTTGAAGATCGCCGAAGAAATGAGAAATATAAAGAAGAATTAGATCAGCCGTCGAAGATAAAGAAGATTATATTTTGAAGTAGAAGCAAGACATGGGTTGATTCTGAAAGATAAAGTGTTTCAGTTGTGTCAAGATCAGACGTTTCTCTGTGTTCAATTCTGCTGACAAGTCGTAAGAGGTCGTAAGTTTGTTTCAGCCTTATTTTCAGTATAAATATTAAAGAAACAGTTAAACCTAAGAAAAGTGTGGTTTAACAACAGCAAGTTCTAAATTGACCTTGTATTATAAACCTGACTGAGCTGAAATGTTGAATTGATTCATATTTTGAATAATTTAATGTTTAAATCCAATGACAGATACTTATTAAATTATCATTAAAAACTCTACACAATGAAAAATGCCTGGAACAAACCCGAAGATAAAATGGAAGGTGGAATGTGAATATAGTGATGAGCAGTTGAAAGCAGCCATAAGTGATATTAAGAAGAAGTTATTATCCATAAATAAAGCCAGTCAAATGTATAATATACCTGCTACAACTCATGGTAGAAAGCTTACAGACAAATATTTCCGACGAAGGAAGAAGAACTGGTAGTTGAATGGATAAAAGAGTTTTCCCTAAGGGGATTTCCCAAAACACCAAAACAAATATGTATACACCATCGAAAACCCCTGGTTACCGATAAGTATGAAGTATCTACTTCACTGATTTCGATATAAAAATCAGACAATGCCTGCCAAAAGTCCTTGGAACATCCCCGTAGTTTTTGAAATACTACGACTCCTCTTCCCTTTCTTACTGGGAAATACAGAAAATCAACCCCCTCCCCCCAAAACAATGTTGTTCGTCTTTTGTAGAGTCTGAGCTTTCATAAGATGCATTGCGGGTTCTCGTGGGATATTCCCAACCACAGAAAATCAACATTGTTTGAGGGGGAGGGGTTTTTTCTGCTACCATCTGAGTAAAAATAGTGCGAGTGTTCCAAGACTTTTGGCAGGCATTGTAGATGTGTGTACAATTCGAGGCAATTCTACACAGGTGATTAAACAACTCAGTTGGGATCTGGTTCGGGATCTGAACTCTTCATAATCCAGAAATTGTCATCTGATGTACCAATTGGGCCTGATGAGCTGTTTAGCTATGATGAATTCTTCAACACAAGAGGTACAAAATTAAATGTCACAAACAAGACTCTTGCTACATTAGGTTAAACTCGTAAACATCCAGGCAGTTATGCAAACTCTGCATCCAAAAGCTACTGTGCCCCCAAAGATACCCCCAGCATACCAGAAGGAGCAATGCAAGGAGGACAACCCTCTTGAAAAAGAGAAACTCCAACCAGCAATAAATGTGGGAGCTGTAATGAAAATGAAACTTACCTTTTTGACATATTTGACATAAAAGCACTGAAACTTAAGGATCATTCTTAAAGAGCAGGGAAACTTAAAGTCACAATTCAAGCTTCGGGAAGACATAACATACTCTAAGGTCCTGAATAACAGGGGTGGTCCTAACAAGCTAGGGTGTATGAAAATTGTGTGAAATATAATGAGCAGGGGAGTCGGAATAATTTGGGGGTCCAAAAACCTCGAAAGTGGTACCTAAAAGCCCATTTTGCCTAAGCAAGTATTTTATATATACAAAACTTTCTTTAAGAGGGAAAAACCGTAAAAATGACAATATATTTCAAACATTATGTTAATATTCTTTATGAAACGAATCAAGATTAATTCAAAACGATTTTTGAAATGATTATGAAATGAATTAAACTATTTTGGATGGATTCAATATAAGTGGAAGAAATTATGGAGGGTTTGCGTTTCTTCCAAATCTTTCGGAAATTTTGCAATTTTCCTTGGAAAAAGACACAACATAGATAATTGCACACACCATGGATCATTGCCCCATTCTTAAATTAGATAAGCCATGTGTTGCGTTTCAACCCTGTTTCAATGTGTATCCTCCATATGTAAAGAAAATATGCCAGTGTTCTTGCATATTCAAACCCTCGATGTTAATAAATTCGGAAAGAAATGTTATTACTTCTAAAAACGTTCGATTATTCTCTAAAGTGGGTATCTCAAACTTTGAAAGGGCCTAGGCTCAAGATTGCAGACTGAGTGTTCCCGTTGATCATATGATAGCATCAGTTTTTAAACTACAAAATTATTCAGAGAATGTCTAGTATTTTGAGTTATTCTCCAAAATCTAAACAAAAATGGTTGTCAAAGGATAATCGAAGCATGTTTTAAAATTTAAATATGTTGTTTCTCGATTTGACATGAACTGAAACGATTTTGAAACCAACTGAAATGTTTTTGAAACTATTATGAAATGAAATGAAACGATTTTCAAACTATTTGAAATGATTAGAAACGATTTGAAACTATATGATAATGAATTAAAATGATTCAGCGGAGCAGTAAGAATTTCTGAAACAATTAAATTCAATTCAAAATCGTTTTAATGATGTTGGTGAAATGATTTCTCAAAACGAATTGAAACAATCATTTTAACATGGTCCCTTATTCATAATGAAATTAAGTTTTTAATACTGAGCATTTTCTTGAATAGAAAAGTGATTTAACGGCAAAAACAACAACTTTTAATTTGCAAAACATGTTTCGGACATGCACTGCAGGGGCGGATCCAGGGGGTTGCTAGAGTTGCTCAAGCAACTGTCAAATTTTTCAAATAATGAAAGTCGATTTTTTTGTTTTCAATGTTTGTTTTCATGTCTCACTGCGCGAACTAAATTTATTGATATCCCTTCTTCGTTAAAAGTTTCAGAATTCAATATTTAATTAACCACTGCGGAGGCAGATTTACATTTATTTAGGAATTCAATGGTCGTTTCTGCTAATTTCCAGACTGGAATAATGCTTCACTGTTTGAATGAACCAATCAATAGACAGAAAATGTTGCTCTCCGCCAATGGCTTCTCGAGTTTTCAGAATTGGCGGGAGCAACCTTGGGCCAATCGTTTACTGCATACTGAGCAACCGTGATTAAAGCTTAACCAATCAAAACCTGGCATTGAGGGTGCTCCATTTGTCTCTGTTTGAGCGGGAGCAACCTCAAGCAACTCTCTGGTTTTGAAATTTCTAGTTATCCAATTATATTGCTTGAAAATAGTGCATTTTACCCAACGTGCATTGGCAGCAGTGACGAGGACGACAAGCAGGTTTGAGTAGCAATTCGGTTGATGCAGTGAAATGGCTGCCTGTAGTAAACCTGAAAGTGTGCTTGAAAAGCTCTATAATATTAAATAATCCTGGTAAATCTGATAATATTAAATGATCCTGGTAAATCTGATGATATTTCTGGAATTATCAATGAATGTAACAGAGTAATAGAAAAGGAGATTTTTCGGACATGAAGTTCCCAGAGAGTCAGAGGGAAAGATGTGGTAATCTTCGCACCGTAAGGTAAAAAAATAGACTGGAAAGTCAACTTATGTCTCTTTATCATATTCCTAAAATCGGCTTTTTGTTTGATTATTTTCATTAATGCTTCATCGACAGATAAAAGTCTGAAAAAGCTCATTTTTAGTAGGAAGGAAGTAGGAAAGGAAGAAATGTAACTTCGGTCGATGATAGGATTTATTCTTTTTCAAAATTTATTCTCGATTTATTTCGCGATAATTTTCTTCAAAAGCATAAGATTTTTCAAGTTTTAGATTAGTTATTGCCAGTGTATATCCTCTTTGTTTTGCCAATATAATTTCTAAGTGAATCCTCCAAGAGTTTTCTTGAAATTCTTGATAGGCCCGGCAGTTCTGTTGCGTGATTGAGGCTTACCGTGTACAGTACAACCGTTTCTATGAGTACAACAGTGGGCATATTTTTAGAATCTGACAATGTTCTTTGGTTTGTCCATATTAACGACTCATTACGAGTTTTGTTTCTCTTGAAAATACATATCGAAGTTAGCTGGGAATTTTTTAATAAGCAATTAGAATATATTATGCTGTAAACCATACTTTTACATACTTTACTGTAATTAAATTGATAACAGAGATAAGGCAGCAATTTTCTTACAATACATAATCATAATGAACCAATGCTCTTGCTCTATAGAACTCTGGCAAATGGCAATTGTTTGTATAGCGCAGCTTCCATTGCATTAATTGGACATGCAAGCTTATCAATGCATCTTCCTTGTGTTACAAGTATTGAGCTGTACAATATTACAGTTTTGTCCTATCATAGCATTAAAGTAGTTATTTTTAATCTTCAAGGCACTGTCTGGTAGTAGGAGATGCCCCAACGAAAAGGGCGTTTCCCCAAATAAAAAGGGTGTTTCCCTAAATAAAAAAGGGCGTAGTCCCAAAAAAGGCGTGGTCCCAAATAAAAAAGGGCGTGGTCCCAAAAATTTTCCGGGGGCTCAGCCCCCGGTCCCCCGTGAGCAACTGTCCCATTTTTATGCTGGATCCGCCCCTGCACTGTCCATCATCAGTTGATAAATTCAAATTTCTACAACGGTTAAGTTTATAGAGAAAAGTAAGTTACGTAATATATGTTTACAACAATAGATGAGAGAAAAAAAATGTTAATTGATATTATGGGTGTGGTTAAAAGAAAAAGGTTAAAATGCTAAGACAATGATAAATTATAATCATACAGCTGCCTATTTAAAGTAGGCTTTTCCCATGAGATGTGCAAAGCCTCTTTGATCTTAAATTTGAAAGAAGTTTGGGCGGTGTCCAAAACAGAGAAACAATCCTCTGTGCAAGCCTGACGACAGATTTCCGATTCCTGCAAATGCTTGTTGTAAACATATATTACGTAACTTACTTTTCTCTATAAAATTAACCATTGTAGAAATTTGAATTTGTCAACTGATGATGGACAGTGCATGTCCGAAACATGTTTTGCAAATCAAAAGTTGTTGTTTTTGCCGTTAAATTTCTAATTGATGCGCTACTCCTAAGAAATTTTGAATAGAAAAGTGAAAGTAATGTTAAGCTGGAGTAGTGTTCCTTGTAGATCAGAAAAGTTCAACATCATTTTTGTTTTTTGCTTCTTGCATTCTGAACAGTGCTAGTTTCCTTTTGGAGGGCGCTTGATGTTTGCACATTTGAAATGGAACCATTCAAATTTACAATTAGCCAAGTCATACCCATAGTCACACTTTGCAAAGGAGAAAGACTTTGCAACATTCAACTGGGACCAAAAAAATTGAGCAAGGCTGGTGCAAATGCTCACCAAAAAACCAAACTGCCTGCTCTGTTAGCCAAGATTCATAAAACAGGGGAGCGAAACCATCAGAAAAGCCATATTGTTCAAGCCAAACAGTCATCGGTACTTCTGGGTGATATAACGGTTCCTGGTCTATTTAGAAATATCCAACTTAGGTATAATTTACATGTAAGTTGGACTTTGTGTAAGATTTGGCTTGACCTGAAGGGATTTGACTTGCACGAAATTGACTGTAGGAATAAGTGCTATTTCTGATGCATTACGAGGAAAAATTTTTATATTTAGCTACAAATGCTGTAAAAGAAATTTTTTTGTTTCAAGATAAACATCTATACCATAATTTTGGCATTCTCTCATGGGGTTTACAGTTTCTACCAGTCCAATAAATGTCTGTTCAGTCAAATGATTGACAGTATCAAGGAACTTCTACTTGTTCTATTTCCTCGTGTGCAGGATGTAATGCATCTTCAAAATCAAACCTAAAGTTGGTGTAATTCTAAAAGGAAAACAAGGCAAGTTTTTAATTCTAAAATTACAAAATGTTTATTTTCGGGAATAAGTCAACATCTGCGTAAGTTTGGGCAATTTATTTCAGTTATTTTCAAGTAGTTATTTTGTAACGATAATTTGGTTAGTTGTTTAAGCTAGTAGAAGGTGAAATACAAACCTCATTATCTAACTCTATAAGTGCTTGAGAGTTGTGTATAGCAAGCAAGCCCCCAGTAAAAAGTTGCTGTGGTGTTTGATTATTAGCAGTGCAAATTTTGTGTCTGATCCGATATTGGAGGACTACACGTTTTTTTTATAAGAAGAAACTATATAAGAAGAAAAGGTTCAGGGGCTGAAAAGTTAAGAACACACAAAGAACATTACAAGGCTTTGTGAAGCTAGAAACAAATTAAAATTTATTTTCTTAAGTGGCGCTGTCCTGTTCTCAACTCTAGAAAACAGGTGAACTATCAACCATTGTGACTATATGTGTCATTTTTACATGTGTGTCCCTTTTCATAGCAATTATCACCTAATTTGAAAAACAACAGCATTTTAAAAAGAAAGAAAATTAAGACTATGTTTAGAACATTTTGAGCCTTCAAATCGGAAAAATTAAGAACATTGCACGGCTTTCTTCAATTTCAGTGTTCTTATGAAAAGGTGGGGATTCAAAACAATGATTTCTATGTTTCAGCACAGGAAGCAGAGGGAGTAAAGTGAATATAATCTGAGCATCAGAGAATTTGAAGGCTGCCATAATCTGAGCTTGCAAAAATTGAAAGTGACCATAATTTGAGCCATGTGAAAAAAAATGAGTTTATCGACATTCAGAGAAAAAGTTTAGTGATTTAGACAATCAGAACTATCATCAGAAAAAAATCTACACAAATATAAGTAATGAACATGAGAATTTTGGGTTAAGAAAATTTGAGACATTAAAAATTCACAGTGTGGAAACTTTAAGACAAAAAATATATAACCTTGCATGGAAAAGGCAGAAAACATACACAAATTTGAGCATTTGATTTATGGCGAGAAAAACCCACCATATCTATCACCTTTTGCATTTCAAAGCAAAAGTCACCCTTATTTTGAATGAGATCTGACATGGAAAATACTTGAAATAAGACCAAAGGTTATATCCCAAAACAGATTCTCATGAAAGTGTATACGAAAAAGGATGGAGGCCATTCTTTGCATAATGTGCAATACCAAAGAAACAGATTACAAGTTCCATAGAATATCGTACATATCATTTAATATACTGTAAAGAGCAGAGAATAAAGGATTTATTTCATATTTGATATTAAGTGACATTTCTTTAAATATTTGTCTTCATACCAATCATGCTGCGTTTATTGTGAAAACACTGAGTTTTTAAAGACAATGCAACTATCAGACTAATCATAATTTATAAGCTTGTTTACACCTCTGAAATTAGTCACTATTTATTGGCTTCTTTACTTCCTGAGTTTTCTGTGTGAAATTGGTTGACTTTCTAGTTGGGGTTTTTTTTAGTGTCTTATTTATAATGCCGTTATGTTGTTGTGATATCCCGAAAACTAGTTTCACACAATATTTCATGGTACAGTTTACTCTCATAATTGTAATAGATTATAGGTCCGTGTAAATAGTTTTAGGATATTTTTCAGCATGTAGAACTGTCCGGATTGCTTCTGCGCTAGAACAAATTGCATTGCTTAGGGTTGGTAAATTCTAGGGTGGAAATTTTTATATAAGGAAAGATGCAAATGGTGCAAGAGGAAATGGAGCTATAACAAATTGTTTGTTGAGAGAACGTACAGGAAAGATGCCACAGAGGCTCAAACAGAGTGTTGCAAAACACGAACTAGGAAGAGATAATCCTCTCATGAGACACTGCAAGAAGAATAACAAAACATAGCAACAAGTGGAATAACAGTTGCTCAATAATGTTTGCATTATGAAATAAAATTCAGAGAAATCTAGTAAGATACTGCAGATATGCTATGCATATACATTTCTGGTGTTAGCTTTACACACTATCACCTTGTCTTCTTCTTTCTTTGACCTTCTTTCAACAGATAATTTTTAAATTCAGTTTCAAATTGTTACAAAGGGCAGAAATATTTTTGGGCATACTTCAAAGCTTTTTGTACGACACTCTTCAGATCTAAATGTCAGTAACATTTTGACGATACCAGACTCAGCTGTTTTCCAACTTTGCCAAGGTAATTGTTTCTAATTCAAGGAATTTCAAGCTCCATGTATTTACAATAGATTTTTTAACTAGATAGCACTTGATTTCATCATGTCAGATAAATATGGATCAGAAAAAACATATTTTTGACAATCTTTGTATGGAGATTTGCTTATCCCACTGCACCCTGCACTGACC
Organism: Chrysaora quinquecirrha; assembly: GCA_014526335.1. NCBI lineage: Eukaryota > Metazoa > Cnidaria > Scyphozoa > Semaeostomeae > Pelagiidae > Chrysaora > Chrysaora quinquecirrha. The sequence goes on from JACTAT010000006.1 coordinate 5,534,391, forward strand.
TCCTATGTTCTTTGCATTTCTGCCGTTCTCACGCATTCTGTAACGTAGTATTTTGCAATCTCTGAAGGTGATTATCAACAGAGAAATCACAACAGTTCTTAAATAAGTTGTTATCTATCTCACTAGATGGTGTGCAGGGGACTTTTTGTTTGGTTTGTTGTTTTGAGTTTAACTTGGAATAAAGTGTTGTCAAAGTTTTTTTTTGATAAACATACAAATAAGCTAATAGGTTACCTTGACCAAGACTGTCTTCAAAATAGAAGGACACTCGTTTCACCTACTAATTTCTTAGTTTTCTATGTCAGATGTGTGACATCTCACTTAAAATACAACCTTGCATATTTGCTTTTATGTAGAAACCTCTTATCCACGTATATCATCTTTGTGAAGGATTGTTTAAGTTCAACAGTTAACTTATTAGCTTCAATTAAGATGCCACACCTTTGTCTGATATTCCATTGTCAAAAGGACATGTTTCGAACATTTCCCACTTTGGATCAAATTCAAGGCAAACAGGCCAGAGGTTTACAAGCACGCAGCTTCTTTTCAATGGAGAAATTTGTTGCAGCACAAGTTATAAGTGCAAAAGCGGCAAGCATACTGAAAGAGTTATATAATAGCCATGGAATAGAAGATTTTTCCACCATTACTAATATGTTTCCTGGCTAACTAAGTTTTTAAAAGTATCAAGTTAGGTCAGTACAAGCAAAAAAGCAACTTTTATTACAATGGGCAGACAAGAGACAGAATGCTTCAATCATGGCAGGCTGATGAGGGCTTTAGGATGACTTCGCATTCAGCTATTGAAGTATTACAATTGAGTGCTTCAAACTTTCACTCCAGATTTAGGGGTTAAAAATCCAAGTGATTACATCAGCTTTAGCAGTTTCGATTTTTTATGAAATCTTGCATTATTTGCTGTCCTATGTCAGCCTTAAAAAATCATATTCAAATGGTTTGGGTATAGTGTTTACTTGTCCAAGGATAATAGAAACGAATCAGAATACTGAGGCATCATTCTTGCTGTCAAAGCTAACAGACATGTAGAAGGCTAATGGACACATGCAAATCATGTTCAAACCAACATGGGCTTGCAACAACAGTAGATTTCCCTTGGATTCCCTGTTGTAATTCTCTTCTGCTTCTCTTCAAAAACTATTATCAGGAGCCACTTTCAGCTTCTTATAAGACAGTAAATACTGGAATAAATGTAAGAAAACGGTAATGACAGGAACCATAATAATTTTTTTTTACATACTTAATTTACAGTTGATTTTTTTGTAGCTGAAGCTAATTTACACCAACAATTTAATTAAACAAATAAAAAGTATAACTAAAATCTAAAACTAAAGATAACAACCTAATTAAATCAATTTATATTACACAATACATGTTACAGGAAATTGCAACCTATGTATGATCTAAGGAACAGCGATATATAACTGAGAAGAAGAACAAACAAACAAAATTTAAGAATAAAATTTCAAATTGTAAGCAAAATTGATAATGTTATATATATCTGATACCTTGTGAAAATTTTGTGCGGAGCCTACAATTACAAAGATTTGTTTCTCTGTAGTTGTTTTTTAGATTATTCTTCGGGCTTTGTACATTCTCGCAGTTTCTGGTTTCATCTGGGATGGAGTTCCAGATTTTTGAACCTCTATTTGTTAAACTGTCCAGACCATATCTTATTGTATTTGGTCTGTCACTCTGGAAATGGGAGTTTCTTAGATCGTAGGGAGAGTCGTGGATGCTGAAAATATCTTTCATGAATTCATTGTTTTGAATATTTCAATTATTAATTTATATGAGTTTAGTTACCGATCCATCAAGTTGCAATAGTTCTTGGAGGCTTTTAGTGTTATCATTATAAGCTTTTTGTAGTGCTCTTTGATGGATCGAATTTATCAGATTATTACTCTTTTTACTACAGTACATCCAGATCAGTGGGCAATAGTTGAAGTGAGACATAATAAAAGTTCTCATCAATAACATACGCTTATTTTCATTAAGGTATGGGGCTAGTCTTGCAAGTGCATTTAGCTTTTTTCCTGCATTTTTACACATCATTTTGATGTGTTTTTCAAATGTCAGCTGACTATCCAATGTGACCCCAAGAAGTTTTGCTTCCTTTACCTCTTTAAGCAAGGTTATTGTTTACAGATATTATTGCATTTTCTGATCTATCATTTTTACTTTGTACAATCATTAATTTACATTTTTCATTATTCAGAAGCATAGTATTTTCTTTGAACCAATTGTTTAAAATTTCAATTTCTTGATTTAGGTTATTTATAATATCGTCTGATTCACTGCCGTTTATCCATATTGTATTGTCATCTGCATAGTTACACAATTTACTTTTTTTAAGAAAGAAAAACAAATCATTTAGAAAAATGTCGAAAAAGTAACGGTCCCAGCACTGATCCTTGTGGGACCCCCTGTTTTATCAGCATCCATTCACAATAGTTTCAATTTATTTTAACTCTTTGCCTTCGCCCCCCAAGATAACATTTTATAAATTGCAGGGCATCTATGCTAAACCCATAAGCTTCAAGCTTTGCAATGAGAAGGTCATGCGGAAGGCAGTCGAATGCTTTAGATAAATCCATTAGAACAACACCATTTTTCTGTACGAAGAATGAGTACACTATGTGAGGGGTTCGATCTAACACATACATACATACAGGGATAGACGGAAATGTGTAACAAAAGATCTAGCAGCGAACAATGGGTACAGAAAGCCCCGCAACAATGGTTGAAACTTTAGATCTGGCGGCAAACAATTGGTACATAAAGGCGGCTACAATGTGCACAAAACAATCAATGCAATGACTCATTCTGTTTACTTCAAAACGATTAGAATATTGCCACATATGTCAACTTTTACCAATAACAAGCATTGCAAACATTCTTCACACTGCGACCAAGGAAACTGGGCCGAGTGTGGCAATTTCGAAAAGGATTTGTGTTCGAGGGACTTGAAGGAACAGGGTTACTATAACCACAAGCACTATCAGGATCCCCACCGTCATCAGCAACGTCACAATCATCATCATCAGCATTATCAACATTTAGGACTGACCAACATTTATTCGATTTTAGGGGGATGGAAAACAACTTAGGGGTGTAGTAATAGGTCGTTTGTTCAAACATTGGCATGTTTGAGACTGATAATGACAACTCGAGCAGGCTCGTTTCACTAAATTTACGCTGTCGAATGACCCTGACTCTCTCTCTCGTCTTCAACTTGCTGAATTCAGCTATTTGATGGGTTAGAGCAACGCATACAAGCTCAAACTGTAGCATTCGATGAAGCAGCAAACAATGGATGCAAAAGCGCTGCTACAATGATGAAAAATATAGATGCAAGGCCTCTTTGGTGTTTACTCCACGAGGATGGGCATAATTGTCACCAACGTCACACATGTGCACAACATCACGAGTAAGGAAACTAAGGCCAAAGGCAGAAATTTCAAAATGGATGGTTCTAGAATATGGTGCGATCAGTCAAGTCAAGCTTACAGTCAATCCAAAGTCAAACCCAACCCCACCATGGCCATCCCCAACCACTATCTATCACCACCCACATCATCATCATCATCATCATCATCATCATCATCATCATCATCATCATCATCATCATCATCATAATTATCATCATTAAGAAGATCATCATAATCATCATCATAATCATCATCATCATCACGATCACGATTATGCATACTATGATTATCATTATCATCATAATAATGATTATCGTCATTATTATTGTTAAGCATAATTATCATCATATATGTGGTTATCGGTATCGACATAATCATTGTCATCATTATTATCACCATCAAAATCATCATCAATATTATCTGCAGCATCAGGATAAGGTAATTTGTTTCAGCATTTTCGTCATCGTCACCATCATTACCATCTCTGGCCTGCTAAGCGTACCAGCATTCTTCGTACACAGCGACAGGCGCCCTATCTTTCAGCTTGTTGTTTGAATTTCTTTTCAGATTTTAGAGCATGCTGCATTCCATAATTCTTTCTAAAACCACATAGGAATGAAGAAATCTTATTCTCCATGTATTGAGAAATTTGATTTGCTATCAGTCTTTCATAGACTTTTGAAGTTGAATTTAGAACACTGACCGGTCTATAGTTAGTTTTATCAGTAGTGCTTTCCTTTTTATGAATAGGTGAAACATTTGCATATTATAGATTTTAAGGGAATTCGCACTTCTTTAAGGCTTCATTAAATATGTTAGTGGGAGGAGAGGTTATGCCTTCAACTGCAATTTTAAGAATTTTCGAGGGTATGTTCGAGGGTCCTGTGGCTTTTTTAGTGTTTAGTCTTAGTATTTCACTCTTTATTTCACCATCACATGTCTCTTTAAAGTTGAATTGGTCAATTATATTACCAACATTCTGTTTAATTTTCATAATACTAGTATGGTTTTTATACTTCTCTGTTATTGTACATAAATCATTGGAGTTATAATGTTGTTGATCATTTGGGTTATTGATGGAATTAATTGATGTCGGTTGGGGTAGATTTAGGGAGTCTGTTATATTAATGAAGAAATGGTTCATTATTTGAGCGCTTTCTACATTATTTGAGATTATACTATCATTCTCGATTAAGGTTAATTTATTTTGCTTTAGATTCTTATTGTTGAAGCATGGTTTAACTGTATTCCAAAATTGTTTGCAATCTGTTACAAAGTTTATATTCGGATCTTTGAAAAAGGACTTTTCTAGGACACATTGATTACGTACCTTCTTATATATTTCCCAATTTTGTTTTGACTTTTCTTAATAGAACTTATTTTTAGCTCTCGACCTATCCATGATAAGTTTCTTTAATTCTTTATCCATAAATGGGGCATTATTTTATCTTATTAACTTCTCTTTTAATGGAGCATGACGATGGAGGGTATTGGTAACAATATCTGAAAATTCTGTGCAATTGGTTATTTCATTGCTGTGACAAAATTTTTGTTGTAAATTGTGATTGAACATTTGGGAATCAAAGGTTTTATAGTCTCTATATTTAACTTTTATTGGCTCTGCTTTAATAAATTCAGTTTTAAGATTAGTTGCTGTTAATTTATGAAAATCTGAGAGCCCAGTTTCTATAGTTATTGTATTTTTAAAGCTATGCTTATTATTTGTTACATTAAGTCAATGCACTTAGGAGTGTCTCCTTTCTAGCAAGTAGGTTCTTTGACTAAGTTGTAAAGGTTAAAAGTTTGTAGAAAATTTTCCATTAGTTGATTTTTTGGTTCAATGTTAAAGTCACCCATGATGAAGATATTTTAATAACTGGATGAGTAAAAATCTAATATTTTACTCATCTCATCAAGGAAATATTGGTTATCTTGGTTAGGAGGATGGTATATGCCAAGGCACAACCATTTTTGCTTTCTAAGGTTCAGCTCAATAAAGATTATCTCAATATCATTTGGAAGAGAATCTATATTGAGCTGTCTTGATGGTATATTGTTGTTCACAAAGCATAATAAGCCACCTCCATCTAGTTTCCTATCTTTGCGATAGGGTTTGGAGTAGCCATTGCATGTGAACTGGGCATCTGAAAATGAGTCATCTATCTTAGTTTCTGATATTAGGAATGTGTCTAAATTGAGATTGACAATATTCATAATTGCAACATATTTGTTGGGTAGAGAGTTAATGTTTATATGTCCCAATGCTATGCTTTTTGGGGATTGTAATTTCAGATTTTAAGTTCTCTAGCAGGCGATTCATTGTTTTCTATTGCAAGGGAATCTACAGGGATTATATTACTAGCATTACCTGGGGGAAATGTTCTTGTTTCATTATTATTGCCTTTTCTTAGAATGCTCGTGATTTCATCAGATAGTCAGACATTAGGTTCTGGTTGGATTGACAGTTTAAAAGAATCAAAAATATTTGTTGCTAATTTTGAAGTTCCAAGACTGTTCAAGTGGAGTTTACTATTGTTTAAATCAGAGGAGCATATTTTATCATTATCAATGTACAGGAATCCCTTTATGGTGCAGAGTGACTTCAAGATATTGTTGGCTTTTTTATTTCTTCATTGAGTGGTTTGTCAAAGCGTTGGATAATGGATGAGATAAATACCTTTGTGTTGGGTGAGTTTGATGATATTTTATTTCCAAGATTTAGAATATTATTTGAGATGATGGTTGCATTTTGTTGTTGGAAATCATTGTTTCCAGCATGAATCACAATGGCATCAGGACTTTTTTGTATACTGGGGACATTGTAGTGGTTTAAATCAGTTGTCATGGCGCCAGGGTTACTGATGGATTTGAAGTTTGATGTTTTTGGCATCATTTTGTGGGGTTGCTTTGGTCATGGAGTCTCCAATGATGATAATGGTTTTCTTTCTGTCTTTTGGAGGAATGTTGAAATTTGTTGATGATCTTTGTTGGTTTTGATGACCAGTGGTGTTGTCTGTTGTAGGCATTTTCGGTATACTTTGATTTGGTTGAGTAGGTTGTACTTAAGATGAGTTCAGAGAATGATGAATCAGTTATATTTATTGCCTGAGGTTCATTATTTAATGTCATAGTATGGTTAAAGGATTTTGAAATAATTTCATTTTGTGCAGTTTGTGTAGATGATTCAAAATAGGACTCTGATTTTGACATTTTGTACATTTTTTCCTGTATGAGAGGAATATATGATTTGACAAATGAATCAATTTGCTGGTTGACAAAGCAAATTGTGGCGGATGGAACATGGATGTGGATTTGAGTTGGAGAACAAAGTTGTGATGAATCTGTAAAGTTTGAGCTTTGGAATGATTAATGGAAATCGCTATTTCTTCTAGAAATGTTTTCCCGCGTTTTTTGACTCTATATCTGTCCAGGCAACGTTGTAATTTACATCCAAGAGCAAGATATAGTTCATTGTGGATTGCAAAGATGTATTGGGCAAGGTCAAGATATGATGTGGTAAATGAATGGTGCTTCATAGATTTGAATTTATTTAGAAAGGGAATGGGTGTTCTGGTGGGACTGGATTACTTGGAGTTATGCTGTAAGTGTCGATGACTGAGGTTATGTTGCGACAGATTTTTGGAGGTGGTTGAGACTTAACTTTTTCAGGCTTTGTTGCTGTGCTGATGACTTCAGGTTCATCTTCTTTTTCAACAACTACATTGAATTCCTCTATTGAATGGCCTCATTTGCTATAGCAGATGTAATTTGGCAAGTAGTTGCAGGACCAGGGTTGCTCTCAATGTCACCTCCTAGCAGTAACAACAACAAAAAGAAACTTCGTGCTCTGGCGCCCTTTTTTTCGGGCCTAAGTATCTGGTACAGCTTATTCTTCTTTGCAGCTGCAAACAAGTTTTGAAAAGATTTTTGAAGGTTCTTTGAATTACATAAACCTATATTAATTATTTTATTTTCAAATTTATTAATAAAATCTTGGTGTATGCCTGTAAAATAGCAAGTTAAGAGGAGGGCAATTAGCACTCCTTTTCCCCCCATTTCTCAAAATACAATGCAAAGTATGGTGATTGATGTCGTTGAAATCAACATAACAATAGTGTAATTGAGTTTATATCTTTTCTTTGTCAAGCAACTGCCCATATGCAGTGTACAGCTCTGTTGTTGCTTTTAAGCAATCGGATAACGTGGAATGACTCAGTGAATTTAAAGAGGATCTTGTTAAAGAGAACTTCAGTCAAAAATTGTCTCAATGATAATGTTAGACTGTTGCATCTAAAAGGCACATCTAAAAGGTACTTCTTGCTAATGTTTACCACCTCTGACAGTGTCATGCCTGAAGTCTAATTTATGTCTGAGGTCTTTACTCAAACTATTTGCACTGATCAGTCCTGCGATTGGGTGAAACCTATCTGCAACTGACTTTTTGAGGTGTGATTCTTTTTCTAACACTTTTCCAATAAAATTTCATGTCTTGTGTGTTAGTTTCTTAAAAGACCCAAATTAACGCTTTATCACTGTCAGAGACCTTTTTGCGTCCCTCTACATTCTTGCTACAATCCAGTCTTTTCTCTGGATCTGCCCTTGGTATTTCAGCACTAAGGACTCACCAAGGTGAAAATGTTGTTAATAGTTTTGACATCTTATACCTTGAAAAAAGATATATACCATTTAATTAACAAATTGCCATTTGAGATCAATTATTTACTGGTTTTATTTACAAAGGAAATGTTTTCTAATGTTTAATGAAAAAATTCATTTTGAAATCCCTCACAATCAAACATGATTCATTGACATTGATGGAAAAATCAAGGCAAATTTTTTTACTTATGTAATTCTGTGCTCAAGAAGTGAAATATTAACTCAAATAATTTTAATCTTGATCCTAAAAATAAAACAACATGAACTTAGCCAATTAATTTGGTAAATAAAAATTTTTTTCTCAAGCTTTACATCTCATTTTCGTTTCTCTATTTCCAAATTTTTGAGCATTCAATAAATAAGTGGAAGATTTCAAAAGAAACATGACAACTTTCAAGTGGCCAAACATGTTTCGAATTTTCTATGGTCATCTTAAGTTGTAAAAAGTAGAATAAGGGAGCTCATAAATCCTAGCCCGTTGAGAGCGGAATGGGTATATCTTGTTGGATATATAAATGTCAATACCTTTCTAATTTTTATTCAAGATAACGTTGTATATACCTTCTCTAGCCAAAGTGGGATATCAAGCATGTTAAATTTACTGATATTGGATAGTTAGTTTAAAACACAATTATTATACACCTGTCTGTCCAATATAACTATGCAGTTACCTTTGTCTGCCTTGAGAATAACAATAACTTCATTCTTCTTCAGTTTCTTCAGGGTTTTGGAATTCTTCAAGCCTTTAGTTGATGCATGGTGAAATGAAACATTGGTCTTTGCCAAAAAGGACAAATCAGTTTAGAGTCTCGACACTTGGTTTTGGTTTATGACCTTGCTGACCATGGCAGTGGTAATCAATTCAAAACAGGTATGGATATCTGTTGGGTTGATTTTATGGTGACCGATTGAATGGGTAAGACCATCCTTGAGAACATCTAATGCCTCTGTTGAATGATTGAAAGAAGAAAGGTTGGTTACCATTTCAGACGACTTGAAGGGCAGAACTTTGTCTTTTGTTAGATTCTTGATTTTCTTTTTTCGTGGATCTTCATAACTTTCTTTGCTTCAATCCCGTATCATAAGTGGATGAAACTTCTCTTATCTTTCAACACTTATTCAGGAGCATTTGGTCACAGACCAAAATTCGCATTTTAATTAAACACTTAAATAAGTCCCCTTCTTGCTGCCAGTTTTGCTTTTTTGAAAAAATATTGTGTCGATTGTGCTTTTTTGAAGTAAAAATTTGACTGTTCTTGTCCTGACTATAAAAATATTAGCCCGGTGGCCAGTTGAGATGACCTTGACATCGAGTACATATGGGTTTTTATTTTATTTTCTGTTTGTATGGTCATAAAAGACTCGAAAAAGCCAAACTTGCCCCTTCCAAGTGTTGGGCAAATTTTTTTATGACCTGCCGAATATGCGTCATGTCCATCGAAAAATATTTTGTAAATTGTCAAAACATGGTGTTGTTCGGTCTTATTCCAATGGAAATTGACTCTGAATTTCGAATATAGCATCAAGACATCTGATTTTTACAAAAAAAAAATCAAAAAAGAAAACCTAAGAAAAATGTTCTTTGAAAAATTATCTTTAGTTACTTAGCATAGCTTGTACGTTAGTAAGTTAGTTAGTTAGCTACTTTGGAAGGTACTAAAATAGTAAATAACTTAGTAAGTTTTTTAATTAGTAAGTGAGTTAGTTAGGTAATAAGTTAGTTAGTTTGTTAGTCAGTTAGTTAGTTGGTTAGTTAGTTAGTTAGTTAGTTAGTTAGTTAGTTGGGCAGTTAGTTTTTTAGTTAGCTAGCATAGCTTGTAAGTTAGTCAGGTAATTAGTTAGCTACTTTCGAAGATATTAAGTTGGTTAGTTACTTAGTTAGAAAGGGTAGTTAGTTAGTTAGGTAACTAGTTTGTCATTTAGTCAGTTTGTTAGTTAGCATAGCTTGCACATTACTCAGTTAGTTAATTAGGTAATTTGGGAGATAGTAAGTTAGTTATTAAGTAAGTTATTAAGCTAGCTAGTTAGTTAGTCAGTTAGTCAGTTAGTTACCTTGGAAGATAGTAAGTCAGTTAGTTAGTTAGTTAGTTAGGTAGTTAGTTAGTTAGTTAGTTAGTTAGTTAGTCAATAAGTTAGTTAGTAAGTTAGTTAGTTACTTAGTTAGCTACTTTGGAAGATACTAAGTTAGTTAGTCAGTTAGTTAGTAGTTGGTTAGTTAGATAACTACTTAGTTAGTAACTTAGTTAGTAAGATAATTAAATAGTTATTTAGTTATTTGGTTAGTTAGTTAGCGTAACTTTTAAGTTGCTTAGTTAAGCTTAAAAATATGATGGGTGTTCCAAGTAATTCTGGCAGGCATTGTAGCTAGTTAGTTAATTAACTAACTAACTAATTAATTAACTAACTAACTAACCAACTAGCTAACTAGCTAACCAAAAAACTAATTAACTAACTAATTATGTAGCTAAGAAACTAACTAGCTAACTAACTAACTAACTTACTAACTAACTGTTTAAATAAATAACTAACTAGCAAACTAACTAACTAACATACTAACTAACTGATTAAATAAATAACTAACTAGCTAACTAACTAATAACTGTCTAGCTATTTACCTAACTAACTAGCTAACTAATAAAGTAACTACGTAACTAACTAGTGATAAGACTAACTAATAAAACAAACTAACTATTTAACTAACTAACAAATCAATTAATTAATTACCAAACAAACTAACAAAAAAACTAAATTTAACTAATTAACTAACTAATTTGCTAACTGATTTACTTACTAACTAACTAATTAACTAACTAACTAACTGACTAAATAACTAGCTAACTAACTAAATAACTAACTAACTAACTAAATAACTAAGTAACTAACTAACTCACTAACTAACTAACAACTATCTAGCTAGTTACCTAACTAACTAGCTATCTAATAAAGTAACTTACTAACCATCTTCTAAAGTAGCTAACGAACTAACTGACAATTTTACAAGGTATTCTAACTAAGTAACTTACTGACTATCTAAAACCTAACTATCTATCTAACTAACAAACTAACTGACTAACTAACTTAAAATCTTCTAAAGCAGCTAACTAACAAATTGACTAACTTACAAGCTATGCTACTTAAGTAACTAACTAACTAAATAACTAACTGGCTAACTAACTAACTAAGTAAGTAACTACGTAACTAACTAGTGATAAGACTAATAAAACAAACTAACTGTTTAACTAACTAACAAACCAACTAATTAATTACCTAACAAACTAACAAAAAAACTAAATTTAACTAACTAACTAACTAATTTGGTAACTGGTTTACTAACTAACTTACTATGTTTAAAAGTTAACTTCTTAACTCACTAACATACAAGCTATGCTAACTAAAAAACTAAAGATAATTTTTCAAAGAACATTTTTCTTAGTTTAACTTTTTTTATTTTTTTGTAAAAATCAGATGTCTTGAGCAATATCTTTTGATCTATATATACAGAAACTAACCTTAATGCTATATTCAAAATCTAGAGTCGATTTCCACTCGAATGAGACCAAACAATACCATGTTTTGACAATTCATGAAAATTTTTCGGTGAATTTTTTACCTTGGACATGACGCATCTTCGGCAGGTCATAAAAAAATTTGCCCAACACTTGGAAGGGGCAAGTTTCGTTTTTTCGAGTCTTCTATGACCGTATTAACAGAAAATAAAATAAAAACCCATATGTACTCGATGTCAAGGTCATCCTTGAAATTCGCATTTGGCCACCGGACTATATTGTGTTGAAAGTTTTGCTTCTTCCTAGTGTTTTTGTGAAGTTAAGCATTATAACTTAATGTCAGCATAATTCTCTTTCCTTCAAAAATATGTGTACCAAATTTTATGCTAAAAAATTAAATTTTGACTTTGGTACGCAGGTTTCTTTACTGCATTCCTGTTGTTTGTTTACTGTACTGTACTTATTAGCAAAATTTCTTGTTCTAGAACCTTATTCTAAAAATCACAGAAGAAAAGCACTTTTTTAGTACATATCATGTTTCAGACTATTTAATTCATTCTCAGTTAATGAGAAATGAAAAAACTTTAAATATACCACAAAACTAAGTCACACTTATAATTTCAAGAGGCGGAACAGAAAAGATGTGACCCAATGAGAAGTGTAAAGAACAAAGAAAATTAAAAATGCTGAAGCTATACTGATAAGTGTTAATTTAATTGATGAAACTGTTGAAATCCTTCAATGCAAAAAGCACACCACTAGCATGATTATACTTGCTAAATCAGATACACTGGCACCAGCAGAACAAGTACAGACTGCAGAGGAAACGTCACCAGAATCTCAAGATATAACAAAGATAAATTTTTATAAGCTGTTTTTCATTGATGCTTTCATATGCAAATCAAAATTGGTTGTGCTAAAAATGGAACCAGCCATAATCACCCAAAACCAGCCAAAACCAGTCAAATTGAATTAAACCAACAAAAAATTACCCAAAATTAACCAGGATCAACCAAACTCACGCACGTTTGTTGAATCAAAGTTGAAAAGATTTTTTTTAGCTGTTTTCCGTAGGCCCGTACGTTGCAAGCAGTGTCGTCACCGTACAGTTGGGTAGGTGACTCGAGTTTTCTCGAGAACCCCATAAGATATAGAGATGCGCATTTTGGCTCATGTTATTGCCTTATGTGTGTAGTTATGATGTATAAGAGTGAATTTTGTGAAAATTAAAGTTGAAAATGTTTTTTCAACAGTTTAAAGTAGGCCCATTCATAGTAAGCAGTGACATCACCATACAGTTGGGTAGGTAGAATATTAGTTTATCTTGTATTGTTGCTATAAAAAGCTTCCATTTTTTGCTATGCCGTTGTTACATTGAAAGTTGGATGGCCAAATTATGTGGTTTAGATTAATTCATCATTTGTCTTGCCAAAATCCTCAACCAATAGTAGCCTAGACATTTTATAATTCAGAAATCATGTCAAATGTTTCTTTCTTAATGCCTTTTTATCCACTAGGCCTGTTGGTTTAGGGGGTGCTCAACAGCTCAAAACAATCAATCTATGACGTAGGAAATTGTTGCTGTCTCTGAGAAAAATAAGCCCGAGTGTTTTGCAGGCATAAATAAGATAAAATCTTGAATTTCGTATAATTGCATAACAATACACTGCTCTGACATGTCCCATAATGCGCGTAAGACTCAAGTAGATAAATATAGGCAAATACAAAGTTGGGCAATCTGGACAAACACCTGGGACCACATGTCTTCAAAGAGGTCTGCCTTAACTATGTTGAGGCAGCGCGAGTTGGTAGTGGTGAGTGGGTAGTGGGGTCACGTCTACCTGTTACCGTCAAAGTTATGATGTTCAAAATGCATGATTTTTCAAAAGGAAAATACATTTACATACCTTTCCATAATGATGAAGAGCGTCTGTGAAGAGCTTTGGGTAATCTAATGAGATCCATTTTAGCAGTTTTTTCCTGACTTCCTCACAATCTAGTATAGAGAAATTTATGTTGATCTTCAATGCAAGGCACACCATGGCACATATACACATTATACCACACTCAATTCTGTCACATACTGGGCTGGGAGACTTCTGAAATCTTCATCACTTTGCATGTTTAAAAATGCCATTCTGCCACAAACTTTTGTTAGAAATTGCAACAATGTATTCACCTTTTGTTCACTCAGCTTCATACCCTTGCTGTCATACTGCCCCAATTGCATATTGTTTCTATCAACATAAAATACCCTCCAACTTACTGCATCTTTGATGAAAACAGGAAGAATGAAGATTTTGTGTGAAGAGATGCTTTTCAGCTGCTCCTGCTTCTTGGCAGCAAATTTTCCTTTGACTAACATCTCAACAAAAAGGGGATCTGCAACAAAGACATCTGAGCAGTATGCCATCACAGCCTGTCCGCAAACATTGATCAATGTGTCATTTATTCTGTTGCCCGGCTTTAATCACAGGACATCAAACACAGTTCTCCAAATCTCTTTGAAATGACATAATTTTCTTCAGCAGGGGAAGGTTTGTCTAGGTGAAACCAGATATCAGCAATAGGCATGAAATTTCCTACATCACTTGGGGATACTGGTTGTTCACTAATCTCAACAACATCTTTAAACCTCTTGCAGATTTGGATAATACCAGAGAGCTGGCTGTGCAAACAATCTAACAGATAGGACATAGCATTTGTTGGTTGCAACTTTCTGATATGTGGTGAGAGACTATTTAGCATGACCATGCTGTCTTGTTTGAAAATCAAAGTGACATAGTGACTTTTACCATCATGAAATAAAAAACGATCATCATCTTCAGCATCAATGCAGTGCTTAACTTCTTGAAATAGACCATTGTGGTCCTTGTTATTGATATTATCTTCAAGCAGTTGCTTCAGTATGATATCCACACGCTTCCAGCCATATCCTGCACCAGTGGCAGCACTTTCAAGCACAGTTACCAGGTAGTCACCAGATAGGCTTCACATTCTTTCAAGCTTTATGTTTGCAAGCCCACCAGAATTCATTGCTTGAATCAACCAGAGAACATCAGCTTCAAAATCTAACTCATCACATGTAAAAAATCAAAGTCACCAACATCTTTAGTAATTGCATTGTTAAGGGCACAAAGTCCACACAGCATGCTGCTTCCCTGGCAAAAGACCTGACAAAGCTATTTAATTTTCAAAGGAAAGGACTTTGGGGCATATTTGAAAGAGCCTATCCAAACAATAATCCCATACTCTTTGTTTATTGAAGAGACATCTTGTTTGCAAATAGGATAAAGGCTAATTATAGAAGAAGCTCCTGATCTCGGGCTGTGTAAATTTAATCTGCTTCCTACATTTGACAAAAAAATTGATAACAGGTCGAGTCGCCCCACTTCCAACTTTTAACTGTTTTTTATCTTTGAAACATTATTCCTTGCGTTCTTTGTTGTTGTTCCAGCTTTGGATGTGCCTTGGGCAGCTTTAAGTCGCAAATTTGTCTTTGATACATGAGGGGGAACAAGCTTCCTTACTTTCAAAGTACTGGACACAATTTTGGTCTTCAGAAGCACCATATTTTACAAGATGATTGATGAATGGATTGCTCAAACATTCTTTCTGGGCATTTTACCAACTTAATGCAAATCCCTGCTTCTTTTGCCAATCCAATGCCTGTGCGTAATTCTTCTTTCGCTCCAAGCTAAATTCTACATCTGTTGAGACAAGCAAGCTTGAAAGACCACCAGGATGTAGAGCTTGGTGGAATTCTTTCCATATTTCCCTCTGATTTTGTAGCATCTGGGGCAATATCATCTTCATTCTTACCGTCTGGTAAAGAGAATGTTGGGTGTCAAAAGCAAAGTTGGCAATGACCTTTAAAACATCTTCTTCAAATGGGAATGCTATCACCTTCCATTTCATCCAGCTGGGTTTTAGTTCTTCATCACTCTCCTAGAAGAAAAACATGAATTGAGACCTGATTAACCATATTAATGTCCAGATATGTTGAATGAAAAATTTTCACAAACACCAGGTCCTACCAGGATTTGGGGGGTATTTCCTACAAAATATCAAATAATTATAATTGTAAATACAAGTTTGTGCTGTGATTAAAAGTTTCATGCTTTATGCATTCATCAGACAGCAATGAATACTCTTAAAATAAATACAATAAAAATAAGTAAAAATAATGTAAAAATAAAATAATTTTAATTAAATTATATCAAATAAAAATAAAAATAAATACTCTAAGTAGTCATTTCTGTCTGATGAATGCATAAAGCATGAAACTTTACGTCACAGCTCGAACTTGTTTTCTTGTCTAATTATCTATTCTGCTCTGCTTAGCATCAAACACTTTAATTTGCATGAAAGTGCAAGAAATTCAAAGAAATTACTAATTGTAAATACAAAATATTGGAAATAACACAACAGCCATGTCGATTTAAGATTTGTGAAAGAACTTATTTTCATGGAGCAAACCACTTCTTGAAATGATTTAAAAATTTGGTTTTCTCGGTAGTTTCCAAACATGAAGTGATCTACAGATTTTGAAATGAAACATAAAATATTGTGAGATCTGTTTAACAGTCTTAATAATCAAATGTACAATAAAACTCTGTTACAGCTGTTGTTATATTTTGTTCCAGGAAACATCATTGATAGAACTTAGCAAAATGTAAGCACTCAAGTATGAATAAATTCCCATCATCATTGCTCTTCAAAAGGCCTTAATATTTACATTATTTCGAAAGCAACATCAATAGAAGTATTTCTTTTGTTTTCTGGCTTTACGATCTAATTGAACATTCTGCTGTACTGAAGGGTATAGAAGCTGTATGCAGCTGCGTGTTACTATATATACTGTAAAAATTTTCAAGTTGCAAACAAAATTGGCTTACCTTCATCAACTTACTTCTGCCAAAGATTTTGAGCCCTGTGGATATATGGCGCAATATAAATGCCTTTTATTATTATTATTTTTCGAGGGCAGAGAATCTGTCCTGCTTTATGTTTTTTATTACTTTATATATTCATATTCTCATTCAGCAGTGATTAGTAAGGAAATTTCAAATGCTTTTTCGATCTAAAAATTAATACACATGAATTAATCCTCAACAGATAATATATGAATAATTTCTTGTAGAAAAAGATTTAAGATTCTCCAACATAATACAATCCCTTGATGTGTGGCACAAAGCTAAGAAACTGACTGCAAAGTTAAAAGAGGTAAGCATAATGTTATTCTTATTTTTAAAGCTATTTTGTAACTGAATCTTTAGAAAAGAGCATGACTAAGAAAATTTATTGACACATTTTCAGGCAGCTGCAAATCACCGAACAGAAGTGGATTGCTTCAATAAGGAATCATTTTTCGTACAGCTGTGGAAACTGTGATGGATCTATAGATGTTCTTAAGGACATGTTGATGAGTATTGTTCATCACATACTAGAAGTACATGAATGGATAGGAGGTTAATATAACCATCAAAGGATGATAGATGCGTTTGGCAAAAAAGAATGGCAGAAAGCAATGGATCCAGGCTCATACAGGCAAGATCTCACATGCTGAGACTATTTTTCCCCATATTCTCTCTTTTCTCATAAGAACAACTTCAGAACACAAGCCTGGATATTGCCAAGATTTCAAGAACAACTATGAACAAGCTGGCCAATGCTCATTTCTGTGGACTTTGGAAGGGGGACCCCTAGGTTGGCTTGGTGCTTTATTTTGAACTCAGAAAAAAATTCACACAATACCATTGACAAAAATTTAACAAAGTTAATCCAGATGAAACGGAAAGATGTTGCTTTTAAAAGCAGATATTCAACATAACACAACAAGTTGTCATTATCGTCTATAAGCTACAAACATATAACTGTGTCCTTCTAACAAAACAAAAGATGTCCACTGTCATCAACATCAAATATGAACTAAATAAAAAATAGTTAGCTTATTTTAAAAACAAACAAACAATATATCATTTATAATACATATATGATTCACGAAGCTTTTCTTTCATGTAGAACATCCTCAGGTGTAAATGTTACATAAAAATCAGAACTCTCTATTTATACAAAATAAGAATATGCCTCGGGAGACTACTTGAAATATTCTATTTAACATATTTTAAAGCGTATTTACAATCATATTAAAATCATGTTTATTTTACAATGTTGCAAGAGACTGCCTAAGTTATGCCATTTTTAAAAAGATGTAAAAACCTGGTTTCCGATTGATCGTTGATTGTTGGTTTTGTTGGTTTTGAGCAAACAGTCACAAAAAATCAGAGAAAAAAAATCTTGCCTATTTTTTCTTTCTGTGATTAAATTTCTACCTGAGATTTTAAAATCTTCTGTTCCAAAAGTAAACAAATTAGATCAAATGTGTCTACACAGTTGTATCAATAATATTTCATGCTCACAAAGGGGACAATGAAATTAACCGAAATGGATAAATTATTACACATCTAGAAAAAAATTTATTTGCTAAGGCTGCAATGATGGGGTTTTAATGATAATCAGTTAAAGACCTATTTGAGTTCATTAAATTGCAATTCACAGTGATGATTGCAAATGGCCGAAAGCTAATAGAATATTTAAAGACACAAATTTGTTTGAATCCTAAGTATGCCTTATGTACCATGTAATGGATTTATACCATGTAATGGATATTTGTTACTGAAGGTTACGGGGTTGAGGCTGATACTGTTTGTTTTGTTAACACGATTGGTTATTTTGTAGTTAGAACAACTCTTAATTTATCTTTCTGGGTTATAATACTATTATAAATTTATATTTTTGCATAATGTACCTTCTAATCAAGACTTGAAACTTAAATGATCTATCAGACAATCCGTGTCACATAATGAAACTTTCATTATTTTTTTCTTTCATTTCAACTTTACAATAAAAAGACAAGTTAATTAGGTACATATGTAAGTTTTGTTAATGAGATATTAATATTGAACATAACAGCACAAAATCATTGTCTCTTTACTATTTTTCATCTTTGAAGTGTGCCAATACTCAATATGTGTGTTTGTGTTGGGGGGGTTATTGGTTAATAGGCAATAGCTTTAGCTTTGCGTTTGTCTGCTTGAAACTACAAGTTTGGCCTAGGCAAAATGACATTGTACGCTTACAATTATGAATACTTTCAAAGGAAAAATTCAGTGTGTTTGCCTATTTTCCCACAGAAAAGATATAGTGTTTTAAGGAGTCTAAGATATGCTCTTTCAGCTGAAAACAAATTAGTTTTGTGGCCGGGTAGGGATTTTTCACAATTTGCAACTGAATTTGCCCATGTAAAGTTTTGCATTTTTATTACGAAAATAATCACTTATTATCTGTTCCTCAGTAGAAAAATAATGGCATGTTCGATCTCTAATACAGTTTGAAAACTTGAGAATTTATGCTCTGGCCTACACCAGCTAACATAAAAAATCACAGAAAGTTAGGTTTTTATCGAAATATTGATGCTAGTTTGAGCTAAAATTTGAAATAGTTTGCCAATTTTCCGAGTATACAGGCCTATATGAGAATTTTGTCCTCTTTGTGGAGATCCATTTCATGAAAAATTCACTGTGTGGCAGGGTACAGTTTTTGAGAAATCTTCAATTTACTTTTCCAGAAAGTTCTCTTTGAAAACGGCCTTTGCTGCTAATGAAAAAGCACCAACTTTTTCCCACTTTAATCCAATAGATCTTCGTAAAACTTCGTAAAACGTAAGACTGCAGCATCATGGCGCCCCTTTTCACTTCGTGCTTTTCAAAATGCTTGATTGCGCTGTTGGTTTTCTATGATGGGAAAATGCCCTGCCTCTCCCTCTGTCCTTCATTTTGTATGACTTTGACGCTTCCCAGCAGGCGCAAGAGCAATTTTGTCTGGGGCATAAACATTTCTGCTCTATGTTTGCTTTAGGTAATATCCCTTGAGAAATTTTTCGCCAGTCCCTATAAAGTGACCGTATGACTCGTTGAGAAAATTTTCAGGGATACCTTTTTCTGTACCTTGTGCAAAGTACAATGGCTCATTCTGACTTTCATATGAAATCCAAAATCTGCTCCACTATGTCGATAACATCTTCATCGTCATCGACACTGTGGTAATTGAGGCATGGCAGTCCGGAAAAATTAGGTGCTTCATCTTGCAAGCATTCTTCGAAGTTGAACTACAGACATGGATGGCATGGACACAGATACTCCTTGCAAAGTACAGATTCATTTGCTGTAAAAACCATTAAATGCTGCTTCATACAATCCTTGATGATCATGGATTCCGTATTTTGGATTCTTGATTTGACCAAATCATCGGAAGGCAAATGAGTATAACTGAATTGAAGGCATTTATTTGGAGATAGTCAGTGACTTCTTCACTTTTGTTGAAAAAAGACGTTGCAAGTGACAATATCTTTTCGTAAAACATTTTTGATGCCAAAGCTTGACATATCATAAATAGCATGACCAGCAACTCCATATGTCCCTTTAATTCTTAGATGGAATTCAGATGCCAGCTTTTTTAAGAGTGCGAAGGAGTACTTGTTCTTGTATTGTGACGCTGCATTGTCACTTTCAATCCATAGATCTTGGTTTTGGATGTTATACTTATCAATTATGTCTTGTATGATGTGATCAGCAGATATACCGTCATGATTGGTTTTGTTACTCAAATGAAAATGGTAATGAATATTGACAGGGTTGACAATTTAACAGTGGAGAGTGAACTGTTTGCCAGAAAATTGCCCAGACTAGACTTCCTCTTTCGGGGCAAGGCAAGATTCTGCAAAAAGTCCAACTCAATATATTTGCCTCCTCAACATAAATGGACTTCATTTCAGGGAAGACAGCTGACACATTGTCCACGTATGTCGGATGTTTCAAATAAGCGTTATCTGTATTCAAAATCTTTAACTGGTTCTTGGTGATCAACTCGAGTAACTCTTTGGTAAAGACCAAAAGTTCCATCTTTCTTTGTGTAAGATTCTTCAACACGCTCTTACCTATGGTATGTGTGTATGTTTAGGAACATTGTGACTGCTTGATAATGTTCACTAAAACTTCCATCCTTCGCCTTTTGTTATTCCAGAAGGAGTCTTCTTTTACGTGCAGAGAACACGGTGCCAGAGAGAAAGATGTTATACACTTTTCATAATTTTCTGAACTAAATAAAAACTCTAAATATAAGATATTTAAAGGCTGAACAAGGAAACGGAATATAATTTCAACCTACGCAAAAGTAAATAAAGTTGTGATGTTACTTTCTATATAAGGATAAAAGAGATGTGGAAAAGTGATGAGTAACCTTAGGAAAAACAACAAATGGGAATGAACTATTATGATGAAGACAATGGGAGTGTTGCGAATGACGTAAGGGGATGTTGATGAAATGAGATGCGATGTTGAGCGGAGGAAAGCTTTGAGAATGAATGAATGGAAAGAAAATATCCCGAGAGTGAAGGAAAGGCCTAAAATTACGAAGTTTAATTTTACTACAAGAGCTCCCCTCCTAGAATGCAAACGGATGAGAAGCATTCGATAACGTGGAAAGTTACAATTCATAGTAAAAATTAAACGGAGTAAAATTGAATTGATTACGTGCGAAAATAAAATGAGCTGAATTGAAGCAAAATTTAAGACTTAGTTATTTACGTGTGTCCAGTTTGATTGATTTTATTATGACTTTGCTTTGACTTGATCTTGATGCTTGTTGATAATAACGTTCGGTGTTTGTTGTTTTGCTGTTGATATTGAAATTTGAAACTGAAGATGTTATGACTCACTTCTGATGTTGAAAACAGAAAACTGACTTGCCTTGCGATCCACCAGTCAAGTTGGTCGTCTTGATGATGATGATTGATGAACAACGAGGTTTTATGAGTAGGCTGACCAGGAACCTTGAAATCTGGAATGCTGCGAGGTTTTGTGAGCAGGGTAACCAGGAACCTTGAGAGCTGCGTTGAGTTTCAGCAGTGAGGCAGTGGTTGCTCGCCCTGGGTTGTGTGTGTGCTGCCAAGCTACTGATTAACAACGTGTTGAGTTGAAAACAGAGGGTTTTACGAAAGGATCCCTGAACCTTACCAAAGTCAAGTGAAGCAAAGCAGTGGGGCAGTTAAAGCAGTGAGAGTTGGCCGCTGATTTGTTGAGTTGAGTGCTGCTAAGGGCTGCCAAGCTGCTTGGGCTGTGCTTGAACTTTGAAATGAGAAGTATTTAAATTGACGAAACTTGAAAGGCACTTATGTGATGCTTGACAAGATCAGTTGAGTGAGTGAGTGAAGCTTGAGCTGGAAAGTTGACGAAGGATGTGCGTGTCTTCTTGGCTGTGATGCTTGTTTCTTGTGTTATGTTGGACAGCAGATCGACAAATTGAGATGAACTGGACAGTGAGTCGCCAGAGAGTACTGATGGAAATCTGCTGAGAAGCCATCGGATAGTCATGTTTGGTCACCAATTTAGGAACATTGTGACTGCTTGATAATGTTCACTAAAACTTCCATCCTTCGCCTTTTGTTATTCCAGAAGGAGTCTTCTTTTACGTGCAGAGAACACGGAGCCAGAGAGAAAGATGTTGTACGCTTTTCATAATTTTCTGAACTAAATAAAAACTCTAAATACAAGATATTTAAAGGCTGAACAAGGAAACGGAATATAACTTCAACCTACGCAAAAGTAAATAAAGTTGTGATGTTACTTTCTATATAAGGATAAAAGAGATGTGGAAAAGTGATGAGTAACCTTAGGAAAAACAACAAATGGGAATGAACTATTATGATGAAGACAATGGGAGTGTTGCGAATGACGTAAGGGGATGTCGATGAAATGAGATGCGATGTTGAGCGGAAAAAAGCTTTGAGAATGAATGAATGGAAAGAAAATATCCCGAGAGTGAAGGAAAGGCCTAAAATTACGAAGTTTAATTTCACTATATATGTATTCTTCTGTTAACTCGTCAAACTGCTCGTCAGCTTTCAGCTTTTCTAGATATATAGTGAGGGATTGATGTGGGTTGAGGTTTTTTTATGTATGATATCGATTTACAGCTTGCAAAAGCAAGTGCTAATTTTGACAGTTAATGCATACACAGCTCTTTTTTTCCTTTTCACTTGGAACAACACAGTAAAAGGGTTTAAAGTTTAAAAAGGTAGTTTAGAAAACGGGAATATTTTTCAAACTAAACTCAGGTGTAATTTTAATCTGAACATTAATCATTTTAATAGCTGTTTAATAGCTGACTTTAGTTCCATTTTCCAACTGAACGACTTCCTCCCTCAAATTTTGGTCAAAAATATCTTTTTACTTTTGTAAGAATGTTCTCTTAGGTATTATTTTTAAGTTGCTGTTGTATTGTATTTTTTTTTATTATTGTAATATTTCTTCAGTAAATGCTCTTATATGTATTATCTGCTAGATTTATGTATGGTTGTCTATGTTTTACATTTACGTTTCTTTAAAACAATAATAAATAGGAATGAACCTCAAATCACTCGCCCATGCCTTGATGCTTGTTTAATTAATGTAGCAAACAGCGCGAAATTTTTGTGGAATATTCTATTCTGCAAAGGCTTCGAGAATCACTGTAACCCTTTTCTTACACGAATACAAGGTACTGAAAGGGTAATACATAAAGTTTCGAGAGCAGAAATAAGAAAAACAACCTCTATGGTTGATTTACAGAGAGACTTATTTTATTTGCATTTGGAATATCTCTTCCTTTGGTGCTCTTGATAGTTTTATTTTGGATTGAGCTAAAAGACGTAGTTCTTCGCTACTCCGATAAAAATTTTCAAAGATGTAGCTACCATAGATCTTGAATAATGGATGTTGAAATGATTCATCATTTTCTCAGACGGAATAATTCCTCTTCAGAATCTCCTAACTTTAGGATGTCATTTTATGTGCAATAACGACACTAAAAGCTCGGGAATGAGAACCTGGAATGTTTCATCTTCCATGTATAGCTTTACACAATTCCCTCTATCGTTGGGTTCTTAATTATTCCTACAGAGCTCCTAACATAAGGTATGCATAAAATTACATTTTGGGACAGTCAAAAAACACTGACTTACATATTAGAATTTTAAGGGTCATGTGAAATAGGGAGCAGGTCTTTTTCTGCGTTGGATGGCACAGTAGAAGGTAGACTGTTTTGTTTTGTGTTTTTATAATGTTTTTAATGGTGATAAAAAAGGTGTCAAAAATTTGGGAAGAGATGAGGAATGCGGATTGGCCAGACACTTGCCAAGGCTGAGGATGTAAGCTTGTTATAGAACAGATTCCCAGTCTAGTTATTCGTCAATACTATCAACCAGTGACACAGTGTATTCTTGGATGAAATAACAGAAAAAAGAAGAAAAGACCACTCAGCTTACTGCTTGCTTTCAGCTAGAGAGCTTCTTGTGGCAAAGAGTGGAATAAATACAGTAAGGCAGAAACACCGTGGCGCAAGACACAAAGGACAACTATGTTTTTTAAAAAACATAGTTGTCCTTTGTGTCTTGCGCCGCAGTTTTTCTGCCTTACTGTATTTATTCTTCGATGACCTGCAAGTAAAATATCAGCTATTGTTATACTACACTCATTTGTTTTTATAAGAACCTATGCTCCGAGCCAAATAGCAGGGATTCCTAACTTTTACAACAATTAGTGCAGAGTCTCGTAACTTAATGAAAATATTGGGGAGTTTCTTCATTTTTTCCAAAAATGCATACATGGCTTGGTATAGACGGTTTAGGGTATAAAAAATAATAACCATACAAAATACAAATAACCATAGAAAGCCTCGTTAGTAATAGATCAAATCAACTAAGAGCATCTTTGAACAGATACCTGAAATACATGCTATGCATTACCTGAGAATTCCCAGAAGTTTTTGGTCCTATGAGAATGGTATACAAATTGAGCAGAGAAATCATTGCAAAGATTGTATTTTGCTACCAGTAATAACCAGAAATGCTGTTTTGGTTAAAATTATTAGTATGGTAATAATGCATAAAATCACAGCATGAAATAGACCATAAAGTAAAAAGGACTTGTGGAATCAACATTATTACACCAAATGGACCAGAAAAGGTGTTTGTATGACCCATCTGGAAAAATGATTTTGTCCTAAACCTTGCCTATTAGTGCTCATAACCTTACTAGATTACATGATTTTCTTAACAAGAGTGCTGAAATAGACGTTTGTAACTGTGGGACTAGTTGTGCAATAAGGGAACATGTTCCTTCTTTGGAGCCAGGCAACTTAAGAATCAAATTAAGCAGCCAAAATGAACCTACGTAGTTGACTGATATAAAGAAGTTGTTAATGTTTTGTTGTTAGTAGTGTAGCCTTAGGGTAAAATGTTTCAAGAGGCCTGTCAAAACGTAATCAATGATCTCAGCAGTCTTGTGTCTGGTTTAATCACCAATTTGAGCACAAAACATATTCCTATTAACAAACAACTCATTTGGGAGATCAAGATACCCTCGTAGTATATGACAATATATAACACACTTGATCCATTGGTTAACCCCAGCAGGAGTTGGGTTAACCAATGAATCACACCTGGGTTGCATTTGGAGAACTGACTGCAATATCTATACTTAAAGTCAAATTAATAGGGAAAATCCATGAAATACATTTTAATTTTCCTCCTCAAGGCCATGTCACAAAATTCAGGGTTCTCCCACATGGTAAACATGAATACATTAGGGCAGCAAGTGTTTGTTATATTCCTGATATCTGTATTGCAACAGAATAGTGGAGCAAAGGGTTGATCTATATACAAAACTATTTGAACGAGCCTACCAAATGTTGGGGCAGACATGGGTGGTTTGGGAAATGGAGCGCAGCTCCTCTGGTTAGTTGAACTATGAAGTATCCGCGGCTACGCTGTGGGGTTTCCCAAAGACCTCTATAAGGAATAAGAGGACTAGAAACCGAAATTCAACTGAAGATATTTTCATTGATCAAATGTTTTTGCAAAAATTCACATCTTTTTAGTAAAAATCTGCTTTATAAGAAACCCCTTACTAAGATTTTTGGCAAATTACAATAGATTGTTTTGTTCTTTCATTTCTTAAAACAATATAAAACAATTAAAGAAGGACACTGGAGTGGGAGCAGAAAAACATCAATCAATAAAATCTTTGCTTAACAGATAGAAAAATCATTTAACAAAATATTGAGTGGGACAGTAAAAAAATGAATAGGTATAGCGATAGTGATGAAGTAGAAGGTGATCCTGACAATGGGAGTTAAAGAGAGGAAAAATGAGATGATTTGAAGATTCATCAAGTTCTTGGTAAAAAACATTTAATTTTTAGAGAAAGCAGAATCGAAGAGAAATAATAATGAGAAGATGAAGAAAAACAATTAAAATCTATATTATCAATTAAAAAAAGTCTGACAGATTCTAATAAGAAAAAATAATAAGAACTTTTTTATGTATAATTATTGAGTTATAAAAGGGGTAGTAATATTACTTTGTAGAAGAAGTTTTTGCAAATTGATAATTTATGATCAAAGCACTTGAAAGATTAATATATTAATCTTGAATAGTCTTTGAGTTGTACAAAACTTCAAAATTGCGATGAATAGCGGAATCATTTTCAGGCATACTTAAAAGCTTTTTTCGTCTGACACTCCTCAGAGTATGAACGTCAGAAACAGACCGAAACAATAGACTAAGGCGGAATTTATAACCAGATGCGGCTCGAAATGCACCAATCAGAAAGAACGAAAAGCTGAATTGGCATTGTGTTTTAAACACCAATCAGCTGGTCGGATACAGCGGGAGGACCAATGAATTATTTGAAGAGTCCAAGTGAGAAAACGAACTCTTTCTGTCTACACAGAACCGGCCTTTTGGTTTTGATGTAGACAGATTCCAAAACCCCTAAGTGAAACAAAGATCTTGCTTTGCCAATGATTCTGAAAAAATCTTCGCTGTAATTTTCCGCACAAATCGGGTTATCGAGTAGATGTTGTCCTATGGCAGAATCATGTTTAAGACTAGGTTGTTGTTTAGACCCACGGGGTGGTTGCTCTCTTTGCTGAAAATTATGCAGACGAATGTTAGTAGGGACATGCTGCTTTATCCTATCACCTAATCTCTGGGAAGTACGACCTACGTACCTGGCATCACACCAGCACGAGAATTCATATATGACCAAACTTTTTTGTGTGGTAGGTACGCAATCCTTTTGAATGGATGGTAGAACTTTCCGAGTGCCAAAAACTAACCGAGGGTTGGCAGCAGCGAAGCACTTAGTAATGGCCTTTTTAATTTGACTTTCGAATCGCAATGAGACGTTTCCTATCCAAGGCATTTTAGGTAAACAGGGCACTTTTGCGGATCATACTTTTTAATCAGCCGAAACTCTTGCGATCTTCTTGCGAAAACAATCAGAAGTAACGTCTTCAGGGTAGCCGTTTTCAATGAGAATAGACCGTATTTTATCCAATTCCGAATCAAGCCGAGATTTAGAGCAAATCATAAGTGCCCAATGAACTAGCGTGTTGATGAGGTTAATTTTCCTCTGTTTTGGACTAAAGGAATCCCACCGTGTATAGAGGCCGCTAAAGGTTGGTTTCCTATATATACTGGTGAGAAATCCAGTAGCAGTGTTTTCAACAAAGACGTCGAGAAACGGCAAAGAGTTGTTTTGCTCCTTTTCGAAAGTAAATTTTAGAGACGGATGCAAGGCGTTGAGTTTTTGGAGGAAAACGTTACAATCGGACTCTTTTTTGAAAATGGCGAAAGTGTCATTAACATATCAAAAATAAACCGGAGGTTTTGATGTGGAGCCGAAAAGTTGACCTTCGTAGAAACCAACAAAGATGTTTGCTAGCGCTGGTCCCAATGGGCTCCCCATGGCGACTCCGTCCCTTTGTCGGTACAACTCATTGTTGAAGCTGAACTCTACCGACCTGGTAGCAGACTCCATCAATTCGACAAATACCTCCTCAGGGAACGGCGGACTGACAAGTTCACCCCGGTATAGAGCTCTAGCGCAAATCCCGATAGTCTCATCCAAAGGTACGTTAGTGAAAAGGCTGCTGATGTCGAAGGAACACATAAACGATTTTGTCGGGTCTAACTGAAGGTTTTGAATAACGTTAGCAAAAGAAAAAGAATCCGAAATACAATTTTTAGAATAAAGTTCCAAAACAGGTGCTAAAATTTCCGAAAGCCATTTAGCAAGCTCATGTTGAGCTGAACCAACCATAGATAGAATAGGCCTAAGAGGGACGTTGGGTTTGTGAGTTTTAGGTAGACCATACATCCGTGGGCGCTGCGAACCCGTTGGTCGGATCCTATCGTAAATTTCTTGAGTCAATAGTTTTTTCTTGACCAATTCAAGCAACCGTTTTTGAAGTTTCTGCTCTATTTTAGCCGTTTTATCGTGCTGTTCGACGTTGCCTAATTTTTCAAATTTATTTTCATCATTGAGCACGTTGCCCATTTTCGAAATATAATCTTTTTGGTTCAAAATAACGACCCAAAAGGATTATATTTCGAAAATGGGCAACGTCGCCCCCCCTAGTTATCTCAGCACCTGTTTGTCTGATTGAGATGAAACTCCGTAGACATGTACAAGTACCTAATTGCAGTTAATTAAGACTATTGTTTATTAATTAGCCACGTGACACGTTGCTTGGCAACTGTTGAAAGTGTGAAATTATCGCAATTTCAGCTAGGCTGCCGAAAATCAAGCTCAATTACCCTGAAATAGGTAAAAGACACTCAAAATCTTCAAATTTCCACAGAAAGTAAACTTTTACATTCATTTCAGCTATTTTCTGACCAATTACTATTTTTAATTAGTAATGATATTCCTGAATGCGAAGGAACAAATTTTTTGCTTACTCAGCATTTTGAAAAAGTCCAATAACTAGCCTTAATTTCATCAAAAACGTTTAGAAGTATTAGTTAACAGTGGGTCCTGTATGATTACATCCAATTAATAAAAAAATTTGCTAATTAGGCTAATTAACTTCAATTAACAAAATGATCACGTGACAAGTGACAAAATCTGCTGACAATTGCAAAATCATTCACATGATACATCAAACGATAGCTCTCACCAAGAGAAGTCCAACCATGCATGTTTTAGTCATGTCCGATAAATATTGACAGAGATATAGCCAATTAACGGATCATTCGCTACACTTGCTTCCAAATATGGGCATCTTCTGGTCATGTGACCAAGTCCGCATAATACCAACACATGTACCACAAGTTTCCTTGATAAATTTTAGGAAAAGTCAAGACCCTACTACCCATACTGATGACTTTTTCTAGACGATATCTGAGCAAATGTAGGAGGGGGGGGGCGAAAAACGCCTCCCCCATACCTAATAGGGTTAAACATGATTCTGCCATAGGACAACATCTACTCGATAACCCGATTTGTGCGGAAAATTACAGCGAGGATTTTTTCAGAATCATTGGCAAAGCAAGATCTTTGTTTCACTTAGGGGTTTTGGAATCTGTCTACATCAAAACCAAAAGGCCGGTTCTGTGTAGACAGAAAGAGTTCGTTTTCTCACTTGGACTCTTCAAATAATTCATTGGTCCTCCCGCTGTATCCGACCAGCTGATTGGTGTTTAAAACACAATGCCAATTCAGCTTTTCGTTCTTTCTGATTGGTGCATTTCGAGCCGCATCTGGTTATAAATTCCGCCTTAGTCTATTGTTTCGGTCTGTTTCTGATGTTCATACTCTGAGGAGTGTCAGACAAAAAAGCTTTTAAGTATGCCCGAAAATGATTCCGCTATTCATCGCAATATTAATCTTGCTTTACCTGGTTCTCTAGGAGGATCGAATAGTTTTCATGATCATGCAAAAAAAAAATACCAAACTTGATGCGGAAAAAGGTAAATGAATGGGTTAAGTCGAATAATACTTATAGTTCCTTTAAACATGTTAGAAAAATTCATTCATCCACCTTAAAAATGGAAGAAAAGACTTTTGCTGGGAAATAGACTTAATGGATGTGAAAAGTGAATAGAGTAATACATTATTTGTTTTGTTGTATAGACCAATTCGATACGCATGCTTGGTTAGACCATAAGCAACCTTGGGTTAGACCTATTGCTAATAAAACTGTCGCATCATGTTTCTTTGCATTTAAAAATATTCTTGATTCTATAGACTTTAGACCGAAACTTTGTAGAGCAGATCATAAATCTCAATTTGTTAATATAGCATTTTGCAATTTAGCAATAGAAATGATTTTTTCTAAAGCCTGGTTTCCATATAATCGTTACGATCGTTTGAATCACTATGAACAACTCCAGTGATCTCAGAGATCCCAGCGATCGACGATGGGATCGCTGGAGGAAGCGTTTCCATATAATCGCTAGGGTCGCTCAGATCGCTGCAAAATCGCAGTTACTGGCTCCTGCCGGGCAGCTAAATGTCTTCTTTTGGCGGGTGAATTGGACAAAAATTCAAGCAAGATGGCAACCTTCAACGAGAGGTTGTTTTTGGAGGCTAATTTGTATATGGTGCTCTTGCTTATTCGGAGACGACTACAGCGGCAGCATAGAAGAAGACATCGATTCTGGGTTCGTGAAATTTATCGTTCAAGACAAACCATTGGTGCATACAACACATTAGTACAAGAACTGCGGCTCTTTGACAGAGAATATTTTTTTAGGTAAGAGAATAAAAGCCAGATGCCAAATCAAACCTCAATATATCTAAAAACCATCCCCGCTGCACTCATTTTTTTTACAAGAATCGTTTAAAGTGCATGCTAAATTGGTTCAAACTTAAGAAACTACCCTAACTGAATTATAAAAGCTGAGAAACCTTTCTAATCTGCAGCTTTGATTTCATAGGTCATTTGAAAATGATTTGACACCTAGGACTATACAGTAACAGCAAATGTTTTGACACTGTTTACAATGCAAGTAATAGTATAACATGTCCACCACCGGACCCAACATACTTATAAAAAAAATGAATTCTTATAAAAAGATGGGTGTAATGCTCCTCCTGTTCTAGTTTAGGTCTACTACAGCTACAGCTTGAAACTTAGAAGATGCTTCTTCCTCTCTGGTACTGTATTTTATAGTACTGCCTTCCAATGAATACCAAACGATATCAAATATGATTGTGTTGATAGCTAACCGGACATTTCAAATGTGCAAACTGTGATGTAATGTCCCATGTCAATTTGTATTTATTCCAAAGAATCAAATTCCTCTAGCCTTTGTAGATAAACTCTTTATCATTTCTATCTTTGTTTGCGCTATTATTGTATTTTGTTATCATGGGACTGTATTTCTTCATAAGAAATTAAGAAAATTTGCATACCATAAATGAGTATTAATTCATGGACTACAATCAACATATTCTCTCCTCTTTCAGATACATGAGAATGTCACCAGAAAGATTTGAGCATTTATTGAGTATGGTTGCACCTTTTATAAAAAAGGGGGATTGCAGGTCAAGGGCACCGATTCCACCTGCGGAACGCCTTTGCATATGTTTAAGATACTTGGCAACTGGAGAATCACAACAATCACAGTCTTTTTCATTTAGAGTTGGTCGTGCCATAGTTGCAAACATTGTCAAAGAGGTCTGTGTAGGTATCTGGGAAAGCCTGAGAGAAACGTTCCTAAAAGCACCAGAAGAGATACAGGATTGGCTTGAATAAGCAGAGAATTTGAAAACGAATGGAACTTTCCCCATTGTCTTGGGGCAGTGGATGGAAAACATGTTTGCATGGAGTGCCCTAAAGGTGCTGGGTCTGCCTACTTCAATTATAAGAAGTTCCACAGCTTGGTATTGATGGCAGCCTGTGATGCAAAATATTGCTTCACACTCTTGGATATTGGAGGATATGGTCGTGACAATGATGCAGCAATATTCACAGAGTCAATTTTTGGAAAAATTTTTGAAGAATCACCAAGTGATTTGCACATTCCTTCACCACAGCTAATTGGAGCTGAAATGCTTCCATATGTTTTAATTGGAGATGAAATATTTGCCCTAAAACCATGGTTCATGAAACCATTCCCTGGAAGAGATGTAAAGAGAATAGGAGCATATTCAATTACAGACTTTCAAGGGCACGGCGAACTATTGAAAATGCGTTTGGCATATTGTCTGCCAAGTGGCGAATTTATCGCAAACCAATCAGAGCAGATGTTGGAACCGTAGAGAGAATTGTCAAGGCTACAGTTTGCCTCCATAATTATCTAAGATTAACTGAAAATGCAAATTATGTGCCAAGTGGATTTGTTGACTGTGAGAGAAGTGATGGAGAAATTGTTCCTGGGGACTGGAGAGGGATCGTTCAAAATGACAAGGGTGGACTTGTAAATGCAAGGCAGCTAGGTGGTAACAGATATGGTTTTGAGGCGTCAACAACCAGAGATAGCTTTATGAGATATTTTACAAGTGAAGAAGGAAAACTAGATTGGCAATATCAGCATGTTAGAAGCTGTGGTACCGTGCACAAATGAGGTTGATTCCACATGAACTCCAAGCTCCCCAGTTTTTAATAAAAAACTCTTGTGTTATGTTAAATGTTTCAAATAAGTCTTTTTCTTAACTATAATTCAAGTTGAAATGTGGGAAGTACAGACTTTAGAATGACTTTTAAATTTTAAATTAAAATCAGGAAAGGTCACAAGAATTATTTCATTATTTAGTTTCCTTGAAATCTTTCGAGTACTGGTTGTAGAGGCAAACAAATGAGAGTGAAACAGGTGAATAAGAGCCGTATCTCCATCAAAACTCTACTTGAAAATCAGAAATAGATGTAAAGTGCACCGTGTTTTGTTCAGTTCATAAAATTTAAAGGTCCTGATATGTTGGGTTGTTCATGTTTACTTCAATTTGTTCCTCGTGTAGTTGGTATGGTCTTCCCATTACAAAACCACGCTGCATATCCTGTATTTGTGATGTGCACATTGCTGGGTTAAAGCTGTATGCGTTTGGTTGTGAATTCAGCACAGGCTCTGCAAACTCTGCTTGGAAAAAGAATTGCTCAATTTGCATTCGCATTTGTGCTTTTTAAAAGGAGGCAGTCTCTTTAGTCTTGGTACTAAGCTACGGCAGAAGTTACTTGCTTCATCATCAGTTTCTTCATAAGAATTGTCTTTCCTTTTCTTACTATCAGATAAATAATTTGCAATTGTGTTAGCACTTTGGACAAGAGCTTTGTCGACCTTAGCTCTTTCCATGCTGGTGCTACTTGCTTTCCTCCATGGCTTTGAGCTCAAATCTGAACCTGAACTAGATGATCTTCTTGAAACCTTTCTAGGCCTGCCAATGGGATCCTTGCACTGCTTTCCGGCTTCATTAGTTTGGGCATCATTCGGTTCTATGCTTTCCTGTTGATTTTCAGGGACAAGATTTCCACTTTCAGTTTCATTAAGCTGAAATACATCACATCCATCATCAGCATTTGGGAATTCTCCCAGGATATCGTTGACGTCAGGTGTGGCCAACTTGTCATCCCCGGAATCATTAAGCTCTTGCTGCTTTGGCTGTTTCATGTTAGTCGAGGTCTGTCTATGGTCAATGTAAGTTGCAAGCCAACCCAGATTTTCGAATTCACGTGGAACAGGAACAGCATCCCTTCCAGAACCTGAAGGAACACTCTTTGCTTTCTTCAAAAATCGACCGTATGCAGTCCTGATATTCTTGAAACGCTTCTCTGCTTCTGTCGGTGTTATCTCAAATTTCTCCGCAACTTTAGCCCAACTGTTTGTCTTCTTTGTCTTGTCCTTGAAATCTTTCGAGTACTTGTTGTAGAGGCAATCAAACT
Source organism: Chrysaora quinquecirrha (assembly GCA_014526335.1). Taxonomy (NCBI): domain Eukaryota; kingdom Metazoa; phylum Cnidaria; class Scyphozoa; order Semaeostomeae; family Pelagiidae; genus Chrysaora; species Chrysaora quinquecirrha. Next base: position 5,567,770 of record JACTAT010000006.1, read on the forward strand.
TTTGAATCTCTTCCATGAATTCCTCGCTTGCAGTGGCAGGTGTGTTTTCGACCGCCATTTTTGTAAACACCAAATGTGGCGCGAGAAGCCGAAACGAGGCATCATGGGGAAGATACAAAGCACCACGGGATACTTTTTGATCGTTGCGATCGCTGGTGGATAGCTGGAATAGAACAAGTTTCTATCCCAGCGATCCTGATCGTCGCGATCGCTAGGATCGTTCATGCATGTTTCCATAAGATCGCTGGGATCGCTGAGATCGCTGGAGTCGTTCACAGCGATCCAAACGATCGTAACGATTATATGGAAACCAGGCTTAATGAAGATCCTAAATGTGCTGTGGTTGAAAGATATCATGGAACTTTAAAACAGAGGATCATGAAATATTAAGACATTAGAAAAGCAGACTACAATTATTACAATTACATCAATGATTACAATTACATCAATGATTACCTGATATCATGGAAAGTATCAAAATTTCGAAACAGAATTATTAACCCTTTAAGGGGCAGGGTAGCTGATCTGCTACAATTGACGCAAGGGGCTCCCACCTTTACATCTTTGATCGAAAGGCCTCAATTTGAGCCATGTTATATTCCGTTATCACCTGGCTAGGCCAATTGGACTTTATGGTTTCTCGTTTTGGCCATTGTTAACAACAAATACCATGTTTGAAAGCAGAAGACCTCTTTCTTCTGAAGAAAAAAGCTGTCCATTGCTGGAATTGACGAAAAAAGAATATTTCGTTCCTTGCCCAAAGTACTGTCTCTGGTTCTTAAACTGTCAAATTTAACAACAATAGTAGGATGTAAAGAAAATACAATAAATATGTAATATATATATATATGTAAATATACTATAAGTATCTATTAATCAACAATCAGAAATCTAAAAGTACGTTTTAACACAACCTTAAGATGTCATTTTTAGTACTTTGTGAAAATTGTGAGACATCATTTCTAAATTAATTCTTTCTTGAAGGTCTTCTTTAAAATAACAACCATCTTGATAGTGGTCTTGATAGTACAAATGCAGGTGGTCGACAGTTGTATTCTGTCAGAGCATATCGCTTGTACTTTATTATTGCAATAGTAATTGTTGATTTTAGTCTTATATCCATAATGTGTAAACTCTTCCATCCTACTCAACTCTTGACCTAGCTGAAGTTTTGTAAGCGTCTCCATGTCCTAATTAAAATGAAAAGTCCCTTATCATTTTAAAATCTGATTGGTTAGAACTTTCTAGAAAGGAACTTTCTAGAACCTTTTTAAGACTGTTCGGGAAAGTCCCGGAAAATTTGAAAGTCTTGAAGCAGGAAAAACCCTAAATAATCTGATTGGCTACACATTTCAAGCAAAAGAGAAAGTCCCATAAACAGGAAAAGTCCCAGGAAAGTTCCTAATAATCCTGAAATCTGATTGGTTTATACCCAAAACCAGTTTTAACCGGTTTGTTTTTCAAATGGACTTCATCATGATGGTGCAATAATTCCAATGTCATGTTCGAATCGTGTATATAAATCAAAGCGTAAAGCGAAATCAGTTCAGCTGAAAATTCGTCATGAAGGGGTCAAACAAAGAAAGCTCAGCTGCTAATAATATTAAGGAAAGAAAAATCGCATGCAATGTATGTGTGAAATTGTTTGACAGAATGTTAAATCTCACCCTGCATAAGCTAACAGCACATGGCATACAATCGTCGACTGAAGGTTGATTGGTTGGTGGAGCTAGAAAAGAAATGAACAAGATCGATAACCAGGCATTTTGAATATATACCAAAGAAGAAGATATTGAAGACCTTGCATGTATGAAATAACAATTTAAACAATTTACTGTCCTCTTTGTCTAACATCATGTTCAAGTCCAGAAAATTTGGAAAAGCATAAAAAGTTATGACAGAAAGTCAAAATCTTCCAAGCTGTAGAATATCTTAAAGAAACAGAATTAAAGTTTGAACATGTCAAGCACCAGAACTGGCTACCATTCATCATCTATGCAGATACAGAATCCATTTTAGAAAACTCAAACAAGGGAGCTGCTTATCAAGTCAATGGATTATAGATGGCAACAACCGTTGGAATGTTATACTGGTGAAGACGGCATGAAAGTGTTTATGAACTGGCTAGATCAATCGAATGATGAAATCTGAACAGTGTACAAGAAAACCATGCCGATGATTTGATTAACACCTGAAGAAAACGCAAGACATGATATGGGTACACACTGATATTGCTGCCAGCAGTTATTTGATGGTAAGAATAGAAAGAAAGGTGAAAGGTGAAAGGTGAAGGTGAAATGGTGTTTTAGCGCCACTCGCTAGGATCTCAGTAGTAGGTTAACTGATCGAGACCTCAACCCTGGCCATGACGCTACCGTGGCTGGGCTCGAACCCTGACCACACTGAGCTTCTGACACCATGAGTCAGCTGGATTACACCACGACGCCACAGCACCTGAAAGTCAAAGATCATTGTCACATTACTGGGAAATACAGAGGTCCAGCTTGCAAGTATTGCAACTTCAATCATTTAGATATAGAAGCAAACTGTCACAGGATCCTGATTGTCTTCAGCAATCTGAAAGGGTATGACATGCGCCATGTCCTGAAGAATTTGAAAGGTAGAAATACAAAGATCATTGCCAATTCGAAAGAAAAGATCATGACTGTGCAGATTGGTGATAAGTCTATCGAGGACGAAGATGGTGAGGAAAGATTTATTCATTGAATCAAATACATTGACTCCTTTGCTCTTCTAAATACAAGTTTGTAAACACTAGCCAACAACCTGACAAAAGAACAATTCCTCTCCGTGAAAGGCTACATACATGATGATGTCATCAACAGAAGTATCCTGATGTACCTAGAAATGAACAGGAAAGAAAATGAAAGAGTTGCAGAATTGAAAAGAAACATCAAGGCATGTTTGAACCTAGTACAACATGTAAACCTGCAACCTGCTAAACAGATGGTGACCTGCAACCTGCAAACATGTAAACCTGCTAAAAGATAATGATGATGTGGATTATAGAAATTGGAAAATACCATCAAAGAGAGATTTGACAGATGCTGGAGTTGCAGAAGGTTGAGAGAGCATTTGAGTTGCTGACAATAAAAGGTGTTTATCCCTACGATTGGATGGATAGAATGGAAGAAACATCTCCACCACTGAATGAAGCATTTTACAACAAGCTCGGTGATTCTGACATCAGTGATGAAGATTATGAACATGCTCAACAGGTTTGACAATTTCTCAACTGTCAGACTTTTCAAGATTGTTATGAACTATACTTGAAAACCGATGTGTTGCTGTTGGCTGATAAATTCGAATGGTTCACAGAATCTGGAATTCTATGGACTCTATCCTGCAAATTATCTAACTGCACCTTTGCTGGCCTGGGATGCCATGCTGAAGATGACTGCTATGAAGCTGGAATTACTGTCTGAAGAAAAGGACATTCTACTTATAATTGGAGGTGGTATTCGTGACGGTGTCTCGATAGCAGTGAAATGTCATAAACAGAAAACAACATGCTGATGCATCTAGATGCAAATAATCTCTACGGATGGGAAATGTCACAAACAATGCCATATGGTGGTTTCAAGCAGTCTACAAAAGCCAAACTCAGAAGCACAAACATCCACGCTTTGCTGACAAGATCGAATGAAGATGTTGGTTATATTTTCAAAGTTGATTTGGAATATCCAGCAGAGTTACACGATCATCATGCAGATCTATCTTTGGTGCTGCAAAGATTGCAAGTTCAAGAAGACATGCTATCAGCGCATGGAAAGCAAGCTTAGAAAGAACTATTCCCGGGAAAAAAAGTTTAAATCGACACCAAAGCTGATACCAAATCTATACAACAAAGAAGAATACCGCATACATGAAAGAAATTTGAAGCAGTGTTTGGAATTGGGTTTGAAGCTGACAAGAAGTACACGAGATCATCGAAAAAAGTACACGAGATCATCGAGTTTAAGCATAGCAATTGGCTGAAAGAGTACATTGATTGGAACACCAAGAAGAGAACACATGCAAGAAACAACTTTGAAAAAGATCTGTTCAAGCTGATCAACTATTCCGTGTTTGGGAAGACGATGGAAAACGTAAGAAATCATCAAGGTTTCAAAATCTGCAAAGATGGAAAAGTCGTGAGAAGATGGGTACGAAATTCGAACTTTTATGGAGTAATTGAAATCAACAAAGACATGCTTTTGGTTAAGAAAAAGATTGGGAAAGTTACAATCACCAAACCAATGTATATTGTTTTCAGCATATTGGATATTAGCAAGACATTGGTGTATGATTTTCATTACAGCGTTGCAAAACTAAACCTTCTAAATGTTGAACTTTACTATATGGACATTGACAGTTTCATCTACGACATACTTTCATTATCGGGAAAATGAAAGACGAGCTCGGTGGCGTTGGAATGGTAGACTTTGTTGGAATGAGATCAAAGATGTACAGCTATAAAATTGATAATGGAAATACGATCAAAAGGAATTGAAAAGTATATTGTGAAAAAGCAAATTACGCATGAAGAATATGAACAATAGAAAATGTTTGATGGTATTTATCAAATAGCTTGCCATATGAGCTTGGCGGACTGGGTAAATTGCATTATTTTTCATCAGTGTTCCTTCAATCCCTCATAACACAGCATCTTTAACATGTATGTGACAAAGCATCAGTTTTACTTCAGAAATGTACAGACGTGAAGTGGTCGCATTTTTCCTCATCAAGCATAGCACATTGCTGTTTGGATTCAATGGCCATAGAAGACAAATGCCAGGTATCAAGTATTTGCTTTGATTACAGATGTTGACATCAGGCTTTGTCAACACTTTAACCTTTTTACCAGCATCACAATGGTGCAGATCTTGCATTTAAACCCAGATTTTTTGTCCCTGCATTCGTTGGAAAACCATTATTTTGTTTCCAAAACCTATCGTTGACAAAGTTTGTCATTTTCAAAAAGTTTTAGCTCTGGTTTTGTCAAACGTCATTTGCTTCTGTGACGGGAGTGTCATTCAAAACCAACTCTATCTGCTTCCACATCGATTGACCAATATTATTTATCACTCCGGCAAATTCTGCAGTTGTTTTTCCAATATCAATTCCATCTACTTTTTAATGGCAAGAGTCGAGACAAAATAAGAATGATTCAAGGCAATCATATGATCGGGCTAGGCAGGAATGTCAAACAAAACAGTTTGTTTCGAGGCATTTAGAGCAGCAATTTGTGGAAAATATTTAACATTTTAAAAATATTTAACATCGTTTTGAATTTTGAACTTTCACTTGGACATTCAGTATATTCTGGCTTTATTCTCATTGTTGTAATTTCTTCTTCCACAGTTTCTTCAACAAAGTTTTTCTCGCTATGTTCTTCCCAGCTTTGTAGACTGCTTGCAATATCATCATCCCAGGTATAAATCTTTTTTTAACTTCATGGTGGCTATTCTATAGTTTTGATTCATCCATTCGACGGAGTTGGTAATTCTTCTTGTTTTACCATTGTGATGTTCTTTTCTTGTTATGTTCATGCTTTTGTTGTTGCGTTTTCCAGATCCATTCTTAGCTTTGTTGTTGTTTTCATCCTTGTTGTTAATTGTGGTAGTTTGTTTCTGATTTGCCTCTTTTCTATTTTCTTCTTTGAACCTTTCTTCATCACTGATAAGACTAGTGCAAAGTTCCAGTGCATTTGAATTATTGTTGTGTTCTTCTCCTTTGGGACTTGCATTGGGGTGGGTGCTATTTGCAATGCTTGAAAGCAACTCAAGATTTTTATTTTGAGTTTGAAGTTTTCCAGAAGAAGTTTTTTGCTTTTCTCTCTTTCTTTTTGCAATAGTTCATTTGGATTGGAAACTGAATCTGCCAACTTTGATATTGTATGAACAAGGTTTTGCAACATTTCCTGGTCTGGGTGGGACTCTGTTTTTGGGGAGAGTTGTTTCAGATATTGCAATTTGCATTGGAGCCCCTACTATGCTGTTTGGAGTATTGGTTGAAATCAGAACAGGATCTTCGTTTGCAGATGAATTCTCCAGTTGAAGCAGGGCTGTATGTGTATAGTAAGGCAGAAACACCGCGGCGCAAGACACAAAAGACAACTAGGTTTTTTAGTTTGCTAATATTTCGCCCTGCCAAGCAGGGCTTCTTCTAAACTCTGAAGAAGCCCTGCTTGGCAGGGCGAAATATTAGCAAACTAAAAAACCTAGTTGTCTTTTGTGTCTTGCGCCCTGGTGTTTCTGCCTTACTATATTTATTCAACTCTTCGCCGCAAGAAGCTCTCTAGCTGAAAGCAAGCAGTAAGCTAAGTGGTCTTTTCTTCTTTTTTCTGTATGTGTAACTTCCTCTATCTCATTTTCCTCTTCTCTGTCAATCTCAATAATGCTAACAGCTTCTGCACTTGCTTTTGGAACATACATAGATTCATCAGCATAATTTGGTTTCCTGTAAATAACTGCATCATTTAGTATGTCTTTGACTGTGTCAATTACCACGGCTTCCGTTAGGCCTTCATACTTTTATGCAACCAACTTTGAAATTTTGAATTAGTCTGATCTTTTTCTTTGACTTCTCAACGCTTTTATTGCTTCAGTTACAAATATTATCATTTGGTTTCTATTCATGTTCGCTTTTAACACTAGCTTTGAAAGTTCTTTAATGTATTTGGATGGAGCTCAGGGTGCAACGTCTGACCTTGATAAAAAAGATAGTTTTGAGCACCCTCGGACCACGACTGTTTTGCGTATCAAACATAACATTTGCCAACGTATTGGTATGTCATCGTTTAATATAGAACAATTTGGAGTGTTGAAAGCAAACATCATACACAGCCCATTAGATGAATTAAAAGAACATTATGAATTTTTAGAAGAAAATGTGTTAATTGAATGTTAGTTGAAGTTCCATGAATGCATAGAAATGATATAAATTCCTCATAATTTGTACATTAAACGTATCAACATCTAAACATATAAATATACAAACATATAAACAACATATTAAACATATAACTAAGCAATACTTTTCAACATGCATTCTGCAATGCTAATTTCTCTCTTTCATTTATCTCCTAGTCTAATATCTTCATCCCAATCTAGGGATAGGGTCATTGAATACACCTCTAACACCCATAATTTCTCTTTCTTGCCTTCAATTGCTGCCTTGAGAATTTCTCTCATTCTTATTTTAACTGATGGATATTGCATGTAAGGAAGATAGGCTAGAATCATATCCATTTCTAAAATTAAAATAATAAATTAGTTGTTTGAAAGATGTGCTTGAGTGTTTTAAGTTTGGTTAGTATTTATTTATATTCCTAGTTCATCATAAAGATGGAATAATAAAACACGAACTTAACAAGGCCTTGATGAGCAGTATTATCTGTCTACCAAAGGTCACTTGTGTCCAAGAATTTCTCATACATGGAAAATTCTTCAGCCACTGTTTGAAGCTCACTAATTAGCTGTTGCACAAAATGGCCTACTCTTCCTGCACTGTATGAGGGTTCTACAGCCTCTCATGACATTGGCCAGAGTGTTTATTGATACCCTTTCTTGTCTGAGAGGGTGGTGTTAATTAGACAATAAAAATGATTAACATTGTTTATTCTTATTAGTTTTAAGAAAACTGAATTTTTGAAAAAAATTATTGAGTGGTCCGAGTGGTCCAAGTGTTTGTGTGGTGTAGATTATACCCATATACCACTCAGACTGAGCAAGGTCTATGACAAAACACTGTTTAATCTTATTTACTTATGTTGTTAACATTATATATCTTAAAATTTCTCTGATTCTTAGCAACTCAACTAGCTTTTTAACCTGACACCCCCGATGTGGGTGAGCCTTTTACCTTGACACCCGCAATGCGGGTGAACATTAGTACCAGTTTAGCCTTGGAAAGACAAGATACCACTCAGCTGCCTTTTGACTTGATACCATTTAACTTGCAGCCTTCTGAACTTTCGCTAGAGTCCGGAGAGGTTGTGGGATGCCATGGGGAGCTAACCTCCCCGGACTCTAGCAAAAGTTCAGAAGGCTGCAAGTTAAATGGTATCAAGTCAAAAGGCAGCTGAGTGGTATCTTGTCTTTCCAAGGCTAAACTGGTACTAATATTCACCGCATCGCGGTGTCAAAAAAGGCTCACCGCATCGGGTGTCAGGTTTAAAAGATACTCTACTTGTAATGGTACAGTAAACTCATAAGTGAATTGATAAAAGGGTGTGCCGTGGCGGTCTGACTAACTTGTGGCAAAGATGACTATGACGTATACCTTATAAAGAACCAATGGCTGGTCTATGTTCGTGTGACGTACATTTCTTCTGTTCTTTCTTGCAGGGGCTTTCAGCTCGGGCAAGACAACAGCAACAGAGGATTTTTCATGAGCGAAGGTCCATCAGCATGATGGTGAAATGTGTTTGCTGTGGGAAGACAACTACAAACCATGTCTTTATTTCTACAGTAGTGGTGGTTACTGTTGCAATATTTTACAATGGGTTATGCATGTGCTACCTTTTAGCATGTTTTTGAATGACTTGATCTTTAGCTTGTCAGAGCAAGAGCATCTGCCTAATCCTAGATATCTCAAGGCTAGGCCCAGGCGAGGCGAGAGGGCTTGTCGGATTTTTCCGATTGGTATGGATTGGCCTAATATCTGTTTTTGACAGCGAATATCACAAAAGGGAGTGTGCAGAGTATGGAGAAATGCAGAAAAATAATCAAATAGGCAACTTGACTGTACTTGAAAGATGAGCTATCTATCTAGTAATATATAGTGTGTATTTCAATTGATGAACTGCTGATCGACCATATATTTACAAACCAAGAGAACTACAGAAGGCAAGTGAATGGAATTATTAAAGTTTCAGGAAATCAATTACTGAGATGAAGTTTGTTGCTGGATTTCTACAGAAATTAATTAAAAGAGCTTCACATAGTTCTCTTAATAACAAAATGAGGCGTGGTTGGCAGCTAAATGCATAGAACTGCTTCAAGCTTGTGTGCTTTGCTAACAGACTACTGATTACTGTCTTCTCATCTTCAATCATTGCCATATTGTATATGGAGATGATTTCCAGAACAGGCAGTTCCACTGTCTGTTGTAAACAATCAACCAAAGGCATTGGAGAATCTCTACAATGTGGTCCAATTTCAATGAACCTGTAGTGTAAAATTCAGCATTAATGTATTTACTAGTGTATGCATTATTATGATGAAAGAAAATTAAGTAAGGAGGCATAGAAAATGCAATAATGTATTTTCTTTGCCTCCTTATTATACTGAAACATAGAAATGGAGTTAGAAAAACTTTTTGCCCCCCCCCCCTCCATTTTAACACTGCAGAATATGTTTTCCCATTACATTTACCCAGCATTTTTTACTTTCTTCAGAAATGCACATTGTTTGAAACAAATGAAAGAAAATTCATACCAAAATTAGATGACAAACCAAAAAAATGCTAGCTGCTCAGTGAAATCAAGGTCAATCCTCCCACATTGCACAAAGGAGAAGTGCTCCAATGTCGTTAATTTTGGTACAAGATATAGAGATTCAGCAACTCCGTGTTCAGGGCAGCTCTGGATATCCAATGCCTTTAAATTTTTTTGGTATGTTGTAATTGCTTCTATAACCTAAATATGTATGTAAAGATTAAACTTATTAGATTATCAACAATTAAACTAATTACTAGAATGCACAGAAAAAGGTTTCTTTAGATAGTTGCTGAGAAGCAGGTTGTTGATGTAATAAACCTATTTTTGTTTAAGTAGCTAATCTGAAAATCAATTTTCCTACCTTATTGTCTACAAAGGAGTTGTGTCCCAGAGAGATATATATCAAGTTCTTTTTGCTTGAAAAAAAGTTGTATAATCCCACTGACGATAGACGATTGCAGTAGCTAAGGTTAATCGTCTTTACATCATTTTTTGATGTAATAAGCCGCAAGTCTTCGTCTGTCAAAGAGTTGCCGGTGAAATTAAAGTGTGAAAGCTGCTGAAGATATCCTCTTGGTTGAGCAACCTCCTTTTCCAGTAAAGCCTGGAGGCTTTCTATACGATTACAGCAAAACACACGATTCTTCAATACTTTGTTAGTTAAATAAATTCTTATGATTTGCGAGAAGCCTCTTAAACCATCTTCAGCCGATTCAAAAAGTAGAAGATCTAACAGCGGAATAAAGCTCAGGATTTGCTGGCGAGGAATTATTGGCAAGTTGACAATTTTTCGAATAAGGTTCTCCATCTCTGTCGGTTCGTGTTCTTCGGTTTGTGTTTTCGATGTAATGAATGAAGCTTTTTTTATAGGTCCGTTTCGTTAAAAGTGAGCTACATCACATCGTCGTTACATCAATATGAATAGCTTTTCACTTTCTTTTGTGAATCACTTCCTTATTAACAAGACATTCATTTGTTTGATAGAATGCGTTTCCGCTATCGCCCCCTTAAGAACCCTGTCATAATTATTTACAGAATACACGCTTTTTTTATAAGGAACCTACCTCAAGGCCTAGTTCTTAAAGTTCCTTATTTTTGGGCCTCTTTTTAGGCAATTGTAGTTCCAAAAGTTCCTTAATAGTTCCTTAATTTCAACTCCACATACAGTGGTCTTAACAATAAAAGAGAGACATAAATACATTTACTCAAAGAAACATTAGATACATGCTTAACGTACAATTTATGTGATTTTCGACTGCAAATGAATGGAACCGACTCTCTAATTCTTGATTATTTGCAATGATAAAAGTATTCAACATTAAAAAGTTCCTTAGTATTTTTCTCTTTAGTAGTATAAGTTCTTTAAATTTTCGGGCCTTCTACATGTAGGTTCCTTATAAAGTGGTTCCTTATAAAAAAAAGCGTGTACAGTTCAAAATAACGACCCAAAAGGATTATATTTCGAAAATGGGCAACGTGCTCAATGATGAAAATAAATTTGAAAAATTAGGCAACGTCGAACAGCACGATAAAACGGCTAAAATAGAGCAGAAACTTCAAAAATGGTTGCTTGAATTGGTCAAGAAAAAACTATTGACTCAAGAAATTTACGATAGGATCCGACCAACGGGTTCGCAGCGTCCACGGATGTATGGTCTACCTAAAACTCACAAACCCAACGTCCCTCTTAGGCCTATTCTATGTATGGTTGGTTCAGCTCAACATGAGCTTGCTAAATGGCTTTCGGAAATTTTAGCACCTGTTTTTGAACTTTATTCTAAAAATTGTATTTCGGATTCTTTTTCTTTTGCTAACGTTATTCAAAACCTTAAGTTAGACCCGACAAAATCGTTTATGTGTTCCTTCGACATCAGCAGCCTTTTCACTAACGTACCTTTCGATGAGACTATCGGGATTTGCGCAAGAGCTCTATACCGGGGTGAACTTGTCAGTCCGCCGTTCCCCGAGGAGGTATTTGTCGAATTGATGGAGTCTGCTACCAGGTCGGTAGAGTTCAGCTTCAACAATGAGATGTACCGACAAAGGGACGGAGTCGCCATGGGGAGCCCATTGGGACCAGCGCTAGCAAACATCTTTGTTGGTTTCTACGAAGGTCAACTTTTCGGCTCCACATCAAAACCTCCGGTTTATTTTTGATATGTTAATGACACTTTCGCCATTTTCAAAAAAGAGTCCGATTGTAACGTTTTCCTCCAAAAACTCAACGCCTTGCATCCGTCTCTAAAATTTACTTTCGAAAAGGAGCAAAACAACTCTTTGCCGTTTCTCGGCGTCTTTGTTGAAAACACTGCTACTGGATTTCTCACCAGTATATATAGGAAACCAACCTTTAGCGGCCTCTATACACGGTGGGATTCCTTTAGTCCAAAACAGAGGAAAATTAACCTCATCAACACGCTAGTTCATCGGGCACTTATGATTTGCTCTAAATCTCGGCTTGATTCGGAATTGGATAAAATACGGTCTATTCTCATTGAAAACGGTTACCCTGAGGACGTCATTTCGGATTGTTTTCGCAAGAAGATCGCAAGTTTTTCGGCTGATAAAAAGTATGGTCCGCAAAAGTGCCCTGTTTACCTAAAAATGCCTTGGATAGGAAACGTCTCATTGCGATTCGAAAGTCAAATTAAAAAGGCCATTACTAAGTGCTTCGCTGCTGCCAACCCTCGGTTAGTTTTTGGCACTCGGAAAGTTCTACCATCCATTCAAAAGGATTGCGTACCTACCACACAAAAAAGTTTGGTCATATATGAATTCTCGTGCTGGTGTGATGCCAGGTACGTAGGTCGTACTTCCCAGAGATTAGGTGATAGGATAAAGCAGCATGTCCCTACTAACATTCGTCTGCATAATTTTCAGCAAAGAGAGCAACCACCCCGTGGGTCTAAACAACAACCTAGTCTTAACCCTATTCGGTATGGGCTATTTTTTTGCTTTTCAGGTATGGGGGCGTTTTTCGCCCCCCCTAGTTATCTCAGCACCTGTTTGTCTGATTGAGATGAAACTCCGTAGACATGTACAAGTACCTAATTGCAGTTAATTAAGACTATTGTTTATTAATTAGTCACGTGACACGTTGCTTGGCAACTGTTGAAAGTGTGAAATTATCGCAATTTCAGCTAGGCTGCCGAAAATCAAGCTCAATTACCCTGAAATAGGTAAAAGACACTCAAAATCTTCAAATTTCCACAGAAAGTAAACTTTTACATTCATTTCAGCTATTTTCTGACCAATTACTATTTTTAATTAGTAATGATATTCCTGAATGCGAAGGAACAAATTTTTTGCTTACTCAGCATTTTGAAAAAGTCCAATAACTAGCCTTAATTTCATCAAAAACGTTTAGAAGTATTAGTTAACAGTGGGTCCTGTATGATTACATCCAATTAATAAAAAAATTTGCTAATTAGGCTAATTAACTTCAATTAACAAAATGATCACGTGACAAGTGACAAAATCTGCTGACAATTGCAAAATCATTCACATGATACATCAAACGATAGCTCTCACCAAGAGAAGTCCAACCATGCATGTTTTAGTCATGTCCGATAAATATTGACAGAGATATAGCCAATTAACGGATCATTCGCTACACTTGCTTCCAAATATGGGCATCTTCTGGTCATGTGACCAAGTCCGCAATACCAACACATGTACCACAAGTTTCCTTGATAAATTTTAGGAAAAGTCAAGACCCTACTACCCATACTGATGACTTTTTCTAGACGATATCTGAGCAAATGTAGGAGGGGGGGGGCGAAAAACGCCTCCCCCATACCTAATAGGGTTAAACATGATTCTGCCATAGGACAACATCTACTCGATAACCCGATTTGTGCGGAAAATTACAGCGAGGATTTTTTCAGAATCATTGGCAAAGCAAGATCTTTGTTTCACTTAGGGGTTTTGGAATCTGTCTACATCAAAACCAAAAGGCGGGTTCTGTGTAGACAGAAAGAGTTCGTTTTCTCACTTGGACTCTTCAAATAATTCATTGGTCCTCCCGCTGTATCCGACCAGCTGATTGGTGTTTAAAACACAATGCCAATTCAGCTTTTCGTTCTTTCTGATTGGTGCATTTCGAGCCGCATCTGGTTATAAATTCCGCCTTAGGGAGCTGTCATTATTAATAACGGGGAGGGGGTGGAAGCATTTTGAAAATATGTGCAAAAAATTTTAGACCCCAGCATTCTAGCCATGAAAAATTTCAGACCCCATCTAATTTTCGCCAAAAAATTTCAGACCCCCGACAGCACAATATTTTACTGGATAAGTAACAAAACTACTTTAACACCAACTCATCGGACGTAACATCCCATGTAATCAATACGCATTCAAGTCCTTTGACCACATACAGCAAAAATCTAAAACTATGTTATCATTATTTCAGTCAACCAAGAAATGAGCAATTCGAAAATGGTAGATACAAAATATCAATGAAAATCGAGCAAAGACTCAAAATAGCGTGTTAAAGTGTGAACATTCACAATATCCATAGAAATAAGAATTTTCAGGCTTTTTATTCCATGACTGTATATTTTCGCCTGAACCTCCCACGGTCCAATTTCATTGGCGAGAAGAGCTTATATTCTTGAGTTCTAATTTAACTATGGTGAATGTATGCGCTAGATACACCGGGTGAGCCAGAAAAAGTTCCAACTTTTGAAAATTCACAGCACCAAGTGTACGCCACGGATTTGAATGATTCAAATTCTAGTTAAAAGCCGAAAGATTTAAGTTTTTTGTGATTTTTCTCGCTGTCTTACCAGCATTAGAAGTATCGATGAATTCAACTTTATTAAAATTTCATTGTTGCAAACTGACTGAAAAAGGGTCTAAAACGTTGAGCAAGTTGTAAGGACTCTTCGTACACAGAGCAATACTCAATGGGCGTTTTACCTCTCTCAAGAGTTATAAGACATCAATTTTCAAACAAATACTGAAGATTTTCAGTCCCATGGCAATACATGTGCAGTGGATATCTCTCACCCATGAACAATCGTATTTTCTTTATTGATCAGTGCGAGGAGTCTTTTATGATTTGATCAATGATTTTAGACCCCAGGCCCTTTTTCGGCGATTTGATCAAGGCCCTTTTTCGGTGATTTTTCAGCCATGAAATTTTTGTAAAGTTGAATTTACCTATATTTCTAGTGTTCGTAAGACAGTAAGAAAATCACTGGAATTTGAAGCATTCAAATCTGTCAAGCATTGTTGATGCTATGAATTTTCAAAAGTGGGAACTTTTTTCTGGCTCACCCGCTATAGGAGTCCTCCCTGGCGTGCTAAGATACTATGAAAATGCATCATCATTTATCCATGATAAAAGTTCGTTAACAAAAACAAAATATACAGTGCCTTACCCATTCAGATCATCTGTATTTGTGCAAATTTGGTCCACCACAAACCCTTCCACTCCTGGTGGTATGAAACAGTTTTCCATAGTCAAAATTTTCACTGTCACTTTCACTCAAAGTTTCATCTTCTTCAGAATGTACAGTTTCATCTATCACTTCATCATCATCACTGTCGTCGCTAACTGAATCACTTCCCAAATCAGAAACACTGAAAACACTGTTGAATATGTCAACAGACTATATTCAAGGCTAAACAAGCTCAAAAAGCTTGTTCTCAATTTCAAGTCATCTTTGTATGACTCTGAATATGTTGTAAAACATTGGAAAGCAAATGAACTCATGTACTATGACGAAAAATTGGTAAAAATTAGCAACATGATGCAACCCATTTCAGATCTAGACATAAAGCTGAATAATACACTTCAGTCTCTTAAGAGAAAGTTTTCCAAGGTAGATATTGATATGGCAGAAAAGAACAGGAAAAGAAGGAGACAGGCAGAGAATGCTAAAGCTGATGAGAATATTAAAACAAGTCGCCTGCTTGCAAGATGTGCAGAGGTAATCAAGGTGGTTGCACCTGCTGATTTTGCCCATCTTGATTGTGTTCAAATGCAAAAAGAGAAGTGCATAACTTTGGTTATAAGTGAAGCAGATTTTGCAAGTGCTATGCCACAGCTTAAACCAAGATATCATTTGAATGCGTTGACATACTTAATCTCAAATGGTGTCTTCTGTGGCGCTGCAAAGAGGATGCCTTAGTGGCAAAGGATCAACTTCAAGAGAGCCAGATTGTGACAAAAGGAAGGAACATAACAGGAAGAATTCTCGTGAAGAAAAGAAAAAGAACATCAGAGACAAAAGAAACTGATGTGCAACTTTTTAAAGAAAGCTGACAAATGAATAATTTTGAAAGTCTGCATGTTTCAAGAAAAGTGATTAATAGTCAAGTTGAAATCTAGAACATTGAAATATTTTTGAAAACAGTCAAAATCTGGCTTATTTATTTTCAGACCCCAGCATAAATTCTTCTAAAAATTTCAGACCCCAATGAATTTACCCTAAAAATTTTCAGACCCCTCCTCATATGCTTCCGCCCCGGTCCCTGCAATAATTTATGACCGCTCCCTTAGTCTATTGTTTCGGTCTGTTTCTGACGTTCATACTCTGAGGAGTGTCAGACGAAAAAAGCTTTTAAGTATGCCCGAAAATGATTCCGCTATTCATCGCAATATTAATCTTGCTTTACCTGGTTCTCTAGGAGGATCGAATAGTTTTCATGATCATGCAAAAAAAAATACCAAACTTGATGCGGAAAAAGGTAAATGAATGGGTTAAGTCGAATAATACTTATAGTTCCTTTAAACATGTTAGAAAAATTCATTCATCCACCTTAAAAATGGAAGAAAAGACTTTTGCTGGGAAATAGACTTAATGGATGTGAAAAGTGAATAGAGTAATACATTATTTGTTTTGTTGTATAGACCAATTCGATACGCATGCTTGGTTAGACCATAAGCAACCTTGGGTTAGACCTATTGCTAATAAAACTGTCGCATCATGTTTCTTTGCATTTAAAAATATTCTTGATTCTATAGACTTTAGACCGAAACTTTGTAGAGCAGATCATAAATCTCAATTTGTTAATATAGCATTTTGCAATTTAGCAATAGAAATGATTTTTTCTAAAGCCTGGTTTCCATATAATTGTTATGATCGTTTGAATCACTATGAACAACTCCAGTGATCTCAGAGATCCCAGCGATCGACGATGGGATCGCTGGAGGAAGCGTTTCCATATAATCGCTAGGGTCGCTCAGATCGCTGCAAAATCGCAGTTACTGGCTCCTGCCGGGCAGCTAAATGTCTTCTTTTGGCGGGTGATTTGGACAAAAATTCAAGCAAGATGGCACCCTTCAACGAGAGGTTGTTTTTGGAGGCTAATTTGTATATGGTGCTCTTGCTTATTCGGAGACGACTACAGCGGCAGCATAGAAGAAGACATCGATTCTGGGTTCGTGAAATTTATCGTTCAAGACAAACCACTGGTGCATACAACACATTAGTACAAGAACTGCGGCTCTTTGACAGAGAATATTTTTTTAGGTAAGAGAATAAAAGCCAGATGCCAAATCAAACCTCAATATATCTAAAAACCATCCCCGCTGCACTCATTTTTTTTACAAGAATCGTTTAAAGTGCATGCTAAATTGGTTCAAACTTAAGAAACTACCCTAACTGAATTATAAAAGCTGACAAACCTTTCTAATTTGCAGCTTTGATTTCATAGGTCATTTGAAAATGATTTGACACCTAGGACTATACAGTAACAGCAAATGTTTTGACACTGTTTACAATGCAAGTAATAGTATAACATGTCCACCACCGGACCCAACATACTTATAAAAAAAATGAATTCTTATAAAAAGATGGGTGTAATGCTCCTCCTATTTTAGTTTAGGTCTACTACAGCTACAGCTTGAAACTTAGAAGATGCTTCTTCCTCTCTGGTACTGTATTTTATAGTACTGCCTTCCAATGAATACCAAACGATATCAAATATGATTGTGTTGATAGCTAACCGGACATTTCAAATGTGCAAACTGTGATGTAATGTCCCATGTCAATTTGTATTTATTCCAAAGAATCAAATTCCTCTAGCCTTTGTAGATAAACTCTTTATCATTTCTATCTTTGTTTGCGCTATTATTGTATTTTGTTATCATGGGACTGTATTTCTTCATAAGAAATTAAGAAAATTTGCATACCATAAATGAGTATTAATTCATGGACTACAATCAACATATTCTCTCCTCTTTCAGATACATGAGAATGTCACCAGAAAGATTTGAGCATTTATTGAGTATGGTTGCACCTTTTATAAAAAAGGGGGATTGCAGGTCAAGGGCACCGATTCCACCTGCGGAACGCCTTTGCATATGTTTAAGATACTTGGCAACTGGAGAATCACAACAATCACAGTCTTTTTCATTTAGAGTTGGTCGTGCCATAGTTGCAAACATTGTCAAAGAGGTCTGTGTAGGTATCTGGGAAAGCCTGAGAGAAACGTTCCTAAAAGCACCAGAAGAGATACAGGATTGGCTTCGAATAAGCAGAGAATTTGAAAACGAATGGAACTTTCCCCATTGTCTTGGGGCAGTGGATGGAAAACATGTTTGCATGGAGTGCCCTAAAGGTGCTGGGTCTGCCTACTTCAATTATAAGAAGTTCCACAGCTTGGTATTGATGGCAGCCTGTGATGCAAAATATTGCTTCACACTCTTGGATATTGGAGGATATGGTCGTGACAATGATGCAGCAATATTCACAGAGTCAATTTTTGGAAAAATTTTTGAAGAATCACCAAGTGATTTGCACATTCCTTCACCACAGCTAATTGGAGCTGAAATGCTTCCATATGTTTTAATTGGAGATGAAATATTTGCCCTAAAACCATGGTTCATGAAACCATTCCCTGGAAGAGATGTAAAAGAGAATAGGAGCATATTCAATTACAGACTTTCAAGGGCACGGCGAACTATTGAAAATGCGTTTGGCATATTGTCTGCCAAGTGGCGAATTTATCGCAAACCAATCAGAGCAGATGTTGGAACCGTAGAGAGAATTGTCAAGGCTACAGTTTGCCTCCATAATTATCTAAGATTAACTGAAAATGCAAATTATGTGCCAAGTGGATTTGTTGACTGTGAGAGAAGTGATGGAGAAATTGTTCCTGGGGACTGGAGAGGGATCATTCAAAATGACAAGGGTGGACTTGTAAATGCAAGGCAGCTAGGTGGTAACAGATATGGTTTTGAGGCGTCAACAACCAGAGATAGCTTTAAGAGATATTTTACAAGTGAAGAAGGAAAACTAGATTGGCAATATCAGCATGTTAGAAGCTGTGGTACCGTGCACAAATGAGGTTGATTCCACATGAACTCCAAGCTCCCCAGTTTTTAATAAAAAACTCTTGTGTTATGTTAAATGTTTCAAATAAGTCTTTTTCTTAACTATAATTCAAGTTGAAATGTGGGAAGTACAGACTTTAGAATGACATTTAAATTTTAAATTAAAATCAGGAAAGGTCACAAGAATTATTTCATTATTTAGTTTCCTTGAAATCTTTCGAGTACTGGTTGTAGAGGCAAACAAATGAGAGTGAAACAGGTGAATAAGAGCCGTATCTCCATCAAAACTCTACTTGAAAATCAGAAATAGATGTAAAGTGCACCGTGTTTTGTTCAGTTCATAAAATTTAAAGGTCCTGATATGTTGGGTTGTTCATGTTTACTTCAATTTGTTCCTCGTGTAGTTGGTATGGTCTTCCCATTACAAAACCACGCTGCATATCCTGTATTTGTGATGTGCACATTGCTGGGTTAAAGCTGTATGCGTTTGGTTGTGAATTCAGCACAGGCTCTGCAAACTCTGCTTGGAAAAAGAATTGCTCAATTTGCATTCGCATTTGTGCTTTTTTAAAAGGAGGCAGTCTCTTTAGTCTTGGTACTAAGCTACGGCAGAAGTTACTTGCTTCATCATCAGTTTCTTCATAAGAATTGTCTTTCCTTTTCTTACTATCAGATAAATAATTTGCAATTGTGTTAGCACTTTGGACAAGAGCTTTGTTGACCTTAGCTCTTTCCATGCTGGTGCTACTTGCTTTCCTCCATGGCTTTGAGCTCAAATCTGAACCTGAACTAGATGATCTTCTTGAAACCTTTCTAGGCCTGCCAATGGGATCCTTGCACTGCTTTCCGGCTTCATTAGTTTGGGCATAATTCGGTTCTATGCTTTCCTGTTGATTTTCAGGGACAAGATTTCCACTTTCAGTTTCATTAAGCTGAAATACATCACATCCATCATCAGCATTTGGGAATTCTCCCAGGATATCGTTGACGTCAGGTGTGGCCAACTTGTCATCCCCGGAATCATTAAGCTCTTGCTGCTTTGGCTGTTTCATGTTAGTCGAGGTCTGTCTATGGTCAATGTAAGTTGCAAGCCAACCCAGATTTTCGAATTCACGTGGAACAGGAACAGCATCCCTTCCAGAACCTGAAGGAACACTCTTTGCTTTCTTCAAAAATCGACCGTATGCAGTCCTGATATTCTTGAAACGCTTCTCTGCTTCTGTCGGTGTTATCTCAAATTTCTCCGCAACTTTAGCCCAACTGTTTGTCTTCTTTGTCTTGTCCTTGAAATCTTTCGAGTACTTGTTGTAGAGGCAATCAAACTTTTGAATCTCTTCCATGAATTCCTCGCTTGCAGTGGCAGGTAGAAAAGCAGAAGCAGATTACAATTACATCAATGATTACCTGATATCATGGAAAGTATCAAAATTTCGAAACAGAATTATTAACCCTTTAAGGGGCAGGGTAGCTGATCTGCTACAATTGACGCAAGGGGCTCCCACCTTTACATCTTTGATCGAAAGGCCTCAATTTGAGCCATGTTATATTCCGTTATCACCTGGCTAGGCCAATTGGACTTTGTGGTTTCTCGTTTTGGCCATTGTTAACAACAAATACCATGTTTGAAAGCAGAAGACCTCTTTCTTCTGAAGAAAAAAGCTGTCCATTGCTGGAATTGACGAAAAAAGAATATTTCGTTCCTTGCCCAAAGTACTGTCTCTGGTTCTTAAACTGTCAAATTTAACAACAATAGTAGGATGTAAAGAAAATACAATAAATATGTAATATATATATATATGTAAATATACTATAAGTATCTATTAATCAACAATCAGAAATCTAAAAGTACGTTTTAACACAACCTTAAGATGTCATTTTTAGTACTTTGTGAAAATTGTGAGACATCATTTCTAAATTAATTCTTTCTTAAAGGTCTTCTTTAAAAATAACAACCATCTTGATAGTGGTCTTGATAGTACAAATGCAGGTGGTCGACAGTTGTATTCTGTCAGAGCATATCGCTTGTACTTTATTATTGCAATAGTAATTGTTGATTTTAGTCTTATATCCATAATGTGTAAACTCTTCCATCCTACTCAACTCTTGACCTAGCTGAAGTTTTGTAAGCGTCTCCATGTCCTAATTAAAATGAAAAGTCCCTTATCATTTTAAAATCTGATTGGTTAGAACTTTCTAGAAAGGAACTTTCTAGAACCTTTTTAAGACTGTTCGGGAAAGTCCCAGAAAATTTGAAAGTCTTGAAGCAGGAAAAACCCTAAATAATCTGATTGGCTACACATTTCAAGCAAAAGAGAAAGTCCCATAAACAGGAAAAGTCCCAGGAAAGTTCCTAATAATCCTGAAATCTGATTGGTTTATACCCAAAACCAGTTTTAACCGGTTTGTTTTTCAAATGGATTTCATCATGATGGTGCAATAATTCCAATGTCATGTTCGAATCGTGTATATAAATCAAAGCGTAAAGCGAAATCAGTTCAGCTGAAAATTCGTCATGAAGGGGTCAAACAAAGAAAGCTCAGCTGCTAATAATATTAAGGAAAGAAAAATCGCATGCAATGTATGTGTGAAATTGTTTGACAGAATGTTAAATCTCACCCTGCATAAGCTAACAGCACATGGCATACAATCGTCGACTGAAGGTTGATTGGTTGGTGGAGCTAGAAAAGAAATGAACAAGATCGATAACCAGGCATTTTGAATATATACCAAAGAAGAAGATATTGAAGACCTTGCATGTATGAAATAACAATTTAAACAATTTACTGTCCTCTTTGTCTAACATCATGTTCAAGTCCAGAAAATTTGGAAAAGCATAAAAAGTTATGACAGAAAGTCAAAATCTTCCAAGCTGTAGAATATCCTAAAGAAACAGAATTAAAGTTTGAACATGTCAAGCACCAGAACTGGCTACCATTCATCATCTATGCAGATACAGAATCCATTTTAGAAAACTCAAACAAGGGAGCTGCTTATCAAGTCAATGGATTATAGATGGCAACAACCGTTGGAATGTTATACTGGTGAAGACGGCATGAAAGTGTTTATGAACTGGCTAGATCAATCGAATGATGAAATCTGAACAGTGTACAAGAAAACCATGCCGATGATTTGATTAACACCTGAAGAAAACGCAAGACATGATATGGGTACACACTGATATTGCTGCCAGCAGTTATTTGATGGTAAGAATAGAAAGAAAGGTGAAAGGTGAAGGTGAAGGTGAAATGGTGTTTTAGCGCCACTCGCTAGGATCTCAGTAGTAGGTTAACTGATCGAGACCTCAACCCTGGCCATGACGCTACCGTGGCTGGGCTCGAACCCTGATCACACTGAGCTTCTGACACCATGAGTCAGCTGGATTACACCACGACGCCACAGCACCTGAAAGTCAAAGATCATTGTCACATTACTGGGAAATACAGAGGTCCAGCTTGCAAGTATTGCAACTTCAATCATTTAGATATAGAAGCAAACTGTCACAGGATCCTGATTGTCTTCCACAATCTGAAAGGGTATGACATGCGCCATGTCCTGAAGAATTTGACAGGTAGAAATACAAAGATCATTGCCAATTCGAAAGAAAAGATCATGACTGTGCAGATTGGTGATAAGTCTATCGAGGACGAAGATGGTGAGGAAAGATTTATTCATTGAATCAAATACATTGACTCCTTTGCTCTTCTAAATACAAGTTTGTAAACACTAGCCAACAACCTGACAAAAGAACAATTCCTCTCCGTGAAAGGCTACATACATGATGATGTCATCAACAGAAGTATCCTGATGTACCTAGAAATGAACAGGAAAGAAAATGAAAGAGTTGCAGAATTGAAAAGAAACATCAAGGCATGTTTGAACCTAGTACAACATGTAAACCTGCAACCTGCTAAACAGATGGTGACCTGCAACCTGCAAACATGTAAACCTGCTAAAAGATAATGATGATGTGGATTATAGAAATTGGAAAATACCATCAAAGAGAGATTTGACAGATGCTGGAGTTGCAGAAGGTTGAGAGAGCATTTGAGTTGCTGACAATAAAAGGTGTTTATCCCTACGATTGGATGGATAGAATGGAAGAAACATCTCCACCACTGAATGAAGCATTTTACAACAAGCTCGGTGATTCTGACATCAGTGATGAAGATTATGAACATGCTCAACAGGTTTGACAATTTCTCAACTGTCAGACTTTTCAAGATTGTTATGAACTATACTTGAAAACCGATGTGTTGCTGTTGGCTGATAAATTCGAATGGTTCACAGAATCTGGAATTCTATGGACTCTATCCTGCAAATTATCTAACTGCACCTTTGCTGGCCTTGGATGCCATGCTGAAGATGACTGCTATGAAGCTGGAATTACTGTCTGAAGAAAAGGACATTCTACTTATAATTGGAGGTGGTATTCGTGGCGGTGTCTCGATAGCAGTGAAATGTCATAAACAGAAAACAACATGCTGATGCATCTAGATGCAAATAATCTCTACGGATGGGAAATGTCACAAACAATGCCATATGGTGGTTTCAAGCAGTCTACAAAAGCCAAACTCAGAAGCACAAACATCCACGCTTTGCTGACAAGATCGAATGAAGATGTTGGTTATATTTTCAAAGTTGATTTGGAATATCCAGCAGAGTTACACGATCATCATGCAGATCTATCTTTGGTGCTGCAAAGATTGCAAGTTCAAGAAGACATGCTATCAGCGCATGAAAAGCAAGCTTAGAAAGAACTATTCCCGGGAAAAAAAGTTTAAATCGACACCAAAGCTGATACCAAATCTATACAACAAAGAAGAATACCGCATACATGAAAGAAATTTGAAGCAGTGTTTGGAATTGGGTTTGAAGCTGACAAGAAGTACACGAGATCATCGAAAAAAGTACACGAGATCATCGAGTTTAAGCATAGCAATTGGCTGAAAGAGTACATTGATTGGAACACCAAGAAGAGAACACATGCAAGAAACAACTTTGAAAAAGATCTGTTCAAGCTGATCAACTATTCCGTGTTTGGGAAGACGATGGAAAACGTAAGAAATCATCAAGGTTTCAAAATCTGCAAAGATGGAAAAGTCTTGAGAAGATGAGTACGAAATTCGAACTTTTATGGAGTAATTGAAATCAACAAAGACATGCTTTTGGTTAAGAAAAAGATTGGGAAAGTTACAATCACCAAACCAATGTATATTGTTTTCAGCATATTGGATATTAGCAAGACATTGGTGTATGATTTTCATTACAGCGTTGCAAAACTAAACCTTCTAAATGTTGAACTTTACTATATGGACATTGACAGTTTCATCTCGACATACTTTCATTATCGGAAAATGAAAGACGAGCTCGGTGGCGTTGGAATGGTAGACTTTGTTGGAATGAGATCAAAGATGTACAGCTATAAAATTGATAATGGAAATACGATCAAAAGGAATTGAAAAGTATATTGTGAAAAAGCAAATTACGCATGAAGAATATGAACAATAGAAAATGTTTGATGGTATTTATCAAATAGCTTGCCATATGAGCTTGGCGGACTGGGTAAATTGCATTATTTTTCATCAGTGTTCCTTCAATCCCTCATAACACAGCATCTTTAACATGTATGTGACAAAGCATCAGTTTTACTTCAGAAATGTACAGACGTGAAGTGGTTGCATTTTTCCTCATCAAGCATAGCACATTGCTGTTTGGACTCAATGGCCATAGAAGACAAATGCCAGGTATCAAGTATTTGCTTTGATTACAGATGTTGACATCAGGCTTTGTCAACACTTTAACCTTTTTACCAGCATCACAATGGTGCAGATCTTGCGTTTAAACCCAGATTTTTTGTCCCTGCATTCGTTGGAAAACCATTATTTTGTTTCCAAAACCTATCGTTGACAAAGTTTGTCATTTTCAAAAAGTTTTAGCTCTGGTTTTGTCAAACGTCATTTGCTTCTGTGACGGAGTGTCATTCAAAACCAACTCTATCTGCTTCCACATCGATTGACCAATATTATTTATCACTCCGCAAATTCTGCAGTGGTTTTTCCAATATCAATTCCATCTACTTTTTAATGGCAAGAGTCGAGACAAAATAAGAATGATTCAAGGCAATCATATGATCGGGCTAGGCAGGAATGTCAAACAAAACAGTTTGTTTCGAGGCATTTAGAGCAGCAATTTGTGGAAAATATTTAACATTTTAAAAATATTTAACATCGTTTTGAATTTTGAACTTTCACTTGGACATTCAGTATATTCTGGCTTTATTCTCATTGTTGTAATTTCTTCTTCCACAGTTTCTTCAACAAAGTTTTTCTCGCTATGTTCTTCCCAGCTTTGTAGACTGCTTGCAATATCATCATCCCAGGTATAAATCTTTTTTTAACTTCATGGTGGCTATTCTATAGTTTTGATTCATCCATTCGACGGAGTTGGTAATTCTTCTTGTTTTACCATTGTGATGTTCTTTTCTTGTTATGTTCATGCTTTTGTTGTTGCGTTTTCCAGATCCATTCTTAGCTTTGTTGTTGTTTTCATCCTTGTTGTTAATTGTGGTAGTTTGTTTCTGATTTGCCTCTTTTCTATTTTCTTCTTTGAACCTTTCTTCATCACTGATAAGACTAGTGCAAAGTTTCAGTGCATTTGAATTATTGTTGTGTTCTTCTCCTTTGGGGCTTGCATTGGGGTGGGTGCTATTTGCAATGCTTGAAAGCAACTCAAGATTTTTATTTTGAGTTTGAAGTTTTCCAGAAGAAGTTTTTTGCTTTTCTCTCTTTCTTTTTGCAATAGTTCATTTGGATTGGAAACTGAATCTGCCAACTTTGATATTGTATGAACAAGGTTTTGCAACATTTCCTGGTCTGGGTGGGACTCTGTTTTTGGGGAGAGTTTTTTCAGATATTGCAATTTGCATTGGAGCCCCTACTATGCTGTTTGGAGTATTGGTTGAAATCAGAACAGGATCTTCGTTTGCAGATGAATTCTCCAGTTGAAGCAGGGCTGTATGTGTAACTTCCTCTATCTCATTTTCCTCTTCTCTGTCAATCTCAATAATGCTAACAGCTTCTGCACTTGCTTTTGGAACATACATAGATTCATCAGCATAATTTGGTTTCCTGTAAATAACTGCATCATTTAGTATGTCTTTGACTGTGTCAATTACCACGGCTTCCGTTAGGCCTTCATACTTTTATGCAACCAACTTTGAAATGTTGAATTAGTCTGATCTTTTTCTTTGACTTCTCAACGCTTTTATTGCTTCAGTTACAAATATTATCATTTGGTTTCTATTCATGTTCGCTTTTAACACTAGCTTTGAAAGTTCTTTAATGTATTTGGATGGAGCTCAGGGTGCAACGTCTGACCTTGATAAAAAAGATAGTTTTGAGCACCCTCGGACCACGACTGTTTTTGCGTATCAAACATAACATTTGCCAACGTATTGGTATGTCATCGTTTAATATAGAACAATTTGGAGTGTTGAAAGCAAACATCATACACAGCCCATTAGATGAATTAAAAGAACATTATGAATTTTTAGAAGAAAATGTGTTAATTGAATGTTAGTTGAAGTTCCATGAATGCATAGAAATGATATAAATTCCTCATAATTTGTACATTAAACGTATCAACATCTAAACATATAAATATACAAACATATAAACAACATATTAAACATATAACTAAGCAATACTTTTCAACATGCATTCTGCAATGCTAATTTCTCTCTTTCATTTATCTCCTAGTCTAATATCTTCATCCCAATCTAGGGATAGGGTCATTGAATACACCTCTAACACCCATAATTTCTCTTTCTTGCCTTCAATTGCTGCCTTGAGAATTTCTCTCATTCTTATTTTAACTGATGGATATTGCATGTAAGGAAGATAGGCTAGAATCATATCCATTTCTAAAATTAAAATAATAAATTAGTTGTTTGAAAGATGTGCTTGAGTGTTTTAAGTTTGGTTAGTATTTATTTATATTCCTAGTTCATCATAAAGATGGAATAATAAAACACGAACTTAACAAGGCCTTGATGAGCAGTATTATCTGTCTACCAAAGGTCACTTGTGTCCAAGAATTTCTCATACATGGAAAATTCTTCAGCCACTGTTTGAAGCTCACTAATTAGCTGTTGCACAAAATGGCCTACTCTTCCTGCACTGTATGAGGGTTCTACACAGCCTCTCATGACATTGGCCAGAGTGTTTATTGATACCCTTTCTTGTCTGAGAGGGGTGGTGTTAATTAGACAATAAAAATGATTAACATTGTTTATTCTTATTAGTTTTAAGAAAACTGAATTTTTGAAAAAAATTATTGAGTGGTCCGAGTGGTCCAAGTGTTTGTGTGGTGTAGATTATACCCATATACCACTCAGACTGAGCAAGGTCTATGACAAAACACTGTTTAATCTTATTTACTTATGTTGTTAACATTATATATCTTAAAATTTCTCTGATTCTTAGCAACTCAACTAGCTTTTTAACTGACACCTTTTACCTTGACACCCGCAATGCGGGTGAACATTAATAGTTTAGCCTTGGAAAGACAAGATACCACTCAGCTGCCTTTTGACTTGATACCATTTAACTTGCAGCCTTCTGAACTTTCGCTAGAGTCCGGAGAGGTTGTGGGATGCCATGGGGAGCTAACCTCCCCGGACTCTAGCAAAAGTTCAGAAGGCTGCAAGTTAAATGGTATCAAGTCAAAAGGCAGCTGAGTGGTATCTTGTGTTTCCAAGGCTAAACTGGTACTAATATTCACCCGCATCGCGGGTGTCAAGGTAAAAGGCTCACCCGCATCGCGGGTGTCAGGTTTAAAAGATACTCTACTTGTAATGGTACAGTAAACTCATAAGTGAATTGATAAAAGGGTGTGCCGTGGCCGGTCTGACTAACTTGTGGCAAAGATGACTATGACGTATACCTTATAAAGAACCAATGGCTGGTCTATGTTCGTGTGACGTACATTTCTTCTGTTCTTTCTTGCAGGGGGCTTTCAGCTCGGGCAAGACAACAGCAACAGAGGATTTTTTCGCGGAAAGCGAAGGTCCATCAGCATGATGGTGAAATGTGTTTGCTGTGGGAAGACAACTACAAACCATGTCTTTATTTCTACAGTAGTGGTGGTTACTGTTGCAATATTTTACAATGGGTTATGCATGTGCTACCTTTTTAGCATGTTTTTGAATGACTTGATCTTTAGCTTGTCAGAGCAAGAGCATCTGCCTAATCCTAGATATCTCAAGGCTAGGCCCAGGCGAGGCGAGAGGGCTTGTCGGATTTTTCCGATTGGTATGGATTGGCCTAATATCTGTTTTTGACAGCGAATATCACAAAAGGGAGTGTGCAGAGTATGGAGAAATGCAGAAAAAATAATCAAATAGGCAACTTGACTGCACTTGAAAGATGAGCTATCTATCTAGTAATATATAGTGTGTATTTCAATTGATGAACTGCTGATCGACCATATATTTACAAACCAAGAGAACTACAGAAGGCAAGTGAATGGAATTATTAAAGTTTCAGGAAATCAATTACTGAGATGAAGTTTGTTGCTGGATTTCTACAGAAATTAATTAAAAGAGCTTCACATAGTTCTCTTAATAACAAAATGAGGCGTGGTTGGCAGCTAAATGCATAGAACTGCTTCAAGCTTGTGTGCTTTGCTAACAGACTACTGATTACTGTCTTCTCATCTTCAATCATTGCCATATTGTATATGGAGATGATTTCCAGAACAGGCAGTTCCACTGTCTGTTGTAAACAATCAACCAAAGGCATTGGAGAATCTCTACAATGTGGTCCAATTTCAATGAACCTGTAGTGTAAAATTCAGCATTAATGTATTTACTAGTGTATGCATTATTATGATGAAAGAAAATTAAGTAAGGAGGCATAGAAAATGCAATAATGTATTTTCTTTGCCTCCTTATTATACTGAAACATAGAAATGGAGTTAGAAAAACTTTTTGCCCCCCCCCCTCCATTTTAACACTGCAGAATATGTTTTCCCATTACATTTACCCAGCATTTTTTACTTTCTTCAGAAATGCACATTGTTTGAAACAAATGAAAGAAAATTCATACCAAAATTAGATGACAAACCAAAAAAATCCCTCACAGAAAATCATCAAAATATAAAAAGTAATAAGTTATTATTAATCATTGAGAACGGCAATGAGAATGAATATAGCAATTTCCTCATTACCTCAAGTGCACTAGCTGCTCAGTGAAATCAAGGTCAATCCTCCCACATTGCACAAAGGAGAAGTGCTCCAATGTCGTTAATTTTGGTACAAGATATAGAGATTCAGCAACTCCGTGTTCAGGGCAGCTCTGGATATCCAATGCCTTTAAATTTTTTTGGTATGTTGTAATTGCTTCTATAACCTAAATATGTATGTAAAGATTAAACTTATTAGATTATCAACAATTAAACTAATTACTAGAATGCACAGAAAAAGGTTTCTTTAGATAGTTGCTGAGAAGCAGGTTGTTGATGTAATAAACCTATTTTTGTTTAAGTAGCTAATCTGAAAATCAATTTTCCTACCTTATTGTCTACAAAGGAGTTGTGTCCCAGAGAGATATATATCAAGTTCTTTTTGCTTTGAAAAAAAGTTGTATAATCCCACTGACGATAGACGATTGCAGTAGCTAAGGTTAATCGTCTTTACATCATTTTTTGATGTAATAAGCTGCAAGTCTTCGTCTGTCAAAGAGTTGCCGGTGAAATTAAAGTGTGAAAGCTGCTGAAGATATCCTCTTGGTTGAGCAACCTCCTTTTCCAGTAAAGCCTGGAGGCTTTCTATACGATTACAGCAAAACACACGATTCTTCAATACTTTGTTAGTTAAATAAATTCTTATGATTTGCGAGAAGCCTCTTAAACCATCTTCAGCCGATTCAAAAAGTAGAAGATCTAACAGCGGAATAAAGCTCAGGATTTGCTGGCGAGGAATTATTGGCAAGTTGACAATTTTTCGAATAAGGTTCTCCATCTCTGTCGGTTCGTGTTCTTCGGTTTGTGTTTTCGATGTAATGAATGAAGCTTTTTTTATAGGTCCGTTTCGTTAAAAGTGAGCTACATCACATCGTCGTTACATCAATATGAATAGCTTTTCACTTTCTTTTGTGAATCACTTCCTTATTAACAAGAAATTCATTTGTTTGATAGAATGCGTTTCCGCTATCGCCCCCTTAAGAACCCTGTCATAATTATTTACAGAATACACGCTTTTTTTATAAGGAACCTACCTCAAGGCCTAGTTCTTAAAGTTCCTTATTTTTGGGCCTCTTTTTAGGCAATTGTAGTTCCAAAAGTTCCTTAATAGTTCCTTAATTTCAACTCCACATACAGTGGTCTTAACAATAAAAGAGAGACATAAATACATTTACTCAAAGAAACATTAGATACATGCAGATAATAATATTTCTCCTTTAACAACACTACAGTAGCTACTTCACTTAACTGTTGTCTAACATAACTTCAATATCAAAACAAGGATAACAAATGCAACAGTTAATTAATGCAAATTCAGTAATTATCCTATATCCCTATGGTACTATGGTCTTCCAAAGGCTTGTCCGTTGCAAAAAGCTGTCATAAAATTTTTTTAAAACTGTCCTGATTTCTAACATTTCTTTCATCTCACCGACAACAACTGCTTGCATACTTCAGGCACACAACTTATAATATCTGCTAAACCAAATATATCAAGCCCCTTCATGACCTCATCCATGTAGAGCTTGTGGTGGCATACAAAGTTAACTTTCAGAGACCTGAAAATGTCTTCAGTGTGGTTTTTGTTTATCGGCCCAGTATATCCATTGTCTATGATAACATGTGAGTGCAGCTCGGATCGGATTTCATGCAAAAGCTTCAGGTCTCTTTCTGTTAAGAGCTCATCCTTTATTGCTAGCACGTCTATGTCCTCATATGCTGCCACAAAGCTACATTTTTTCAGAAAATTTTGTGCTGGACCTCCCATTGAAACTGCTGCAATTTCACCACACGTAGGAAAGTTACCTTTTTGTATGAAGATTCAACTGGAGCTCCATCTGGAAACATTATTCGTGCCATTTATTTCATAGAATGATCAAGAAATTCATGGGCCATAGCACCTGAATCTGCACTGGTGTTTGGTTGATCAGAATTGTTAAAGACATGAAATTCTTGCTCCTCATACAAATAAAATACAATGCGCTTGAAATCTTTCCCAATTTCTTTTCTATGTTTTGTCATGTTGAGGAATTCCTTTGTTCCACCTAACAAAAAATTTATGCATTTTAATACGAAATATATTTGTCACAAATCGTAAACACTGTGGGATAGATTTTGCCTCAAGCAGCATATCGCAGATAGATGGGAATTGATTTGAAACTGATCAGAGAGCCAACAACAAATGGGATAATTTTTTGTGTTGCAAGTTGTGATTTCTGTAACTTCAGACCAACTTGATGTAGCTAGACCAAGTTCTTTCTGAAAACTGCATACTTCTGAATTTTTATTATTCAAAGAAATATCTAGCACTGGAGACAGAACAAAGCTAATTTTTCTATCAAACACAATGCCACATGGAATGTTTATAACCTCTTTTCTACAATTTCTGTTATGTCAAATATAATTTATTTAATTCTTGCTAATTTGTAAATAAAAGATAAGAAAGATGTATGTTTTCGAAATTGTCATCCTCAGATTTGTAATCTTTTATGCACTATCAGCTGAACATATTTTCACAGAAGATTGTTAATCAGATAGATATCAGCATAAGATATCAGATCACTGTTTAATGAATTTTGCCAGGTTTCAAATTCCATCTTGCCAGGTCCCAAAAGCATGCGACTGCATATTTAACTTTTTCAAATGTTCTGGTTTTATTAATAATACAAAAATAAATATCTATATTGGTTGATATATGCCGTTTTTTAAGCTTAACATATAGAACTTCGTCATGTCTACTTTTTGTTATTTCCACCACATAAATGAACAAATTAGGAATATATATCAACATACCCAAGACACTCTTTTGGATTATTTATTTTTAATTTTAGATACAAATGGTAGAGTGTAGAGTTTTATATCTCTAGCTTTTTGTCATCTTCACTGAACAAAGTTTCTATAAAGCAATTAAGGCTATTAGGATTCATTAATGATCTCAGGGTCTGCTAATTTATTCTTTGAAAATTAACATTAATTATATTTAATGTAATGCAAGTTTAAGATTTTTATTTTGATTTTCATCACTGGGTGATGCTGAGGTTGGGCCAGGGATGGATTGGAAATGTATTTGCTGCTGTTGAAAATGGTTGTATTTAGTACTGTGGATGCCTAATGAATTTCAATTTATTAAGAATATTGTGGTTGTTTATTGTGATTTAAGCTGTCGATGCTCCTGGCAGTATTGTTGTTGTGTTTTATGTTTTCCATTGAACATGAAATCTTCTATTTCCTGGACAACAGTTTTTGTCCCATAATTGGATATATGAACATCATCGGATGTAAATTCTGATTTGGACTTTTCTAATGCAACATGATTTCCAAACCAGAGGTTCTCATTACATGGCATTCACTTATACTTGAAATCGGGATTGTTCAATCTTGACAGAGCAAGAGACACTACTATTTTGATAGATTGGTAATTTTCTTTCACAGATTTTAATAGCCTTTCTAGCTGTTCATTATCTCTTTGGTGTTGTCTGATGAATATATGTGAGAGACAAAGAAAGTCAAGTGATTTGATGTTGCCTGTGTGACCAGTGACACTTGCGTCAAAAATAATAAATCAGCGAGGATCAGTAATGATTAGTTAAGGATCGGTAAGGATCAGTAAGGATCAGTAAGGATCAGCTAAGGATCAGTAATGATTTGTTAAGGATCAGTAAGGATCAGCTAAGGATTAGTGAGAATCAGGTAATGATTAGTTAAGGATCAGTAAGGATTAGTTAAGGATCAGTAAGGATCAGCTGAGGATCAGTAAGGATCAGTAAGGATTAGTTAAGGATCAGTAAGGATCAGCCAAGGATCAGCAAGGATCAGTAATGATCAGTAAGGATTAGTCAAGGATCAGTAATGATTAGCCAAGGATCAGGTAATGATCAGTAATGATCAGGTAGTGATTAGTTAAGGATTAGTAATTATTAGTGAGGATCAGGTAAGGATTAGGTAAGGATCAGTAAGGATTAGCTAAGGATCAGCGAGGATCAGTAATGATTAGTTAAGGATCGGTAAGGATCAGTAAGGATCAGTAAGGATCAGCTAAGGATCAGTAATGATTTGTTAAGGATCAGCTAAGGATTAGTGAGAATCAGGTAATGATTAGTGAGGATCAGTAAGGATCAGCTCAGGATCTGTAAGGATCAGCAAGGATGAAATAATGATTAGTTAAGGATCAGTAATGATTAACTATGGATTAGGTATGATTAGTGAGGATCAGTAAGGATTAACAATGGATTAGGTATGGTCTGATTGGAAACATTCTTCCTGCGCAAGTGTGGAATTCCTTTCCCACATCATATTGAATGGAGGAGCCAGTCTATTAATTCAAGCGAGTTTATGCTCTAGGACTCAGGTATTTAAGAGGTAGTCGACAATTATAAGTAAACCGCTAATCATGAATCAATATAAATGTGATCATTGTGAATTCTCTTCCAAGTTTAAAAGTAATGTTAAGCGACATGAAGAAGAGATGCACGAGGAGAGTAGTGAAGAGTCTGACTCAGATGATGAGATAGAAGCTGAAAGTGATCATGATGATGATGAAACTGTCAACACTGAGGAGGATCTTCCTTTAGGGAATGTATGGCCTTCAATGCGTAGGGAAGTGGATGACGATGAAAACATACTGCAAGTTTTCAGACGTAAGTTTTTATATAATAGAAGTTTTGAAAATGATGCTGTTGTGACTGCAGTCATAGCAACCATGCGAAAAGCACAGAAGGAAGATGGTATGGATATGCAAGAGGCCTTAGATTATGCTATTGAAAAAAGAAAATATCTCATCATACGTCACGCAAACAATGATGAAGAAGAGGAAGCTAGTAATTCTGAGGATGCTGGTGTGAAAGAAGTTGAATATGTTCGTACTCAATCATTCCCATACTTTGGAAATAATTAGAAATAGCTATACCTAAAAAATGTTTAGCAATTATTCTTTATTAGTTGTCTGTTAGAAATATAACCTTGTTTCTGTGTGAACATTCTTTGAAAACGATGCTATAAATAAACTGATATTATCTATAGAGTATATAGGTAATACTTTTGCGTACAAACAATATAAGGCTATCATAAACCATGGATTAAACCATAAGCTATAAGAGATATTGCTATTGCGCATGCGCTCTTTGTTGAATATTCATATGACATACATCATTCAAATCTCTTTTATTTCTTTGTTCTACATACTAGTTCCCAGGCCTCTAGCTCTTACCGTTATTGATATAGCTACTGCGCATGTGCAGTTGATAGGCTTCTTTTATTATACTAATTGTTAATCTGTTGGTATATTCTCTTATAGTTTTTGAATAGATATAAACATCTTGTAAACCAGCAACTTAATTTTCATTTATTGAATTTAGCATTATTTCTATACAATTAAATGTAGTCATTTAAGACAACTTATAACATGAAACATTCAGAGTCAATTAATAGTTTTTCACCCCAATCTCCTAATGCTTTATCATTGATTTCTTCTTTTATTTCTTCTATGAATGATGTTGCTACAGCCCTATCATGATATTTCATTAAACCTTCAGCAAGTTCTTCAATAAAAATCATTAACACAGCCATTCTTCCCCAATTTCCTTCTTTATCCATAATTGGAAAAAGTCCACAAACTAGGCCTTTAGCTTCTAGCTTGGATAAGACTTGATGTTGTTCCACTTGAGACTTTATTGAGTTATTAGAGCTAGCTCTTGCATATGTTAAAAGATCTCGCATCCAATAATAGTATGAACTGTTGATGGGGATTGATTGTCTCTCGAAAGATATAACTCCTAAATTGCGACATTCATAGTTCCTCTCCAAAGAATATGCAACTAGATTCTTTCTACTTAATTCCCGCTCCTTCTTCACAGCGTTGAATATGAGGTAAGCTAGTGAAATCATCTTCACATCTATCGAGTGGTATGACCAGACTGTTGCTTCTTCTCGATTTATATAGCTATACTATGGAGATTCTCTGTTAAATTAGGCGTGACGTTTGAATTATTAATCAATCAGATTGTAGGATTTCTGGAAACTTCTGGAAACTTCTGGAAAGTTCTAGTTATCCAGATTGCAGGATTATTATGTTATTTTATTTCATAAACGATTCGAACGTCGCGTTCGAATAATTATTACGCCATCATAATTAATCAATCAGATTGTAGGATTTCTGGAAACTTCTAGAAACTTCTGGAAAGTTCCAACCAATCAGATAAGAGGATTCCTAGGGATGTTCTGGAACATTCTGGAAACTTCTAGATTGTAAAGGTTGTTAAATCGGAAACGAGGCTAGCGGTTTCAGACAAGTGTGCTGTATTGTAAGAACTCTTGAGGTTGGAGAATTGAAACTCGTCGCACTATAGCGCGACCTGATGACGTTATTGATAGTATGAACCGCGTGCGCTAGGATCTGGAACTCTTGAAAACGAGGTTGGAGAAACCAACATCCATAAAAACCGTCACACTATAGCGCGATCTGATGATGTCACTGATGACGTCATTGGTAGTAGGAGCCGCATGGTAGTATTGGCCTTTCTTTGCATCCTACTGATATTCTCGCCTCAGAATAGTATTGACTTGGTTTTCATTTTTGCATGAAATTTTGTGGGATCTATCCCTTTAATTTGTCACCAATAATGTCGCAACAAAGGATGTCACAACTCATGGTAAAGTTTCATCATGGAGGTTGTAAGGCAGCTTATCGCATGGTTAATGTTTTTAAGCTTAATCAGAATATATATTAGTGGTTTAAGAAGAAAAATAAACTAGATCACTTGAATTGACACCCGGTCATGTATCTCTCTCCTGTGGTTTTGTTAAATCAAAAATGATGTTCTTGGCGAATGGCAATAGACAGAAGTGCAGACTTTGCTTGGAATGAAGGTCAAAACAATTTTTTTTCAAAAAAAGGGAATAATTTATATTTGATAATTATCTTTTGAATATTTTGTTGCATTATCTATTGCATGAAAGAAATAGTTTCCTAACAGAAATTCATATTAGTTTCATCAGGAGCGAGAATGATGTTAAATTTGAAAGCTCTTGCTTGAACCTTCTCTGACCATGCCAGTAATACAAAATCAAGACACAATTTTCATAATGCGTGGTGGTCTCTAAGATAGATAATGAGAGAGTAACACACAGGAGTTATCAGTATTTGGCAAATTCATGACAGTATGATAACTAACAATGGCACATTTGCTTACGAATACAATAATGCCACCAAACTGTTGGTGGCCAACCTGCCAAAATACCGCCAAAATAAGCAACCCAGTAGGTCCACTAGAATGAGTAGTAAACTGGCACAGCTCTTATGTGGCCTTCTTTATACCAGCGAATTAGTGCTGTGTATCTAACTTAATTTGTATATATGTTAAACCTACTTTTATTCTTAACAATGTGGACTGAAAAACCTGGCACTGTGCCTTGACAAAATTAACTGCAGGACATGATTGTATTAAATACTGCTTTAATTTTTTTGAAGTTATAGCACCTGCAGTGCACTAAGAAAAGATTTCAACAACCATGACAGAGGGATTACTATTATGACTATCTTATGAAGAAGCTTAAAAGACAGGAGACAGTGTAACTAATCCTGTGATCACCTTTTTCTTCTTAATCTTTGGGCAAACCAGAATTGGCAAAGTGCTGTGTCAAAGAGTTTGAGAAGAAAGCTACATGAAATCCTTATGCTCAGGAAGTTTAGCGTATGTGGGCGGTGCCTGTAACTAATTGTTCCAACTTGAATGCTTGCCAGCTTTATCAAGTTGGCATCATGTGCTTTTGCCTGATCAACAACTTTCAATTAAATGGAAGACTTTCTGGAGAAATGGAGTTTTGTGTAGAGACAGTTGTCTTGGAAGACAGGAAGACATTATTTAACATAAGAAACCACAAAAAAGCTTACAAAACATCCCTTACTACTAAATCGCTGTTCTTACTTTTAAATCTGCTCCTAGAATGTTTATCCATCTTCAAGCTATTGGCTGCTCACCAGATACCATCTCCTATGTTGATGATTAAATTTACATGCATCATTACCCCTATATTATTACCTAGTTCAGACTATCAGCCTTTTTGTGAAACCATCAGATACTACCAAGACATCCTGACCTTTGCACGACAAAACTGAAACCTCTAGAAATGACAGAGCCTCTACTTGCACTCAAAACATAGTATTGAATGATTTAATGCATTTGAAGTTTTCTAAAAGAGCAGAAGATGAAGTCTGCAGACCAAAAAATTAATTGTAATGAATCGGGTTTCCCACTTCAAGCCTGTTCCAGTAAAAAAGTGTGCGTAGAAAAGGTAATGAAACATGCGTTTTTACTTGTCAAGTTCTTCGAAAACATATATTACAACGCTCCAGTGTATTGTTGCTAATGGATATGTTCTTATCCCTGCATTATATTTTCCTGGAAAATTTCTAAATCTAGAATACTGGATGGGATTTCCGAAAAATGTCTTTATAGGTTTCTCTGACTCTGGTTGGATGGAGACTTACAATTTTTATGGTTAATCATTTTCTGAAGTGAATTCAGCCTATTCGAACAGTGTTTTTTCACATTGACGGGCACATACTCGATACTGATTATGATACTTTGGTACAGTGCAAGAAAAATGGAATCCTTCTGTTCAAATTGACACAACACACATCTCAGATTAAGCAGCCGGAAGATTGTGGATTTTTCAGCATTTTTAAATTATAGTGGAAACAGTCATGCACCAAGTTTACATTTAAAAACACTAGAGTAGTCGTCAATAAAAGAACATTTGCACTGGTGTTAATAAAGGCTTACGAAAAAAACAGCATGACCTGAGGTTGCAAAATCGCCATTTAAATGTGTAGGTGTTTGGCTGGTAATTTGGCATGCTATTGATAAGTCAAACTTTACTCCATCAAAAGTATTCTCTCATACTCAAGCAGAAGCTGAATTGTTAACCAGCACCAAAAAAGAAATAAAAGCTGCGTAGAGAGCAGATAAAGGACCAACTACCTGTAAATTCACACAGTTAGGAAAGCTTATCGCAGATCCCTAGAGCAAATGGAACAGGTTGTAGGAAGTGCAGGATCAGTGACTTTTGAAAAGAGATTAGAAGAGGGGTGCGACATTGAGAATGATGGGCTCTGGAAACCCTTAAAAATGGAAAAAACTAAGATTGAAAAGGAAGTTGTGTCGACTGCAAAATCTCTATGCACAAATTTTGAAGATGACTTGAGTCCTATAATAAATAATAAACGGACTTCAGAAAATGCCTTAAGAGTTTTAGAGACATGGAAAAACGACAAAAAGAGTTGGTCATGGAAGCGAGAAAGGTAAAGCAATAGTAAAGCAAGGAAAGGAAGAACAATAAAGAGCATCAACGTAATTTAATAACATGGAGAAGATGAAAAGAAGAAAAATGCAATTCTGGGTGAAAGCGATGAAGTCAGCGAAAAAAATGCAGCCATTGATCAAAATGCTTGTGGCGAATGTTCCTTAGGTAATAGTGACACAGAGGATTGGGTGCAGTGTGATTCTTGTTTTGTCTGGTACCATGTAAGTTGTACAAACATTCATCATCTTGAATTGGGAAAAAATCAAGAGGCCACCCTAAGGTGGAGCTGCTCACTTTGTGAAAAGATTTAATTGTACATTTCTGTTGTCGTGTTATTCAGCCTTATGTTCTGGTTGAATTTTAGTTACTTTTAGTTGGGGGTATTAAAAGTCAAGGGGGGAGCGAACTGAGGAGAGGCATGCGCACAACGATTGCCTTTGATAGAGGCTGTATACACCCAGTCTTAATCTGCCGTGTTCGCAACAGGTTGTCTTTGGTTTGTTGGCCTAAATTCTTTCAGAAATATCTTAAAAATTACTTGCCATCAAGAAATTGTGATTGTTTTCACAAAAGTTATCATCTTGAAGTTTATTTTTGATTTTAAGATGGCTATCTGTTGTCTTCTTGGATTTTTAAAATAATATGTAGAAGATATCAGTTTGGAGAGTCTTAAGAACAAGGTTGTGGGTGTAGATGCTTTTATCTTGCTTAATAAAGGTGCACAATGTTGTCCTTATCAGTTGGGAATGGATACTCCATGTTCATTAAAGACAAGTGGAGAAGTTGCTGGAGTTGGGTGCAAAACCAAACCTGGTCTTTGATGGTCGCGTTCCATTGATGAAGCAAGGCAAAAATGCATTGCAAAATAGAAAAAGACAGGATAAATTGGCACAAGGCCAGAATGCAGTGAAATAGAAATATTACAGAAGCTTATCGTTGTTTCAAGCAGTCAGTGTCCATTTCCCATGAAGATTCTATGGAAGCTATGAAAAGATGCAGAGCTCTTGGCGTGGATTGTATCACAGCATGTTTTGAAAGTGACCCACAGCTGACTTACTTTCAAAGAATGGTTTGATTGATTACATTATCTCAGAGGACTCTGATCTATTTATTTTTGGTGATGAGAAGTACACAAAAGTAATCTGCAAATTCAATTTAATGGATTTAGTCACATCAAGTTCAAGAGCATGTGTATTCTGTCAGGAACTGACTACATGTAGTCAGTTAGAGTGGTTGGTAGTAAGAGGTCTTTTGTCATGATAAAAAAATTGTTGAGTAGTGCAGCAGTTATTAACCAGATGAGGGAAAAAGGCTTCGTGGTTCCATCATCACACAGTGATAATTTTGAAAGAAGTCTTAGTAATTTCAACCACCAAATTCTATATGATCCTTTCTTCATCCAATACGTCCATCTAAATGAAATAAAATAAACTCTCTAGCTCATGAATTTCTCACTAAACTCAAAAGCCTGATTGATAGACTCGACATTATACAATTTACACTGGGCAACATCTCCCCCAAAGATTTAAAGAAGTTAACAATTTCACCTTGTCAACAGCTATTACTCCATTAAATACCTACTCCATCATGTTATTTAAAGGACAGCCTGATTTAATGAAAGAATAAATGCAAGTTCTTGCTGCAGCAACCCCAAGTGATCCTGTTTCAACAGAGCGAGTGTTACAACACCCTTACAAAGAATTTTCCCTTACGTTTGAAAGTAATTGGTACTTGCCATCACAATGACATGGAAGAAATGTTAAGAATGGCATGCCAAGTTTGGAAAAGATCGAAAAGAGACGTCACAGCATGTTTAATACCTGAACCTGAAAATGAAAAAGATGCAAATGCAATTTCTGTACATCTTGATTAGGGGCATGGCCACAAATCAGTTGGTTACATTGCAAAACAGATTACTGAATTTCTGCACCCTCTCATCAAAAGAAAACTCTATATGAAGGTTGATGTAATTCATATCAGTTTCAGCACGCAAAAAAAGATGTTTGGCCATTTCATGGCACTTGAAATCACTAAAATGGGTGAATGGCATGAAATACTGTAGTTCTGGAGCATAGTAAGTAGACATACTAACTCCAAGTAAAGCAAGGAGAACTTTGTTGTTTTTATGTTGTTGCTGAAAGTCATGAGAAACATAGTTTAATGAAATAGCCCAGTTTTTGAGAGGACATTTATTTCATTCAAGAAACATTCTTATATATTCTCTCGGACCAAGAGAACACTTATTTTAGTCAAGAAATATTCTTATATTGTCTCTTGGACTAAGAGAACACATTTTATTCAAGAAAAATTCTTATATAGTCTCTTGGACTAAGAGAACACATTTTATTCAAGAAACATTCTTATATAGTCTCTTGGACAAAGAGAACACATTTTATTCAAGAAATATTCTTATATAGTCTCTTGGACCAAGAGAGCACTTATTTTATTCAAGAAACATTCTTATATAGTCTCTTGGACTAAGAGAACACATTTTATTCAAGAAACATTCTTATATAGTCTCTTGGACTAAGAGACAACTTATTTTATTCAAGAAATGCTGGTGTTTCTACATTCTTATCTTCCTGGTAATATTTATTTATTTCATTCACATATAGGTATTGTGCATTGCTTTAAAGCAGGTAGTCGAATCAGCCATTTTGTCAACTAGTTGCCCAAAGATGAGGATCTAATTGAAAGAAAAAAATCTGGCTCTATGGAAAAGGAAAATTGCCTCGCCAACTGTTTTTCCATCAGTGCAAAGATCTTTGAGAAAATGAAGATCTTCAATAGGAATAGCTGCTATTCTTTTATAGGCTTTTGTGTATGTGGAGAAAGAGTGAAATATTTCTTTATCTCATTGATGTTGGTCTTTTTGGCAGTTTTCCGTGCATTTGCCATTAGGTGAACAACAGAGACTGGACATTCAGAGCCCTGTGTTCTGATGGAATTCCATTCCCCATCTGTTACGAAACCCACAACATTCAAACCTTCTACTAGCGTTTTAGTAAGCTCATCTTTCAGCTCTCTTACTTTCGCATCAGATAATGAATGGAATGGAAGAACTCTAACAGGAATTGTTAAGGTTTTATGTTGCACCTTTCATAGTCAACCATAAATTTCAGTAGATGTGAAGCTGCATCCCTGTGCTTTAAAAACAGGTAAAGACACAAGTCCTAACGAAGATGTGTAAGCTGCAATGGAATATAGCCTCTTTCGGAATATTGCCTCATTCCTCCTGACTCAAAGCAAAGCTAGAAAAAATAACATTAAATTTTGTCTGGAAAGTATCCACCTTGTTCAGCAACTATTTAAAAACTTCAACCTCCCAAGCAAGGGCAAACAAACTTTCTGTTGACGATGTCTTCTCATCAAGCCTGCTGTTATACATTTCTTTTGATTCATCAAAATCCTTTTCAAGAAACAATTATCATCTTGCAGTTGTAGAAGAATATTTGGAACATCAGGAACAACATCAACTTATCGATTTCGGAGACCAAGATTAGCAGCAAAGTTTCACCTGTCCATGTATAAGGAATACAGCTTTTGCAAAGAACCATCTACAAGATCACTATCAGCTGACTAAACATGCTGCAAGGACTCACCCAAACCTCTACTAACATCACATAATAAGTATGTTAATCTTTGATAAGAGCACTCTCATCGAGACTGCTCATCTGCAGAGCTGTTGCCAATAAATCAAGACCATCTTAGCTTGCAGTTCCCCTTGAGGTAATCTGGAACGGTTGGTCTCTGAAAGCGGAAGCCGACACAGCAGCATTTCTGACAATTCTTTACTATTTCCATCATCTTCTTCAACTTCATATTCCCAACATGGACCTCTGCTCATACATGCCCACTTTACACCAAAGTTTTCATACATACTAATTTGCCAATCTTTGTAATCTTTCTCACATTTCATATTATAAGAGGTATCTCTTGAAAAAGATTTAACCATATAGTCAAAAAGACAAAAAGGCGTCTTTCAAGTTGGAAGGCGTGTTTGCTCTATATCTTCTCCAACTGTAAAACATTTAGCAGCATAAAATATTAAATTATCTTTGCCTTTCTTGTGCAGATTTTCAAATGCATTGATGAATACTGACAGACAATCTTAAGAAAACTTTTTCATAAAACTTCTATCATCAAATAACTCATCTAAATAGCTAAAAATATCTTGTTTAGCAACTGGGATTTCATGTTAATAGACAAACTCTGAAACATGTTTAAACATTCAGAGATTTATTCAGATGGAGAAGACAATTCCTGTTTGATTGATTCAGATTTCTTCGGAGTTACAAAATCTTATTGATAATCAATATTAGAGAATTCTCCTGCCTTATCTATGCCGGAGAAATTAAGGGCAAGGTACTTTGAAACCCTGCTCCTCATTGCAGATGGTGCTCTTTGCTCCTTCTGGGTTTTATCATCTACATAGGCAGCAAAAGATGTCCAAAAAAACTCGTCTTTATGTTTTGGGCCAAGTGAAGTTTGCACTACTCTGATCCCAATATAGAGCAACATATTGGACTAGCTGAGAAGTTTCTTCTCTTAACCAAATAGTTGTTTTAGGGCTACGTTTATGTGGGCCAATCTCACCTTGATCTGAAGATACATTTTTATGAGTACCTTCAGCATTGATTCGCTTTGTAGATGGCTTTCCAGGAGTATTTTCTTTGGGAGTGATGTTTCATTTCTGCATTCTCAGACTGAAAGGATAATCAATTTTTCCCTCTTAATATTTGCCATGGTTTATCATAAAAAACTAGGTTCTTCTTCATTTAAGTTTATTTCCTATCTTCACATTTTCTCATTTTCTGCTTGTAGGTATAATACCTATATCTAGGATGTCCTACAATACACATACAGCCTTATTAAGCCTGGGCTTGCAAAAAAGAAAATAACAGGAATTTAGGAATTATCAAGACATTCAGGTGTAAACAGATGTCTTTGCCAATAAATTAAACCAATGACGATGACCTTGTCGTGAAAAAACGATTATGGGACGTTTTTATTAAACCTCAGCTAAATGCCTAGGCCTTAAGTACAGCGAAAAAAGGTGGCTCACATGAAAATTAGGCCAAACTTTACAGTTTGATATCTCCATGTATCCTTGGGGCGTGAATTTATTCTCATGTACAGTAACAATT
This sequence comes from Chrysaora quinquecirrha, assembly GCA_014526335.1. Classification (NCBI taxonomy): domain Eukaryota; kingdom Metazoa; phylum Cnidaria; class Scyphozoa; order Semaeostomeae; family Pelagiidae; genus Chrysaora; species Chrysaora quinquecirrha. The sequence goes on from JACTAT010000006.1 coordinate 5,611,190, forward strand.
CTTCTATCAATATTACCTTTTTTTCCATAGCACCCCTTAAATATGTCTAAAACAGGCTCCCTGAAAAGTAACATTTTGGGCCTAGGATCCACTCGCAAAAAAGAACTTGATTTCAAGTCTGTGTTTCATGTCAAAAACAACTGCCTTATTGCTAAACTAAAAAGACACTTACCTCTGAAATTGGCATGAACTTTTGATCAACACTCGGCCATGAGCTTTTCAAGTAAATGCAGTGATTTGCCTAAGCTCACTTCACACTTCCCTGGTCTAGATCAAACCAGGTTTGATGGTGGTTGCGTAATGGCGGACAGTAGGCAGCAAGAGCTCTGACGTCATGCATGGCCTTGAAACAGCCTGACAGGGCTGTATCTTTATTTATCTAATAAATCATTTTCAGTTTTTAAAGAAATTTCAATTCAGTTGTATTTACTATGGATGTTATGTGAGGATTAGAGAATATTTTGGATTCTGGTTCCCAGCATCACAGCACGAGCAAAATGACTGGGACGGAACTCGTGACCTTTGCTGTTTGTAATCACCTATTGGAAATGCAAGAAAAATCGTTTTGTACTTTAGTGTCAATGTTGACTGACGATATTAAACAAGAAATCAAAGAACTGCGGTCAGATATCAATGATTTGAAGACAAGTGCTGAATTTAGTGTGAAAGATATCGAAGATTTGCAGGTCAAATTTGAGTTTCTCGAGGGAAGCTGTTCGAAGGTGGAAGACATCACGTGTACGCAAATCTACTTGTAAAACCAGAGTTGTAGAAACAATTGGAAGATCCTTGGGATGGAGAAAAAAAGCCCAACTGAATCCTGGAGTGAGACAGAAGAGCTAGTGAAAGAAAAGATCAAGGATTTGCTTGATATTAAAGAAGAATTAGTCATGGAACGGGCGAACCGTGTTCAGAGAAGTTCGTCCTCATCCACTGCACGTGGTCATGGCCGTGGAGATGACAACGATCCGAAGCCAATAGTTGTTCACTTTCTCAATTGGAGAAAAAGGAAATGGTATTGCGTAAAGCTCACGACCAGATAGGGTTCGATTTGTACAGGATTTTGCAGCTGAGAAACTGCAACGCAGGAAAGAGCAGATCCCCAAGATGTTGGAAGCCAGACAAATGGGGAAGATAGCTTTCTTCATTGGAGATCGGTTGGTAATCAAACATAAGCCACCTTGATAGTCTCTGCAGATGATTCTCAGATCTCATTCAACCTTAACGATGGAACTTGAACGCTTTATGATCTATCCAGAGAAAGTGAAGAGATTTAGGTATGCCCTTTTGGTGAAACCCTACTATTTTGCGTTCATTTAGGCCCATCTTTGAATGTAATTTTGCGTTCTTATCAGTGTCAGTTTCCATCATAACTTAACAAATGTCAGTGACAAGAACTAATTCCTCTCCATGTGGCATTTGCCACAAAAAAGTCCTGAGCAGCATAGATCAGTTTTCTGTGACCATTGCAATTTTTTGGTCCATATACGTTGCAATAATTTATCTCTCTAAGGAATATGAAGAACTTCAAAAAGAACCTGAAATATCCCTTGGTTTTGCTTAAAATGTACTGAAACTATGTTTCCTTTCAGTTCAGTTGATAATGAAGAATTATCTAACCTGACTAATTTTGATTTTCCATCTTTTGTTGATTCAGCACCATCCTTTGAAATAACGTTTGGTGTTATAAACTTGCTTAATTTAGATGATTACGATATTGATGAACATTTACCTTCTAATTTTAACTCTTGTTATCATACTCTCCAAGACTTATCTACCCTTGATACTTCAGATAAGGATCTTTCCTTATTTCATTTAGATATTAGAAGTCTCTCTCTTCATGTAGATGAGCTTGTTTCAACTTTGAAATTTTGCAATTTTGAAAATAAATTTTGATGTTTTTGGTGTGTCTGAAACTTGGAATTTTGATAATCCTGACTTTGATAATCCTATTAAAACTAATGTTAAAATTCCCAGTTACAGTTATTTTCCATGTCAGTCACATAGTCAAAATGGTGGTGTTGAACTTGGTAAAAATTATCTTTTTTGCTGCGCCTATCGTCATCCTTTGATCAAGCACATCCTTTGATACCTTCAGTGAATATCTGCAAGAAGTTCTCTCTAATCCAGCTGTGTCTAACAAACAAGTCTTTATCCTTGGAGATTTCAATATCAACCTTCTGAATTACAACTCTTGTACACCTATCACTAATTATGTTAATTTTCTCTTCTCCAAGCAATTCTTGCCATGCATCATTCATCCATCCAGAGTATCTGCACATTCTTCTACTCTTATTGATAACATCTTTTCAAATATCACAGATAATGAAACCATAAGTGGTAACATTTTGACTCGAATAACAGATCATTTCCCCAGTTTCTAATTGTCAAGCATGCAGGAATGCCTTATAAGAATTTGTCATATTTTCAACATGATTTTTCAAACCTCAATGAAGAAAATCTGATTTTGCTAAATTAGCCCCCCCTTATAGCTCGCATCTGGGAAGAGTGAGAAGGATGAAATTTGGCCAAAATATCAATGTAAGCATATTATTTGGAACTGTAAGGTTTTGTTGATATCCAATGCATTATGACGTCATAATGACGTAATAATCACTTTTCCACTTTTTGACATTTCTACCTTTACCTTGAATTATATGACTGATAATCACTACTAAACTATTGGAAAACCCATTGTGACTGTTATAATCATACTCAAACACATTTTGCTGCATTTTTGAAAAATTTCTTACTTTTCTGTAGAAATGCTGCGCATGCGCAGTAGAAAACTGTCATTATTTTTGTTCATATGGGTTTCTTGAAGTAGCTTCTGATGAAAAAGTAGAACTGAGTCACCAATGCACTGATATTTGCGAGGAGAAGTTTAATTAGCATTGTAAGAGTGTCCGAAATGATAAATAATGCTGATGTCAGCAATATTCTAAAAATAGAATCCAAATGCATTTCACAAAAACAGGGCTTATTATCTGGTGTCACCTGATATTGGATTGCCATTGCCCAAGTTTCATGAAGATATCAATTTCATCAAAGAAATAAGATCGAATTTCGTTGTTCCTAAAGTGACAATTTTCAACATGGGTGCTATGGTAACGGTTCATTAGTAACCATGGAAACTACCACATCACAAGGTCCGCAGATAATTTTTAGGAAAAATCAAGAACATTCACCCTACTTTGTTTTGTGCATTTTGAGTTTTGTTAAGAAATGTAGGAGGGGGGCTATTTTAGCCCCCCCCGGTCCAGATAGGGTTAAGGTCAAGGGATTTGTATTGTTCTTTACGCATTGTCACATTCTTTTCTTATCACAATAGGAACACGTGTCAGTATCAAAGCGGCCATCCTAATTAATCAGACACCTAATTTTCTGCGAAAGACAGTCTACCCGATCCATAAGGGGTCATTGGGCATGAGGGGTTATGATGATGGGCGGTTTTCCGGGTTTTTCGACACTTCGAGAGCAGTTTTACGGAGGGGCAATTCACTCCTCAGAAAAGTGTACAAGATTTTTATGAAAACAAAAGGATCTTGAAGGGATTTTTGTGAAAGCAATAGGTTTTCTAGCAAAGTTGTACGAGGTTTTCAAAGAATGAATCACCCCTCGGGTTTTACGGTTTTACCTTCAAAAAGTACGGTTTTTCAATTTGTGATTTCAGTGTGGTTTAAAAGAGTTTTAACATGTAGGTCTACGCTTCAACTATTTTGGCTAAAAAAATGTTTTTACGGTTTTCAAACCTCTCCCCCCCCCCTATGCCTCCATAATAGAGTTTCAGAACCAAAATGTTGATCTAAAGAATTTGGCGTTAAATAAAAAATTCAGAATAAAAACAAAAAGAAAAGGCGAAAAAATTCAGAAAGCCCCTGGTTATTTATTTAAAAAAGGTACGCATAAAGCTCATACCGAGGGGCATTATTCACTCCTTGAAAACCTTGTACACCTTTACTGGAAGTCCTTTTGTTTTAATGAAAATCTTGTACGCCTTTTTGTAGAGTGAAATGCCCCTCGGCTTATACAGTAAACGGGAATTTGTGGGAGAAGGGCAACAACCAAATATCTTTATTGAAAACAGACTCCTCCTTTTGATCAGGAAATCATATGAAGTCAATCAATTTCAGCTCCAACAGTGATTTTTTTCAACAGATTAAGAACAATACCTTCCCAGAGGGATGACCGCTTTGATACTGACACGTGTTCCTATTGTGATAAGAAAAGAATGTGACAATGCGTAAAGAACAATACAAATCCCTTGACCTTAACACTTTGTTGCTAAGATAGCAGGTCGTCTCAGGTCGTTTCAGCCTCGATTCCAAATTTGACGGCTCGTTTCAGGTTGTTTCAGGTGGTTTCAGGTCGTTTCAGATGGTTTCAGGTGGTTTCAAGTCGTCTCACTGTTTATAAATTACGGTTACTCCTTCATGGATTTCACAAGGTGGTTAAAAGTGTCATTTGATATCAAGTCAATCCGAATGACAAGATGGAATCAAATTGACCCTGTGCGCTCTCTGATGTCAGGAAGGTCTGAAAGAGTGATCAAAAAACAATCTGGCTCACCTGTTGTTTCTTCTGTTAAATCCCCTTGTATGCAGATTAACAGAGAAGATATTCAGAAAGAAAACTTGGCATTGAGAAAAGAAAATGCTGAGTTATCAAACGCAAAAAATGTCTGAAACAAATATTAAGAAAACCCAAAAGAAAGATATACAGAAAACAATACCAATAAAATCAAATGAACAACAACCAAAGGCAAATAATCAAACTTTCCATCCGCCCTACCCCACTTACAACCAACCTGCCAATAACATAACAACTTTTTTCCACCCCAAAGGAAATACCAAAAGCCAACAAATCCAAAAAATTCCAAATCAAAATGTTAATCAAACAAGGAAAACAGCAGTTGTTGTTATTGCTGACTCCATGACCTAAGGGCTGCATCTACATAAAATGATGACCAGAGCAATACATTTTGAACCTATTAGTATTCTGGGAGTAACCACCAAGGACCTTTGTCATCAAATCATCCCATCTGTTGAGAAAATCCAGATGCAATTATAATCCACTTTGGAACTATAATCTCGTTTACAACACTGCAACCACCATTGCCAACAACCTTATTCATCTTGGAAGCAATGTCTCTCCTGGTTCTCCTAAAACTAAGGTATTTATTCAACTATTATACAAGAGGAAGACAAGCCCCAGTTAAATCAGCTCATTTAAGAAATTAACAATACCCTGGAAGCAATGTGCACACATAAAGGATTTTTATTTTTTAACAATATCACCATAATCATAAACCTAATTTACTAAATACTGAGCCCTTGAAAAGTACTCTCAAAGATTATGATAAAAACGACAATGACTATATATTAAATAAAATCAACAATCATAAAAGTGTAAAAAGATAAAAGAACAATTTCGTGGTATTACCAATTTAAAGAATTTTCAAAAAAGCTGCTTGGGGCAGATAAAACTAACATTCACAGTGAATGAAATTTATAAAATATACAAAAACACAATGATGATTTTAGATTACCAATGAAATGCAAAAAACTGCACAAACTCTGTTTACTGTGTCATACTTTCTCATTACAAACAAATATAAAGCCTAATGCCTAGGCAATATTCGAATTTGTTCTGTGTACAGGAGAGATTTTATTTACTTTTTTTGGATTTGCCTAAACACAAAATAATCCATTTAAGACAACCATCTTCGTAAATGGTTTTTGAGCATTCAGACAACTGAACATGCTTCCCTTCCATACCAATACCTACCAACTTTTCTTCTCATGTTTTGTTTATTACAAAATTTTATAATCTATACTCACCATACAATAGAAAAGCACAGTCAGATGATGAAATCTCTAAATTTTTCTAGATACATTGTTGAAGGTTTTTGGCAAAATTTTGTAAACGAAGCAGTGCCATAAGTAGGTTGAAGGAGGGCACATGACTTCACCGGCTTCTAGTATCAGTGACGTCATCAGCTCACGCTATAGTGTGACGGTTTTTTTGGATCTTGTCTGAAACTGCTAGCCTTGTTCACCATTTAACAACCTTTGCAATCGGTTTTACTCTACAAGTTTCCAGAATGTTCCACAAGATTCTAGAAACGAGAAATCCTGCAATCTCTTTGATTAATAATTTGAACGCGACGTTCGAATGTATCCTGCAAATCTCTATCATCGAGAAAAGAAAATCACTTGCAATGTTCCAGAAGTTTCCAGAAGTTTACAGAAGTTTCCAGAATGGGGAACTCCCTGATTTAACAGACAATCTCCATAGTATAGCTATATAAATCGAGAAGAAGCAACTGTCTGGTCATACCACTCGATAGATGCGAAGATGATTTCAGCAGCGTTCCTGATATTCAACGCTGTGAAGAAGGAGCACGAATTAACTAGAAAAAATCTAGTTGCATTTTATTTGGAGAGGAACTATGAATGTCGCAATTTAGGAGTTGTATCTTTCAAGAGACAATCAATCCCAATCAGCAGTGCATACTATTATTGGATGCGAGATCTTCTAACATATGCAAGAGCTAGCTCTAAAAACTCAATAAAGTCTTGAGTAGAAAAACATCAAGTCTTATCCAAGCTAGAAGCTAAAGGCCTAGTTTGTGAACTTTTTCAATTATGGATAAAGAAGGAAATTGGGGAAGAATGGCTATGTTAATGATTTTTATTGAAGAACTTGCTGATGGTTTACTGAAATATCATGATAGGACTGTATTAACATCATTCATAGAAGAAATAAAAGAAGAAATCAATGATAAAGCATTAGGAGATTGGGGTGAAAAACTACTAATTGACTGAGAATGTTTTATGTTATATTGATAAGTTGTCTTAAATTACTACGTTTAATTATATAGAAATAATGCTAAATTCAATTAATGAATATTTAGTTGATGATTTACAAGATGTTTATATCTATTCAAAAACTATAAGAGAATATACAAACAGATTAACAATTAGTACATAGAACAAGTCCATAATGGAGATTCAAAATATATATATCTACAATATATATATATATATATATATACAGGGTGGCCCAAAAAAAAGGGACCCCCTTAGGTAAATAATTTCTGTATAAATTTTCTCAAGGAAGAATTTTATCAAATTTATACCAGGTAATATTCAAGTCAAGTGCGCTATCGTGTAGAAATATGTTGGTGATAAGAGCTTCCATCTCGGCACAGTGGGAAATTAAATTCATGATGTCCAAAAACCAGCTGTTTATATTCCACCATTGCGTACTGTACTGCAATCGCGCGTGAAGGGGAATCATTATCCCAGAGTAAAATTGTCACGACCATTAATGTATGGTCAGTCATATTAAAGAAGTGTATTGAGCAGGATTGAGGACATTTTGAATATCATTTGACTGAAAGAATGAGTTATTGATTTTTCTGTTTTGTTGAGTAAGGATTACGTAAGGGTATAAAGTTGCATATTTTGTTACAGTACGTTTTTGGATTGTAAAGTTTTAAAGTCAATTTATTCAGAGGTACTATTTCATATCATCATGATATTTACACGATATATCTCACTTGAGTTGAATATCATGTAGTATTAATTTCATGAAATTCCAACTTAAGAATAATTTATTAATAAATTATTTAGTTAGGGGTCCCTTTTTTTGGGCCACCCTGTATATATATATATATATATATATATATATATATATATATATATATATATATATATATATATATATTTCTAACAGACAACTAATGAAGAATAATTTCTAAACATTTTTAGGTATAGCTATTTCTAATTATTTCCAAAGTATGGGAATGATTGAGTACGAACATATTCAACTTCTTTCACACCAGCATCCTCAGAATTACTAGCTTCCTCTTCCCATCATTCTTTGCTTGATGTATGATGAGATATTTTCTTTTCTCAATAGCATAATCTAAAGCCTCTTGCATATCCATAACATCTTCCTTCTGTGCTTTTTGCATGGTTGCTATGACTGCAGTCACAACAGCATCGTTTTCAAAACTTCTATTATATAAAAATTCACGCCTGAAGACTTGCAGTATGTTTTCATCTTCATGCACTTCCTTACGCATTGAAGGCCATATCATCATCTGAGTCAGACTCTTCACTACTCTCCTCGTGCATCTCTTGTTCATGTCGCTTAACATTACTTTTAAACTTGGAAGAGAATTCACAATGATCACATTTATATTGATTCATGGTTAGCTGTTTACTTATAATTGTTGACTAACTCTTAAACACCTGAATCCTAGAGCATAAACTCCCTTGAATTTATAGACTAGTTCCTCCATTCAATATAATGTGGGAAAGGAATTCCACGCTTGCATAGGAAGGATGTTTCCAATCAAACCATACCTAATCCTTAACTAATCATAATCCTAAGTTATCATTACTGATCCTTGCTGATCCTGAGCTGATCCTTAGCTAATCCTTACTGATCATTACTGATCCTTGCTGATCCTGAGCTGATCCTTACTGATCCTTAGCTAATCCTTACTCATCATTACTGATCCTTGCTGATCCTGAGCTGATCCTTACTGATCCTTAGCTAATCCCTACTGATCCTTAGCTGATCCTGAGCTGATCCTTACTGATCCTGAGCTGATCCTTACTGATCCTTAGCTGATCCTGAGCTGATCCTTCCTGATCCTGAGCTGATCCTTATTGATCCTTAGCTAATCCTTACTGATCATTACTGATCCTTGCTGATCCTGAGCTGATCCTTACTGATCCCTAACTAATCCTTACTGATCCTTAGCTAATCCTTACTGATTCCCTAACTAATCCTTACTGATCCTTAGCTAATCCTTACTGATCATTGCTGATCCTTACTGATCATTAGCTAATCCTTACTGATCATTACTGATCCTTGCTGATCCTGAGCTGATCCTTGCTGATCCTGAGCTGATCCTTACTGATCCTTAGCTAATCCTTACTGATCATTACTGATCCTTCCTGATCCTGAGCTGATCCTTACTGATCCTTAGCTAATCCTTACTGATCCTTAGCTGATCCTGAGCTGATCCTTACTGATCCTTAGCTAATCCTTACTGATCCTTAGCTAATCCTTACTGATCATTACTGATCCTTGCTGATCCTGAGCAGATCCTTACTGATCCTTAGCTAATCCTTACTGATCCTTTACTAATCATTTCTGATCCTTACCTAATCCTCACTGATCATTACTGATCCTTACTGATCTTTAGCTAATCCTTACTGATCCTTAGCTAATCATTACTGATCCTTAACTAGTCATTACCTGATCCTCATTAATCATTACTGATCCTTTACTAATCCTTATTGATCCTTTACTAATCATTACTGATCCTTAACTAATCCTTACTGATCCTTAACTGATCATTACCTGATCCTCACTAATCATTACTGATCCTTAACTAATCATTAACTGATCCTCATTAATCATTACTGATCCTTAACTAATGATTATCTGACCCTCACTAATCATTACTGATCCTTAAATAATCATTACCTGATCCTCACTAATCATTACTGATCCTTAACTAGGAATTACCTGATCCTTAGCTAATCATAACTGATCCTTAACTAATCATTACCTGATCATTACTGATCATTACCTGATCCTTAGCTAATCATTACTGATCCTGAGCTAATCCATACTGATCATTAATGATCCTTGCAGATCCCTAGCTAATCCTTACTGATCCTAACCTAATCCTTACTGCTCCTAACCTAATCCTTACTGATCCTTAGCTGATCATTACTGATCCTTAACTAATCATTACTGATCCTTTACTAATCATTACCTGATCCTCACTAATCATTACTGATCCTTACTGATCCTAACCTAATCCTTACTGATCCTTTCTGATCCTGGGCTGATCCTTACTGATCCTTTTCTAATTGTTACTGATCCTTAACTAATCATTACCTGCTCCTTAGTTAATCCTTACTGATCCTTAACTAATCATTACCTGATCCTTAGCTAATCCTTACTGTTCCTTAACTAATCATTACCTGATCTTTACTGGTCCTTACTGATCCTTAACTAATCCTTACTGATCCTTAACTAATCCTCCTAATACTTTACTAGCTATTTGAGCCAATGAAGTTGCAATGTTCTAGAATCTCTGATTCAAGACATTGCTCATTGGGTGAAACAGTAAGTAAAGTATTAGGAGAATTAGTTAAGGATCAGTAAGGATTAGTTAAGGATATGTAAGGACCAGTAAAGATCAGGTAATGATTAGTTAAGGATCAGTAATGATCAGCTAAGGATCAGTAAGGATTAGGTTAGGAGCAGTAAAGGATTAGGTTAGGATCAGTAAGGATTAGCTAAGGATCAGGGAGGATCAGTAATGATCAGTAAGGATTAGCTCAGGATCAGTAATGATTAGCTCAGGATCAGGTAATGATCAGGTAATGATTAGTTAAGGATCAGTAAGGATTAACTAAGGATCAGGTAATGATTAGTTAAGCATCAGTAACGATTAGAAAAGGATCAGTAAGGATCAGCCCAGCATCAGAAAGGATCAGTAAGAGTTAGGTTAGGATCAGTAAGGATCAGTAATGATTAGTGAGGATCAGGTAAGGATCAGCTCAGGATCAGCACGGATCAGCTCAGGATCAGCAAGGATCAGTAATGATCAGTAAGGATTAGCTAAGGATCAGTAAGGATCAGCAATGATCAGTAAGGATTAGCTAAGGATCAGTAGGGATTAGTTAGGGATCAGTAAGGATTACCTAAGGATCAGTAAGGATTAGTTAGGGATCAGTAATGATCAGTAAGGATTAGCTAAGGATCAGCTCAGGATCAGCAACGATCAGTTATGATCAGTAAGGATTAGCTAAGGATCAGTAAGGATCAGCTCAGGATCAGCAAGGATCAGTAATGATAACTTAGGATTATGATTAGTTATGATTAGTGAGGATCAGTAATGATTAGTTAGGATCAGGTAATGATTAGTTAAGGATCAGTAATGATTAGTGAGGATCAGGTGATGATTTGTTAAGGATCAGTAATGATCAGCTAAGGATCAGTAAGGATTAGGTTAAGAGCAGTAAGGATTAGGTTAGGATCAGTAAGTATTAGCTAGGGATTTGCAAGGATCGTTAATGATCAGTAAGGATTAGCTCAGGATCAGTAATGATTAGCTAAGGATCAGGTAATGATTAGTAATGATCAGGTAATGATTAGTTAAGGATCAGTAATGATTAGCTAAGGATCAGGTAATACTTGGTTAAGGATAAGTAATAATTAGTGAGGATCAGGTAATGATTAGTTAAGGATCAGTAATGATTAGTGAGGATCAGGTAATCATTAGTTAAGGATCAGTAATGATTAATGAGGATCAGGTAATGATTAGTTAAGGATCAGTAATGATTAGTGAGGATCAGGTAATGATCAGTTAAGGATCAGTAAGGATTAGTTAAGGATCAGTAATGATTAGTAAAGGATCAGTAAGGATTAGCTAAGGATCAATAAGGATTAGTAATGATCAGTAAGGATTAGCTAAGGATCAGTAAGGATCAGCTCAGGATCAGCACGGATCAGCTCAGGATCAGAAAGGATCAGTAATGATCAGTAAGGATTAGCTAAGGATCAGTAAGGATCAGCAATGATCAGTAAGGATTAGCTAAGGATCAGTAAGGATTAGTTAGGGATCAGTAAGGATTACCTAAGGATCAGTAAGGATTAGTTAGGGATCAGTAATGATCAGTAAGGATTAGCTAAGGATCAGTAAGGATCAGCTCAGGATCAGCAACGATCAGTAATGATCAGTAAGGATTAGCTAAGGATCAGTAAGGATCAGCTCAGGATCAGCAAGGATCAGTAATGATAACTTAGGATTATGATTAGTTAAGGATTAGGTATGGTTTGATTGGTAACATCCTTCCTATGCAAGTGTGGAATTCCTTCCCCACATTATATTGAATGGAGGAACTAGTCTATAAATTCAAGGGAGTTTATGCTCTAGGATTCAGGTGTTTAAGAGTTAGTCAACAATTATAAGTAAACAGCTAACCATGAATCAATATAAATGTGATCATTGTGAATTCTCTTCCAAGTTTAAAAGTAATGTTAAGCGACATGAACAAGAGATGCACGAGGAGAGTAGTGAAGAGTCTGACTCAGATGATGATATGGCCTTCAATGCGTAAGGAAGTGCATGAAGATGAAAACATACTGCAAGTCTTCAGGCGTGAATTTTTATATAATAGAAGTTTTGAAAACGTGACTGCAGTCATAGCAACCATGCAAAAAGCACAGAAGGAAGATGTTATGGATATGCAAGAGGCTTTAGATTATGCTATTGAGAAAAGAAAATATCTCATCATACATCAAGCAAAGAATGATGGGAAGAGGAAGCTAGTAATTCTGAGGATGCTGGTGTGAAAGAAGTTGAATATGTTCGTACTCAATCATTCCCATACTTTGGAAATAATTAGAAATAGCTATACCTAAAAATGTTTAGAAATTATTCTTCATTAGTTGTCTGTTAGAAATATAACCTTGTTTCTGCGTGAACATTCTTTGAAAACGATGCCATAAATAAATTGCTATTATCTATAGAGTATATAGGTAATATATTGTAATGTTTAGATAATACTTTTGCGTACAAACAATATAAAGCTATCATAAACCATGGATTAAACCATAAGCTATAAGAGATATTGATATTGCGCATGCGCTCTTTGATGAAAATTCATATGACATACATCATTCAAATCTCTTTTATTTCTTTGTTCTACATACTTGTTCCCAGGCCTCTAGCTCTCACCGTTATTGATATAGCTACTGCGCATGCGCAGTTGATGGGCTTCTTTTATTACACTAATTGTTAATCTGTTGGTATATTCTCTTATAGTTTTTGAATAGATATAAACATCTTGTAAACCAGCAACTTAATTTTCATTAATTAAATTTAGCATTATTTCTATATAATTAAATGTAGTAATTTAAGACAACTTTTCAATATAACATAAAACAGTCAATTAATAGTTTTTCACCATGAAACTTGGTAGAAAGAGACAGTTTGATGCGCTGAAAAGATAGGACGTAGACCCATGCTGAAAAATGCCCCTTGTTCTATTTTTAGACTTGGGTACTAGCTCCCAGGCCTCTAAAAGTAAAGTTGGAATTCCTTTGCTGTATATCAAGATAAGAACATGAAAATTGGTAGAAATAGACAGTTTGATGCGCTGAAAAGATAGGATGTAGACCCACGCTGAAAAATGCCCCCTTGTTCTATTTTTAGACTTGGGTACTAGCTCCCAGGCCTCTAAAAGGAAAGTTGGAATACCTTTGCTGTTTATCAAGATAAGAACATGAAACTTGGTAGAAATAGACAGTTTGATACGCTGAAAAAGATAGGATGTAGACCCACGCTGAAAAATGCCCGCTTGTTCTATTTTTAGACTTGGGTACTAGCTCCCATGCCTCTAAAAGGAAAGTTTGAATACCTTTGCTGTTTATCAAGATAAGAACATGAAACTTTGTAGAAATAGACAGTTTGATACGCTGAAAAAGATAGGATGCAGACCCCAAACGAAAAATGTCCCTTTGTGCTATGTTTAGACTGGGGTAATTGGTACCAGACCTCTACGTAAGCTACAACAGTAGTTCTAATATGAATTGCACATGCATGAAACTTGGCGAAAAGGGTAGTATGAGACGCTAAGAAGGATAGGATATGGACCACAACTGAGACATACCCCCTTGTGTTATTTTTAGATTGGGGTAATTGGTATCAGACCTCTACGTAAGCTATAACAGTAGTTCTAATATGTATTATGATGCATATATCAAAGTGGTGAAAAGCGATATTTTGACACACTGAGAAAGATAGGATATTGACCGAGACGACCGAGAAATGCCCATTTGTACAATTTTTAGACTAGGGATATTTATAATGATAACATCCAACATAACACGAAGTAAGTACAGTGAATAAATGCTTAGAGGGATGAGACGGAGAACAATTTATCAAACGACCAATGGTTAGCGTTTTGAGCAAGTGAGATTTCTTTTAAATTGTGATTTTTATAGCTGTCAAGCGAGGAAAAGTAACCAAGAGTGACTGATCCTTAGTTTCAGGTCCACTAAGGATCTTCTTCTTCTTCAAGTAATGGAAGGACTCGTCTGCTGCTTGTTGCATGACCGTGATGTTGAACCCTTGCCTTACTTGCCTTTATTTCTATTCTGGCCTTTATTTCTTCTCCTTGTTTCCGGTCCTACCTAACGAAGGATCCAAGGATTTGAATAGTTAGACCTGTTTTTGCTGCACGCTGTTCATATCGATCTTGCACTTGGGAACGTCTTTAAGCTTTGTTAGGAACATCGTCTCGTTTCTCTTTGTGTTAAGTGCCACTCGTGCCACCCCAGCATCATCATTCTCCTTGACGTAACAATCTACTAGCTTCTGTAGCGTCTGTGTCACCAGCGTATTTGATGTTCATGATGTTAACACCACCGATTTTTACGCCGTCGTGGTTTTCCAAAGGCCATAAAGTGGGTTAACTGTATATATTGTTGTAGTCTGTTGATTGTAACCAGCCCTGTCTTACACTACGCGTGAAGGCAACCCTATCGGTTCGCTTATGTTGTTGGCTGGCCTGAAAGGACCGTTGTCATCGATTTATGGATGTACCTATTTCATATCGCACGCGTTGTGTGATGACCCTTAGGGAAAATTTGAATGTGTGGCGCATGAGTATGATTGTTTGAAGCTTCACGCACTTGTTCCCAGTTTCTTTGGAATGGTTTCTTTACCTTATTAAACAGCCCTTTTCGCAAAGTTTGATGCCCGAATTTCAATTTACAACAAAACTACTGTTAACAGCTTATATTGTTATCAAATGGCCCCAGGCTAAAAATAGAAAAATTTTTCAATTTCGGTCCATATTCACTCTTGATCGGCGTGTCGAACCACCTCTTTTCGCCAAGTTTGGTGCCTGTAATACAGTTTATAACAAAACTACTGTTATGGCGTACGTGGCGGTTTGATACCAATTACCCAATTCTAAAAATAGCACAATGGGGCATTTTTCAGTCGTTTTCCATATCCTATCTATTTCAGCGTGTCAAACTACCCCTTTTCACCAACTTTCATGTTCTTATCTTGATATACAGCAAAGGTATTCCAACTTTACTTTTAGAGGCCTGGGAGCAAGTACCCAAGTCTAAAAATAGAACAAGGGGGCATTTTTCAGCATGGGTCTACATCCTATCTTTTTCAGCGCATCAAACTGTCTTTTTCTACCAATTTTCATGTTCTTATCTTGATATACAGCAAAGGTATTCCAACTTTCTTTTTAGAGGCCTGGGAGCTAGTACCCCAGTCTAAAAATAAAACAAGGGGGTATTTTTCAGCGTTGGTCTACATCCTATCTTTTTCAGCATATCAAACTGTCTATTTCTACCAAGTTTCATGTTCTTATCTTGATATACAGCAAAGGTATTCCAACTTTCCTTTTAGAGGCCTGGGAGCTAGTACCCCAGTCTAAAAATAGAACAAGGGGGTATTTTTCAGCGTTGGTCTACATCCTATCTTTTTCAGCATATCAAACTCTCTATTTCTACCAAGTTTCATGTTCTTATCTTGATATACAGCAAAGGTATTCCAACTTTCCTTTTAGAGGCCTGGGAGCTAGTACCCCAGTCTAAAAATAGAACAAAGGGGCATTTTCAGCGTGGGTCTACATCCTATCTTTTTCAGCGTATCAAACTGCCTATTTCTACCAAGTTTCATGCTGGTATCACATTTTGCACGATTCTAGTGTTAAGCTCCCCACTAAAATCAGGGAGTTCCCCATTCTGGAAACTTCTGTAAACTTCTGGAAACTTCTGGAACATTGCAAGTGATTTTCTTTTCTCGATGATAGAGATTTGCAGGATACATTCGAACGTCGCGTTCAAATTATTAATCAAAGAGATTGCAGGATTTCTCGTTTCTAGAATCTTGTGGAACATTCTGGAAACTTGTAGAGTAAAACCGATTGCAAAGGTTGTTAAATCGGAAACGAGGCTAGCAGTTTCAGACAAGATCCAAAAAACCGTCACACTATAGCGCGAGCTGATGACGTCACTGATGACGTCACTGATACTAGAAGCCGGTGAAGTTGTGCGCCCTCCTTCAACCTACTTATGGCACTGCTTCGTTTACAAAATTTTGCCAAAAACCTTCAACAATGTATCTAGAAAAATTGAGAGATTTCATCATCTGACTGTGCTTTTCTATTGTATGGTGAGTATAGATTATAAAATTTTGTAATAAACAAAACATGAGAAGAAAAGTTGGTAGGTATTGGTATGGAAGTGAAGCATGTTCAGTTGCCTGAATGCTCAAAAACCATTTACGAAGATGGTTGTCTTAAATGAATTATTTTGTGTTTAGGCAAATCCAAAAAAAGTAAATAAAATCTCTCCTGTACACAGAACAAATTCGAATATTGCCTAGGCATTAGGCTTTATATTTGTTTGTAATGAGAAAGTATGACACAGTAAACAGAGTTTGTGCAGTTTTTTGCATTTCATTGGTAATCTAAAATCATCATTGTGTTTTTGTATATTTTATAAATTTCATTCACTGTGAATGTTAGTTTTATCTGCCCCAAGCAGCTTTTTTGAAAATTCTTTAAATTGGTAATACCACGAAATTGTTCTCTTATCTTTTTACACTTGTATGATTGTTGATTTTATTTAACATATAGCCATTATCGTTTTTATCATAATCTTTGAGAGTACTTTTCAAGCGCTCAGTATTTAGTAAATTAGGTTTATGATTATGGTGCTATTGTTAAAAAATAAAAATCCTTTATGTGTGCACATTGCTTCCAGGGTATTGTTAATTTCTTAAATGAGCTGATTTAACTGGGGCTTGTCTTCCTCTTGTATAATAGTTGAATAAATACCTTAGTATTAGGAGAACCAGGAGAGACATTGCTTCCAAGATGAATAAGGTTGTTGGCAATGGTGGTTGCAGTGTTGTAAAGGAGATTATAGTTCCAAAGTGGATTATAATTGCATCTGGATTTTCTCAACAGATGGGATGATTTGATGACAAAGGTCCTTGGTGGTTACTCCCAGAATACTAATAGGTTCAAAATGTATTGCTCTGGTCATCATTTTATGTAGATGCAGCCCTTAGGTCATGGAGTCAGCAATAACAACTGCTGTTTTCCTTGTTTGATTAACACTTTGATTTGGAATTTTTTGGATTTGTTGGCTTTTGGTATTTCTTTTGGGGTGGAAAAAAGTTGTTATGTTATTCGCAGGTTGGTTGTAAGTGGGGTAAGGCGGATGGAAAGTTTGATTATTTGCCTTTGGTTGTTGTTCATTTGATTTTATTGGTATTGTTTTCTGTATATCATTCTTTTTGGTTTTCTTAATATTTGTTTCAGACATTTTTTGCGTTTGATAACTCAGCATTTTCTTTTCTCAATGCCAAGTTTTCTTTCTGAATATCTTCTCTGTTAATCTGCATACAAGGGGATTTAACAGAAGAAACAGCAGGTGAGCCAGATTGTTTTTTGATCACTCTTTCAGACCTTCCTGACATCAGAGAGCGCACAGGGGTCAATTTGATTCCATATTGGTTATAACGCCTCTCAAATCTTGTCATTCGGATTGACTTGATATCAAATGACACTTTTAACCACCTTGTGAAATCCATGAAGGAGTAACTTCATATTTGTTCTTTTCACAATGTTCTTTATCGATGTTGATCAATCCCAATAAATTCTTCTTAATCACCAATGTATTCATGGCTCTAAAACCAAATTGTAGTGAATACGAGATTTCATGTTTTTCTACAAATTTATAGAGACGTTCATACATGACTTTTTCTATGATTTTGCTGAAAACCGAGAGAAGAGAAATAGGTCGATAATTTGATGCTGTTTGTAGACAGCCTTTCTTGAAAAGTGGGATTACTTTGGCAAACTTCATCTTGTCTGGAAATATCCCAGATTGAAAAGATTCATTTATGATTTGAGAAAGTGGAGAAGATATCAATGGAGAAAGAGACTATAAAATTTTCATGGGAATGCTGTTAGGCCCAAGAGATTTGCCAGATTTTAGGACTGAGCTTACATCAGATATTTCAGAAGGAACTGAAGGTGAAATGAAAAATGAATTTCCAACTCTGTCACCCATAAAATCCACAGGTGACTTACTGGATCTTGGTATATTTTTTGTGATATGATGAGAAACATTAACAAAGAATTTATTAAAAATGTTTGCAATAACCACTGGGTCTGATGTAATGTTATCATTTGAGTCCTTAAGTTTGTTAATCACATTGAAGTTGCTTGATTTTTTAATACTCACAACTGATTTAATACCTGACCATAATTGTTTCATGTTGTTGCTATTCTGTTGAAAGTAGTTATAGTAATAGCTGGCTTATCATTCAAGGAAACTGAAACTCTATTTCTAAACTGTTTATAAAGATCAATAAGAGACTGACTGTTGTTCCTTTTGAGCTTTCTAAGTATCCAATCTCGGATGTGCATCATCTTTTGGATTTTGCCATTGATCCAAGGCTTATTCCTGAATTTAATATCTCCTTTAGTAAGTTTCTTCGGTGGAGCGTGAGTTTTCACTAATTCATCCAGTATAGACAGGAGTCTGTTAAACTTAGCATTTACATCTAAAGCACTGTCATTCAAGAAGGTAAGGTCAAGGTTAGCAAAATCATTAAGGAGATTTTCTTCATTGAGGTTTGAAAAATCATGTTGAAAATGTGACAAATTCTTATAAGGCATTCCTGCATGCTTGACAATTAGAAACTGGGGGAAATGATCTGTTAGTCGAGTCAAAATGTTACCACTTATGGTTTCATTATCTGTGATATTTGAAAAGATGTTATCAATAAGATTAGAAGAATGTGCAGATACTCTGGATGGATGAATGATGCATGGCAAGAATTGCTTGGAGAAGAGAAAATTAACATAATTAGTGATAGGTGTACAAGAGTTGTAATTCAGTTGTAATCCCTGTACTGAGCCTTATAAATGGTCGGACATGAAAGGCTTTTTCCCTGGGCCACCTAGAGATGCGCTTCTTTTTTAAATCGATCCCGTTTCTTGCCAGACACTGTTTTAAGGTTTTGCTAAGCGTTTTGAAACCAATAAGTTGGTAAAAATTTCAATTTTCTCTCGGCTCAAAAAGTTTTGATTTTGATGGCGGCCGTCTATTATGTTCTTTTCACTACAAGAACAGTGCTTCTTTGTCCTGCGAAAATTTTTCGTGCTTACTAAATCGTGGAACCACCCAAAACGATCCAAAACCAGTCAGAATCACCCAAAACGACCCATGATTGAAATAAAACCACAAAACACCACCTAAAATTATCCAAAAATAGTAATTTTCATTTATTAGGGGCCAGAAGAGCCTCAAAATACTCAGATTCTAGCAAAAATATCATCGCTGTGTAGTAAATTATCTTTTCCCTTTGGGCCAAAGACGTGAACAATTCACTTTGTTACTTATTTTCAGATTAAATCTTTTGCGTGCAAATCTCAGGGGTTTATTCAATCACTTGCGGCTTTAAAAGCCTGGATTCCATATAAAATCTTAACGATTACCCCACATTCGTGAGACATGAGAATTTCTTTTCGTACGTAGCAGAGCCTTCACGATTACATTACTACGATTTAGTTGTGATGCAGTCTTTCTTGCAAGATATTTTGAGATATGAAAATGAAACAAGCTTTCCAGACAATGAATACCTTTCCCAACGGTATATTTGTTGCCAGCGTGCGATTGTGTCTTATCTCTCAACTTCACGCTCAAATACAATACTAAAGTACTGTTCTGAACAAAAAAGGATTTTCCGACTCCAGCGATGTAAAAGCTTTTTATGTCAACAAAGGTCCCAAGACGAAAGTATAATTTTAAGAGTTAAGAATGAAATTTCAAAGAACATGAGAGTTTCTGGTCATTTTTCAAGGATTTTCTGCCACTTAATAGATGATTCCAGGTGAATTGGACATTTCTGGGTGGTTTTCATCAGGTTATGGTTCGTTTTGAGTGCTTTTGGCTGGTTTTGGGCAATTTCTGGTTGTTTCGCATTTTGGTAAGTACTTTTTCACGTTTTCACGGGTCAAATTTTGGAATTTTACTCATATTCTTTCCGTTTTCAAGAAGAGTTCTTGCTTTGATTATTTCCATAAATTGCCATGATAAACGTCGTGTTTACTGTGTCAATGCGTATGAAACACTACTAAGAGGCCATAAATTTTTCGGGATTCAAGTTGAATGTTTCTTTGAAAATTCAGAGCACAAACACACGAAATGAAAATCGTTCCGATATAGTGAGATATTTATTGTTCATGAAGGACCTTTAAAATTGAAGACTGCGATGAGATAAAGATAGGATTTTCGAATTTACGCAGCAGTAATACTACTAGCTTTGCGTCTTAAGTTGACACAAAAGCGTTTGAAATATTCTCAGTAGATCTGGAAATTTAGTGGCAAAATATTTCATTAAGCACTTACCATCGAACTGTACAGTTTGACTTTCATTTAGGCTGTTAATAATATGATTTTCGAGTGCAGACAGGGCATAGAAACAATGCATTAGAATTCAAGTGGATGGAACACAGTCAGAGATACCCTTAACGTCCGTGACTCACTGGCTCACTATCCCACCCAAGGTTTTGTTTTATAAAACTTGGCTTATATCTGACCTTCAGCTTTCTTATTACAATGGTGATGATGATGATGATGATGATTTTGATGACATGAAGATAATGATGATTGTGATGATGATGATGATGATTATTATTATTATTATTATAATTTTGATGGCATGCTGATGATGATGATGATCTGATGATTATTGGCATCCCACAACCTCCCCGGACTCTAGCAAAAGTTCAGAAGGCAGCAAGTTAAAAGGCAGCTGAGTGGTATCTTGTCTTTCCAAGGCTAAACTGGTACAAATATTCACCCGCATCGCGGGTGTCAAGGTAAAAACTCACCCGCATCGTGGGTGTCAAGGTAATCCTTTTCCTAAGATCTCAACATCATCCATAGTGAATGTGTGCATATTAGTGCAATTTCAAAAGGTTATATCAAATTCTAAAGTCTATGTAATGTAGACATGATGATGATGAAGCTATTGGCAAGTCCAATTATTGGAAGTCGATTGCTAATTATAGGTAGCTTTGCAAATTGAATCATAAACATTTATATGTAAAGATTTAGCTCATCTGTTTTCCATTTCAGCATTGCCTTGAGGTGGACCTACGTCATAACTTCGTACATTAATGGCATGTCTATTGCGCATAATTGATGAAAAGCGTTGAACATTTAAGTTAGGTAGAGTTTTTAGCTTGCAAGCAACTATGGTTTCGAGTTGATATATTGGCTGCTAGAATGTATACTAGTACAATTCTACTCATTTTTCAGTTTGAGCAAAGAGTGTACAGTACGCAGAGGGCTGTATATATATGATGGAAACGATGATGGTAGTTTGAATATGGGAAAATTCCTTATTGGTGATGATGTTCTCTGGGGTTATATGTCTCACTTTGATCTTGGCGGAAGGTGAGTAAACCGCCAGTGTTAGCATTACGTGCAAGTAAGTTCACTTTATGGATCCTGCAGATAGTACAACCTCAAAATGAAAATTTTTGAGAAAGTTATAGTCAAATTTACAAGGTTTGCAGTGGCAGTGAAATTGGTTGGTAGTACTTTGTTCTTGCAAAGTTACAAGTAAATTTCTGTCTTGATTGATACAATAACTATACAGAGCAATGCCTGAAGTAAGCCAGGTGGTATTTGCCATCATGTTCATAAACTACGTGCATACAAGGGGGCATTTAAATAATCTATGTTTTTCATAATTGATTTATTTATAACCATATTTGGTTTGTTTATAACATGAAGAAAAGAAAAGGTCCTCAGAGGTAGCCTGCCTGAAGACTCAACTGGTTTTTACCTCCAGATGAGTTGAGTTGAATTAAAATTTGAATGTTCGTCCTCCAGTGGAGTCTGCCCAACAGCGAGCAATTGCTTGTTCCAATCAATGAAAAATAGTGGAAGGAATCTGATTGGCTGACAGCGATTCTCAGGATTCTCAGAAAATAATCATAACAGTTGAGTTCAAAAGCAGTGAGAGTATTAATTGTCACATTTTGACACATTTTGATATTTTGATTTTAAAATATCTAATATTGAGAAGTTTGTATTTTTCTCCAATGTTAAGCACTTTCCATGACCCACTTGCAGTATCTGATAATGCAACATGAAGCCTTCTCGATTCATAGTCAAGCAAGCAAAAAGATCATCAAGAAATTGACATTCAAAACGAACAGAAGCTACGAAACAAGCTGCAAGATCGATACCCACAATTATCAGCTGCATTTGAATGGACCATTGCCAACTTGCATTAGAGTCAAACCAAGCAATAATGTTGTTCTACCTTTGCCTGAGCAGTATTAGTCCTGTTTGCTCTTATATTCCCACGCTCACTGCAAAGAACTTCTTAAGAGACTTAGTACCAGTCATGCTAAGTCTATATCTACCCTCTTTCAAAATATATTCTATTAGCGAATTGAGACATCACCACATTATATACATAGAATTCACTTGTTATAGATTGTAGGATTAAGTGAATAGGAAACTAATCAATCTGTCCTCGCAGGTTATGCAGTTGTCACTAACTCCTAACTTTTTACTCTTGAAGAAGATAATGTTTTCATCTTTATATCAAGCATAGGAATGCAAAGTGGAAAAACTACATACTGAATTTGATGTGAAACGTTAAACCATGCCTTTATAGGTAAAAAAGAAGTGACATATATTTCCTCCATTAAGAAACTTTTCTATAGATTAACAGTAATGTCTTTCACTCATTCAGCTCCTGCAACAATTGTCTATGACAATGAATGCAACCTACATGCTTACTGTTTGAACAGAGAGCCAGTGTTCTTAAAATAGATACTAAATCTCATGTTGATTGCTTCCATTGGAAGAATCACACAGGTATGAGAATTCTTTTAATATAATCAAAGAGTGTAAAAGATTTAAACAATAACCTTGATTATGCCATGTGAAAATCACCTTGTCCTGAATTGTTGTCTCCTTAATTATCAGCAACAGTATTTTTACAATCAATTTCCTTTATTGTTAGGCTACATTGCTTATGAAGGTATCTTACGAACAATAGTTTTCCAAATAAAACTTCCTCAAATACTTAGCTATAACAAAGAATTCCAATAATTCTAGTTCAGTTTATGATCATAAGGGTTACAATGGTGGCTAAACTTCCTCAAATACTTAGCTATAACAAAGAATTCCATTAATTCTAGTTCAGTTTATGATCATAAGGGTTACAATGGTGGCCTATATAGTGATTGATAGGTCACTTTGTTTTTCAAGTTTCTCAAACTATTTATTAATCTTCCCTTCTTTGGGAATGACATAGACTCTCCGTGGATTCTTTCAGCCACAGGTTCTCCAATAAAAACTTGGTTTTAGCAATGGTTTATTTTCGTTTTACATGACACGATAAAGAAAACTTCCTGAATATTTCCAAACTTTCTGTTCTTCCTTGTATGTACCATAAACCAGAGAACAAAAATTTTTGTGCAAAGCATTTCTGTTTGTTAATAATATATATGTTGCCAAATCACAAAGTCCAAGAGGAAAAATAATAATTTCATTTCTTTTTTAATCCCTTTCTCGAGGACACTGCATTGTTGCAATATTTCAACACATCCTTGTTTTGAAAATGTTAACAGACAAGTAAACAAGCAACAAAACTCAACTCTGTAAAGGCCAGAGAAATTCATACATAATGTATTTTGGGTTCTCCCTCTGGTCCCGGAATCGTGAAACATTGCAGAGTAATGACCTTTTTGGCAATACTAATAAGCCCTTTTAGATAAACTGTCTCCTAGCAATACCCTTAAGCTAAGGCTAAATTAGGAGACATATTGCACACAATATTGTATTCTGCTTGTCTCCCAAGGTGGCAAAACATGCAAGTGACAAGTGAACAACATGTCCCTCGAGTAACAGAAATGTTTCTGTTGTCTGCCAGAAACATTTTCAGGCCTCTTGCTTCAAATTTTGTCATGTGCTACAAACTTTCAGTGGTGGCTAAACCATGAGAAATCGAGGGAACATGCTATGAGGGACAATGTCATGTGTGACATGTCTCCTAGTTTAGCTCAAAGGCCTTTACACTACCTGAACGTACAACATACTAATTCTTTATTGTTTCCATTCATAAAAGGCTAAAAAAGTTGAAAATTTCCTCAGAAATTTTATCGTTAGGAGTATAAGTTCTTAAATTTTTGTCGACTTTCTACATGTCAGTTCCTTGGAATGTAAGAAATATATTATAAACAAGAAAATGTTGTTTTTTATTTCATTTCAATCTTGCTTAATCAAAAGTTCAGATTTAATGTTTGTAATCCTAATTTTGTATCAGTCAATGCAATACTTTTGCTGTTTGGCAGTTACAAGCATTTCTCCCACTTGCATCCAGATCGTTTATATGTGATCATCACTGGTCACCGCAGACTAACAAATTCCAGTAAAAACAACACCCAGTGACAATAGGAAAATTTGCAATTTTGACTTTTCCTTGACAAGTGGACCATCCGCCAAAGTCTCAGGTCACAGACAAAATAAAGTAAATGAAAACCAGGCCTTAGCATACAACAACAGCCATGTATCTGTTTTATTCTCACCAAGCAGCAACCATCCATTCATGACCACACTGAGCAATTTAGTCTACCAAATTCCTCAAAGTTAGCTGAATATTCTTGTACCTGGGATATAATACTTCACTAGTATTTCACTGGCACTAAACAAAAACATTGAGGCTGCCACAGCTTTTGCGAATTTCATAAGACAGCTAACTTAAACACTATCTCTATCAAATGAATTAGCATTCCTCAATAATTTACCGGAATACCTGGTTTCCATCTTGATCTACAAAAAGCACAAATTATAAAAGTAGGGTGTTATTAATAATGTTGTGTAAAAAAAGATCTACTCCTCTGGCTCACAACCTGCCAAAATATACAGTCTTCCTAAATTTCATGAGACTCAGCCCCTAATTTTCCTCCTCCTTTTTGACCTATAGTTTCAAGATTTTAAGTAGCAAGAGACAACAAATGACTGCTACAGATTTGTGTCAGATGCACAGAAAACTGCTTTAAAAAAAAAATTGTTGGAATACAGGTCATCATTCTTACAAAAAAGTATTAAAATCCTTATGTCACCAAATTTTTGATCTTGAGTTTTTTCTATTTTCTAAAAATTTCATCTTTCCTGATCAGTTTGATGCCAAATTTTCTTGATTTGGATAAGCAGAAATAAGTCTAAAAGCGTCTTGAAAAGGGGTACCTGGTGTGATATTTTGGAAAATTTGTGACATCACAAATATGACTTGAGTTCTTCATGCACTGTGAATTTTGCCAGACGAATATTAGATAAACATGCTTTATGTGATAGCAAACTAAATACATTTGTGAATGTTTCATAGAGTTGTGAATGTGAATGTTCTTGGGTTAAGTAACCTTTTTGAAGAAAACTACAGCAATTTGAATTTTGTTCACCTGCTAAAGACAAAACCAGATTTTTGGAATGGAAATGATGGAAGAAACAAACTTTCATCCATCTAAATGTATTTTTCTGTATATGAAACATTTTCCTGCATATGGAAATAGTAATTCATCTTGAATAATGTCAAAAATTTTTCTTCATCGCTTTTCTTGGTCCACAGAGTTGAGTTGAAGGCCATCTGACAGCCTAAATCAATCCCGCCTTCACAGTTGCACAAAATCTATCAATTTCAGTTAATATCTTGGCCAATTTGGAGAAATATCAGTAGTCCAATTCTTATACTTATCCAAATTGTCTTATTTCTACAAATTTTAGGCTGAAGCAGCCTGAAATCCCATCTCTTCAGTGAGCCAGCTGACATTTCTCCTCTCACTTCAGACTTCTATGGCTTTTTAATCTGACTTCAGTTGGCTTTGCGCAGGTGCAATGAGCAAATCTCTGCGCTAATGATCATATTTTCTATGTCACAGTTGTTTACAGACTTTTCAAAATTTGCAACATTGAGAAGCTACAAAATCATTTCTAGAAAAGATCGAAAATTCTGTTTTCAGTTCTGGAATTAGCGCGTCAAACTCTGTTAGACATTGTGAAAAAATACATATTGAATATTTGGTGTCATAAGCACTTTAAAGAATTTAATCCGGTTAGTCCGATAAGCATACTATTTGAGCTTGTTTCATATCAAATTGAACAAATTGTGCATAAATGTAAGTATCTTTTTAAAATCATGGTTTTTTATGTTGATTGATCAATTTCAGCACTGATAATGAATCAAAACATGACAATAGGTCCTGTCGGAGCATCCGGGAACTTGCGAATTGGCGGCTTTAGCAACAGCGCGAAGGGGAAAACATTGATCACTTTCACCTCCATATCACTTGCGCGAATAGAATAGTAAAGATAGTTTCTCGTTTTTAAATTAGTTTATGATCGAAATGTCTTATGATTATGCTGAATCTATTTGCGGAGAAGATTTCAGAAGATATAAAAGCAAGTTGGCACTTGTGAATATGACAGAATGTCCTTTTAAAATCCCAGCTAATTGCTGGAAGAACGATCCGTTGTCTTGGCCTAACGTCACGTATCCTGATATCTATCATTATCTCATTGAGTCAGCAGGTAAAATTGTCTTTGCTTTTATTATTTGTATGAAAAAATAATTTAGGATTTTAAGTTTCCCTATTACATGTTATGTGTATCTTACAATTTCCTTGTTTTCCTATTATCAGTGCTTGTTTTTTTATTTAATAATCAAGGTACAGTAGGTAACAGTAGTTTAGACCATTATCTTACCAAGAAAGAGTAGGTCAGTTTGATTCATAGATGTTTTCTATCTTTTAGGAGTTCATTTTACTAAGCAATCAATGAAAAACTACAGATCCCTCGAAGCTAATAACTATTTCACTAGTGGATGGGTACAAACAGTGTTAGCTTTTTGCCCTGGAGATTCTGGCCACATTTTGTTGCGTGCAGATGTCAAGCCATCATGGAGAGTGACAGAAAACAGTCATTCAGCTTGGGTTGCAGCAAAAGAGGATGGAACAATATCAACAGCACATTGTACCTGCAAAGCAGGGTATGTATGCACACTTTGAAATTTACTTCAATATATTTTGTTATGTCAAATTTATGTCAACTCTTAAGACTTGCTCTGTTATCTTACAATTGTATTTCTTCTTTTAGTCTTGGGGAGTCTTGCTCGCATGTAGCTGCAATAATGTTTAAAGTAGAGGCTGCAGTGAGGCTAGGCTTGACAAGAAGGGCTTGCACAAGTGAAGCATGCAAATGGAATGATTACTTTGTAAAAGATGTAGAGCCAAAGATGATTTCAGAGATCGAATTTTATTCAAAGAGTGCCAAAGAAAAATTAAGCAAAGATAAGATGACGCAGAGGAAGGACTTTGCAAATGAAGAAGATAAAACCAGGCTACTTGGCTTGTTAAAGCAGAAAAAACCAAATGCTATTGGCTTGAGCACATTTAAAAATCATGCTGATGATTCTTTTTGGTCAAAGCCTGCAGTGAGGGATGAAGGGTATCCTCGACCTCTGAGAGCCATGCTTAAAATGTCAAAGAGTGAAAATCTTATGAGTGATATTAAAATCACTGATAGACAACTAAACTCATTAGAGAAGACCACAATTAAACAGTCAGACTCGATGCTGTGGCATGAGCAACAAGTTGGGAGAATAACTGCATCAAGTGTTCATCAAGTCATAAATACTAAAATTAACAACCCTGCACAGTCCCTGCTGAAACAAATCTGCAAGCCAGAGCACTCCCAGCTAAAAGTTTCTGCAGTGATGTGGGGAAAAGAACATGAACAGCATGCCTTTGAAACTTACAAGAAAATTATTCTTAAGTCCAATGTTGATAAAAATGTGATTCTACCAGAAGGCACTATCATTATTTCAGAGAGAATGAGGAAATGTAGCAAAACTCACAGAGTTACAAAAGCAGGATTTCGAGTTTCATCAGAAGAGCCATGGTTAGGAGCCTCTCCAGATGGACATGTTCATTGTGAAAGTTGTGGAAATGGGGTAATGGAAATAAAGTGTCCATTAAAACTAGTAGATCAACCAATCAAACGGTATTTGCAAGACAGAACAAGTCATTTAGACTGTCAAAATGATTTAAAGAAGAATCACAAGTACTTCACACAAGTACAATTAAAAATGTATGTTTGTAAAGTCAATTACTGCCACTTTATAACATGGTCTCCAGGAGACTGTGTTTTCTCCTATGTTGAAAGAGATCCATTGTTCATCCAAATGATGGTGGCAAAGGCAAAGTTGTTTTGGAGCACAAATGTTTTTCCTGTGCTCATTGAAGATAATGAGTCAGTATTGGAGGAGCCAGATGAAAGCCCTGTGTATTGCAAATGTCAGGGTGAAATACCAAACGAGAAGATGGTTGGCTGTGACAATGAAACCTGCAAATTCAAGTGGTTCCATTACAGTTGCATTGGACTCAAAACTGAACCAAGAAAGAAAACATGGTACTGCAGCACAAAATGTCGCAATGCTAACAAAAGAAAATAACTTAACAGAAAATACTTTTTTTACTCCTGTATTTGATAAAAAATATAAGATAAACAACATTTTTATGAACTCAAAATTTCTACTCTATATTTTCTTTATACACAATGCCATC
The DNA here is from genome assembly GCA_014526335.1 of Chrysaora quinquecirrha. Lineage (NCBI taxonomy): Eukaryota > Metazoa > Cnidaria > Scyphozoa > Semaeostomeae > Pelagiidae > Chrysaora > Chrysaora quinquecirrha. Next base: position 5,639,932 of record JACTAT010000006.1, read on the forward strand.
TTCCATGTTAACAAGAGCAGCACAAACATTAACTATGTTATCAATCTTAGTCACTGTATTGTTTTCTCTTGCTTCATCTTTGATTGATTTTATAAAACACAATTGCATTGGACCAGATAAGATGGTGTAACGATTTTTCAAGACACCAATCACTCCCTCGATATGGATTCTTATATTTGAAATTTGCCTTGAGTGTTCAAATTCTTGAGCAGGCATCTGAGTTTTTCCTTTCATGAATTTAGGAGTAGTTAGCTGCCCTTGAACTCTAACTGCAAAATCGTCATGTAGAGTGAAACCTCTATCAGCCAAAACTTGATCTTCTGGCAAAAAATGTTTGTAAGTCATAAAGTCAGATCGTCGAACAATTTCTACATCCGATGCTCTTCCCCCCATGCTGGACTCAAGTATGTTATGGATCCAGCAGGGTGACACATAATAAAAAATTTTACTGTTGTTGACTTTTGTAGCTTGAATATGTAGTGGCTCTAGCTGCATGAAATTTTGGGCTTTCAATCTTTATTTCAAAACAGTTAACTATACAAGTTAATCTTGGATATTTGTCTTTAAAAACAGGTGGCACAGTTTGGAAAATTACTTCTCTATCCGGCAAATGTACTAAAAAGCCAATCTTGAGATACAAGAGATTGAGCCATTTAAAAATATTTCCACAAAGTTGACCTTGCAATCCCTTATAAATGGATGATAAGGTCAACAGACAGATTTTGTCGAAGCTTAACCAGTGTTATGAACAACTGCTCTTTAACAGCTATTTTTGACTGAGATGATGAGCAAGGTTTTATGTGAGGATACATGTAGTCATAAAGTACTTCAAATGTACTCCAGCTTAGCCCTGTAAATATTCTACACTTTGTATCATTTCCTTGCACAGCAGATGAATGGAGAGATATGCTTCTTTTGGTGGCAAGCCTCTTCTTTAAATATTCATTCAGCATATCTTTTTCCTTCAGATCTTTTTCATATTTCTCTTTCAGCATCTGCATTTCTTGTTGTAACTGTTTTGCTTCATATGCCTGCAAACCAGCTGCTGTTGCTGCTTCTTCACTTTGAATGTCACCATCAGTAGTGCTGACTGTAAATGAATCTATTATCTCAAAGGAACGAACTGCTTCTAAATTGTTAGTTTTCAAATCATTATTTTTGGTCTCGTTATTGTTCTTTTTTGATGGGACTTGATCAGTGAAAGCTCTCAAAGACTCTCTCTTCTGCTTCCTTTCATACCTTTTTATTGAAAGTTTTACTGCAGAAGTATTTTTAATAGATCTTTGATCTGCCTCTGGAAATATCGAAGGAACAAAGCCAGGGTGGTCTGGAGCATTGGATTTTTTACCTATAAAATATAAATATAAAACTTTCTATAGCAAATCAAAATAAGATAAGTAGAAGACACATCCTACACAACAGCACAAGCTTTAGGCCAGCAGGAAGTTGTTAACGATGAAAGAATAATTTTCATCGATTAATTGACCAATTAGTAGAAGCTTAAAACTATACAGTTATTAAATGAGATTGAATATCTATAAACATTTATATCTTGTCCTCTTACCTTCCAAAAAGTGCTTTGAACAAACATAATGGTAGTCCGATTTCGGCTCCCAAAGCTTCCCGTTCACATCCTCTCGTCTTATTGCTTGGAGCCAAAGTTTTCTTCTTTCGGGCTCTGTTGCTTCGCTTGGAATCATGTAGAAGCTTAATTCATTATTTTTGATCTTATTTGTGTGGCAATACGTCAAACAGCAACTTTTTGGCATTATTACAGGATTTTCAAGATTGAACAAGATATTTTCTTCGCGAACATGTACACTCCACAGTAAGACCTACAACAATGTTTTCCCCTTTGCGCTGTTGCTAAGGCCGCCAATTTGCAAGTTCCCGGATGCTCCGACGGGACCTATAAACTTTCAATCAAAGTGCGGACATCATGGGGCTTATTGCAATTTGCGAAAATTTCGCATTGTGCCAAAAATTTGAAAATAACAAAACAGACCCACAAAATTGTAAAGTGCAAAAATTCTATCCGTTTCTCATTTCTATTCACATATGTACGGTATTAAAAATTTGAGTTCGTTTCTCATCGTTGATAAACACAAAAGGAAAATAGATCCTAGGCCAGCCGGGAA